>CM026070.1:13842500-14262500 GCA_014839685.1 Anableps anableps | reverse complement strand
TGTCGAAGTCAGTTTGAATAGTTAAAGTGAAACTCAAATACATGTATATATTCATTGCACGGTATTATATTTCAGGCATTTAATTCTTAATTTTGATTTTGGCTTATAGTTGATGAAAACTCAAAATTTTGTTTCTTATAAAATCAGAGTATTACATGAGAAAGAGGATTTTAATCCAGAATGTTTGCCTACTGAAATGTTCCTGCACTGTACAGAAGTGGAGTTTATCAGCTTCTGGCCTTGATGAACTGCTTTCAGTTCATCTGCATTGTTTGATCAGATTCTCAAACCAGGTGCTGGTAGTTTGGAGAGTGGGCAGATATTAATCCTGCTGGAAAATGAAGTTACCATCTCCATAAAGCTTTGCAGCAGAGGAATGTATTAAGTGCTCTAAAATTTCCAGATAGAGCTTTGGAATTGATTAAAAAAAAAAAAAAACAGTGGACCAACATCAGCAGACTGTAACATGCTTCCCCCAAATCACCATTGCAACTTACTTTGATCAACTTGGATCCATTTCCACTCTTTCACCAGAGTCATTGACCTTGATTTCTGAATGAAATACAATTTTTTTTTTTTTTTTTCTCTGAAAAGTGGGGTAACAGTTAAGTCCTTTTTGTTGTTCCTAGTCCAGGTATGACGTTTTGGCCATGATCTCTGGTTCAGTGGTAGTTTAACAGAAGGAATGCTACAGTTGTAGCCCATGTCCTGAATATATATGTGTTGTGGCTCTTGAAGCACCGACTCTGAATACACCATGTGACTCTTCCCCCATGCTCTTGAATGAGCTTTGCGTCACAATCCTCCCCAGGCTGTGGTACATGTTGCTTGGACACCTTTTTCTTCTACACTTTTTCCTTCTAGTCAACTTTCCACTAACAATGTTTGGATACAGCCAGCTTCTTTTGCAATGTACTTGAGTGGCTTACCCTCCTTGGAGAGGGTTCAGTGGCATTTCTCTGTTAAGAAAAAAATAAGAATTTCTGACAAATCCAGTTTTAGGGTTTTATTAGTAGCTGCAAGCCATAATCATCAAAATTTACAGAAAACAGCTGATCATCTCTCTTTGTGTCATGAAGGGGTCCCATAAATTAACGTTTTGATAATTAAGATGTACCTGTCATACAGTTAGATATGGTGCGTAAATGGTAAGGATTCATCAGCATCAGTCAACATTCACCAGAGCTGTGGTTGACTGGACTGACATGTACTGCAAAGAGTAGCAGAAGATAGTAAGGAAAGCTGAGCTCGTCGTTGAAATACTCCTACCTTTTGTCTGTTTTAGAGCTCCTGAAGGAACAGGACTCTGAAAATTACGAGTCCTTAGACCCTTTCATTAACTATTTTAACTGCCGCCATCAGGCAAAAGCAGAACCACCAAACTGCTACACAGATTTCTGCCTTAAACTGTAAAATTCCCGAATAGCTGTTTGGTGATTTATTATGACGGAAGATTATGTACTTTATGGTATTGCACTTATTTTATGTATCGTCTATTAAACTATCAAAATTTTTAAGGATTTTTTTTTTTTTTTTTTTTTTTTTTTTTTTTTTTTTTTTTAACACCAATCCCTAAGAAACGTCCCTTCATTTTTTTCATGTGCCATGAAAATTATTATTCCAAAAAACACTGAGGCTGTAGCTGGATGATTGCTGTACAGCTGGGCTGGTTGGTGTCTAGAATTGGTCCTGAGCGAAACCCGATGACGGTTTTCCAGAACGCTGTGTATTTTATTGTCATTATTATCAGGCATTATAAGGGACAGCTTCGAGCAGGTCCTTTAGATCCATCAATCGAAACGGTCGGCGGCTCTGATGTTGTGAAGAGTGTTCAAGAGGAAGGTCAGAATGGTCCAGAAAATACTCAATAAATTCGTTGGTGCGAAATATGTCTCTATTCTGAGGACGTGGTAAGTCAACGCTGTGTCAGACTGAATTTTGAGGATGATTAGCGTCGTTTTGTCGCTGTCGCTGACCCCATGTCCTTCTGTGTGACCCGTCTAGCTGACGTTAGCTTAGCCCAGGACTGAATTAAACCTACTTTATGACGCAGTTTAATTAGTAACCTTTAGTCTAGGAGGTGTGTTGCTAGCCATATAAGGACTCTAGGTGATGCTACTGTTAAAAGCTGACCTTAAGCAAACTATACTTAAGCTCAAAATTTATTTTTTTTTTGAATTTCTTGCTCACTTGTTAGCCATCATAATATAATACATATTCCGATTTCAATGAGGAAATTCTTTTGTACTGTTGTTTGCTACACTAAATGATTTCTACTCAAAGAGCGTTAAAAGGAATTTTAAGTTTTGCAAAGATCGTTGGAGCCACAACTGAATTTCAAGTTGGCCAATAATTTTGTGCCAAGTTGGGGAAAATATACAGTAAAAATTTGTCTTGGTGCAAAGTCAACATTTTAATATAACGAACCCCTTTTGGGATTACATATTATTACTCAGTAATACTAGCCTAAAGATAATATGAAGTTTTGCCACAAAAACTGTGGCTCCAAAGTTTGTCACGATCAAAACCTTTATCCATCATTTGTGAGTGAAATATTTGTCATGATAGATGTTAGTAAAAGTTCTCTGCAATATCACAACATGACACAAGCTGCTCAACAATTTTAACTTCAGAGGAAGTCCTAACAAACTGTTGGCCGCCAAATAACTGCAGAGGCAGAACTCTGAACTTCATCTGGCCTTCGGATTAGCTCAAACAGAGCTTAGTAGGAGAGGTTTTCATGGGTAAGCAACTACAACCAAGTCTTACATAACTAAGTGCGATGCAAAGCATTGAATGCATTGAGATGAAGTACATTGCCACTGTAGTTTAGATCCTGGCTACATTTTGCCAAGAGTTAAGTTATATGCAGAAAGAATTATAAAGTGAGGCTGCTTTTCAGGACTTTGGCTCTTCTGCTTAGTTCCAGTGAAAGAAACTCTTAATCATTTTGCATAATAAGACATTTGGACAATTTCCTGCTTCCAGCAGTTTGGCAATGGGCCTTTTCTGTTCCAGTATGACTGTGCACAAGGCCGGGTTCATAAAGACAATAATGACAAAGTTTGGTGGAGAAGATCGTCCCTGGCCTGCTCCAAGTCCTGGCCTCAACGAAATCGAGCACGTTTGGGAAGAATGAGACTGCGAGACAGGCTTTTTCATCCAACAGCATTATGATGTGGACTAGCATCATATTGAACCCTGCAGCTTTAGAATGGGATGCTACTTAAGTTTATAGAAGACAGATGACAGAGGAGCCTATAGTTTTGGCAGGATTGTGTATGTTTTGCTCTACAAAGCAGTTTCAAGCAAATTTCTAAGCCTTCTTAAACAACCTCAGATGATGTCCTCCTTAACATAATGTGGCTGTGTAATGTAAATCATAGGATGACTGTCTCACATGGTAGACTGTGTACTCTTAATGACATCTATTTAACATTAAAATTAATTTTGTCAACAATCAGGATTAAGTGGAAAAAAGTAGAAAATTAGGTTTTTTTTTTTTTTTTTTTTGTTTGTTTTTTTTATTCAAAGCCATTGTTTTTCAAGTTTTAACACGTTGTAAATGCAACATTTCTGTTATTGTGAAACATAAGTCATACTTTTTGTGTAATTTATTTTGCTGCAACTTGACCAAAAAATAACTGGAAATGGTGTTGATTCATGCATAGTATGTTGCAATTGCATTTCACTCTTATTTAGATGTTTTCCTCCATCTAGGGTACCAAATATGGTTGCTTGGGGAACAGTTGGCGGCGTGGCGGTCATTCACTTCACCGACTGGCGATTAATTCTTGATTATGTGCCATACATTAATGGGAAGTTTAAGAAGGACGACTAAAGAAAGATGTAAGACGTGAGCCTTTTGTCCATGTATCAAATACAATTTGTCACTTATTATGAATTGCCTGTGAATTTCAAGCACAACATTTTTAGGTTTTGATCCAGTCATGCAGCTCATATTGATTGGAGGTACATGCAGGGCATGCCAGGTACCTTAGCTGAACACAAGCTGTGTTACTGTTTAATGTTACTGCAATCTTGCCTACATCTGACAGACAAATGCTAAGGCATGCTAGACACACATGGACAGTCAGTAGACAAGAGACTAGCCTAAACTGATTGTAGTAGTACCTCAAACATCTGGTGTTTACTAACCAAAGCTTACTGCTTCAGGGACTTTGGAGGGCTAGTTAGCTGGCTGTGCTAGCATAAAAGTAGGCATGGGATATGATAGTCTAGAGTAAATATACCATGGTTTGATAGTATTTACATGAGAATATGGAAATAAAAATCTATACCATGACTTAATCACGTTTACTTCAAACATAAAAGAAATAAATAATTCCTGCTGCACTTAAAATGATATATTAATTCTTACAGTCATACAGTTGGAATATTTTTCAGATATATACATAGACGTAAGAAAAAATAGAATAGGCATACAAAATTTAGTAGTAGTTATCAAGTGCCTACTGTGTAGAATGTTATTCTTTTTTTCTTTCAGCCAGCTAACCAGCAGTGCCCAGCAACAGAGGGGGAGGGGCAGCACTGCACTCTAACCCTTCACACAGCAGGAGAAAACTCTCCAGCTTTTTTTTTTTCACCTGCCATCTAATTGAAGGGATTTTAACTAAAGATTTTAGCGGTTTTGAAAGTGGAACCTTTTTTAAAAACCTTGAAATAGCCTGGCCCTGTTAACCGGCTCATACCCACATAAAAGCTTTATGTGTTTGTTGTATATTCTAAAGCACTTTTGTTATTTATTTTTCAAACTGAAAAAATGTGTATCAAATGAATCACTTTAATATACATTTTTATTTTGATTAAATTAAATATGCTTGCTGTGTATTAATTCTTTATGTGTAGTAATTTTGTAATACATAAGCTAGTTATATCCTTTGGATACCTTTTGATTTAATTGTTGTTGTTTTTTAAATGTGTCCTTGCAGTAAAGGTGGACTAGTTTTATCACTTGAAATGTGTATATGTTTAAAAGGCATTTGTCATCATCATTAGCCTAAAATCCTTATGTAAATGTGGTAATGTCAGAAATGATCAGCTTTATAAGTGTGTTTCTGGAGTTGGATAGGAGTTCAGTGCTTTTGATCCAAACCTGTGTGTTTTACTGAATAAGCCATGTATCTGCTTACAGGGCCAGAGCTGTGGGACACGGCTGGACTTCTTTCACAGCAAGCTTTAGGATGGCCGGTCTCCACAGGATGCACTCTGTTAAAATGCTTCTTTTTGATCCAGTGTTGTAAGATGTGAATAAATCACTAATTTATCCTACTGTGTCCAATATTTTTTGTAAATTTTCAACTATTAAAAGGGTTTTGCTTAAACCTTTGATTTGTGTTATTATTATTATTATTATTATTATTATTCTGTTACAAAACACCTCATTTAAAAACAATCCAGGTGTGTTTACGGAACTTTAAAAACTACAAAAACAGTGAAATTAACTTAAGGAAAAAAATACACCTGCAGCTTTGAATGCCTGTTAAAATGTGTGCGGAATAAAAGAATCGCTGGAGTATTACTGCTGGAGGACGAGATATTGAGCCCAGACGCACACTGCGATATTTGCGTGGATAATGTCTTTCATTTTTAACATCGGAGGGGGGAGGGGACTCTGAAAGAGGAGAGGGAGAAGGGATTTAACACAGCAAGAGGCAGAAAGCGGGATAGTGCCGTCAAGATGGATAAAAACGAGTAAGTACGCCCCTTAAACAATGATTAAAACACCAACAAGGAATTTAGTTGCTGTAATTCTGGTGTTTGGTGCCATTTTTAATACAAACGTGGAAAGTATGTTTATCATCGATTAGGCAAACGCTGCGGTCTCGCTCTCTGCTAACAGCAGTCCGGTGGTGTCTCCTGAATCTGTGTTGCTCTCATTTTTTCCATTTAAATTACTGTTGCATGATTAAATTTTCCGGATAAGTACATGGATATAAAGTTCATTGAAATGCTTTCCCACAAGGAATTTACCATATAAAATGCATGCAATTTCTGCATCGGTTTTAAAAAGCGTTTCCACAGGAGCTTTATGAACATGCCATGTGTTTAACATCAACCGCGTTCATTTCACTGGATGTACTTTGTTCATTGAAATGAAAAAAAAAAAAAGAAAAAAAAGCCGGTTCCAAGTCAGAAGGACAACGGTCTTCGTTGTCGTGGTGAGACGACCCCTTTGATGTCATGTAACTTACGTAGAACTTGCGCATTTAAATTCACAATGTTGTGCGATTTTTTTTTTTAAATCACTGCTTCTGGTGATTTCAGCTGCGGTAATGGAGGCTGTCACCGCTGCTGTGGGATTGCTCTACTTTCTGTTGTCACGTTTATGTTCTCCATACGTTAACAGAGACGTTATGATAGCTGCAAGCGTTCAACAGAAAAAAAAAAAAAAAAAAAAAAAAAAAAAAAAAAAAAAAGCAGCACTTCCGGTACGTTTCAAAATAAAAGCTCAACGAACAACTTTAACGTTAACCTGTATTAATAGTTATTGCAGTCAGATAAGCAAGCACAAATGACGTCCTAGCCAAAAACGATGTTTATATGTGCTTGCGTGTGAAGTGAGCTTTAAAAACAGTCATGACTTGTTTGTATTTTAATTGTTTATTTGCTGCCTATGGTTCATGTGTCTCACACTGTAGATTTCACACATGCTAAATGAATGCAAACTTCATCAAATGAAGTTTTTATGTGTAGTTATGGTCATAACCTCTTTTTAGAGAGTCTGAGACAAAAAAAAAAAAAATCAACCTGCTATTTCTATTAAATAACATTAAATATTATTCTGTCACTATTAAATGAAGTACGACATTACTTTTAAGGGCCATGTATGAAAGAATCAAAGCAACACTCCAGGTATTTTTTTGATGAGGGATTAACATTATAACATGCTATAAAGCTCAAAAAAGTAGATTTTACATAATACCTCCCAACCCCTTTAAAAAAATCTTAAAAAGAAAAAAAAAAAAGAGTCATTATACTTATGTAATAATGTCTGTTATTAGAGAGAAATGAAGATGGTTGCTGTTATGTAGATATGTTTAAATAGGAGTGGTCATGTGTATTTTTCTGTGATATTAGATTATGAGGGACAGCTTATATATATGTATTATTAATATTATTTCTCCTTGTTACTCATATTTTTTTCTTTTAAAAAAAATTCTTGACATTGAATTTGTGAATGAATTTAAATATATATGTATCCTAAAATAAAATAACTTCAACTAAAATATTCAACTTTGTTACATTAGGCTATATTTTTGAATTAGTCCAAAACACCAAAATTATTCACAAAATTTAAAGCTGTATCTTTATTATCTAAAAAACCTCATTTAAATTACATTTGTTATAGTCAGAATGTGGAAACGAATTATTAAATGTTGGTATCTGTATTTACAAATGTGTCCATATAGTTCCATGTGTTTATCTCAAAATGAATTGTTTCTGTGGTTTCTAAACATCTGACCTTCTGATTTCAAAGGATGTGCTTCACTATTTCAGGTATTTCTACTAAGTCAATTAAACAAGGATGTAATAAAAACACAAACTACCTAAATCACTTGTGACAACCATTGTTAACACAATTCAGCGTTATTGTGAAAACATGCTACTGGCAAGTTTTAATAGATCCGGTTGGTGTTTCATGACCCACAGTGAGAAGAACTCAACCACAATCTTTCGGACAACTAATTTTTGTAGAAGCTTTTCTTCTGAAATTTGAAACCTCAAGCTTCCGGTCTAGTTCAGCGCTGCTCCGTTTTTCCTTGCGGATGTAGCTCCGGTGGTGACACGCAAGGTAGTGATGGGGCTGAAATCCAAGCGGAGCGATCTGCGCGGCCACAAAGAGACGATATGCTTTTAGCCGGGAGATCCCATTACAGGGCACACGCTTTAAAATGGTTGAAACAAAAGCGTGAGAAGCTCCAGACCAGCCCTTCAGATTGCAGCGACACGTTTTTCCAAAATCCAACCTGGCTGTTTGCTGTAACTTTTAGCGGATTCACTGGCCAGCCGCGGGGGAAATGGAGAAGAAAAGGTGGGATTGCTCTGCTCTCCCCAAAGGCTGGAAAATGGAAGAAGTGACCAGAAAGTCGGGTTTGTCAGCTGGGAAAAGCGATGTCTATTATTTTAGGTACTGAACGACTGATAACTTCAAGTACACCACAGTTGCACCATACACCGAGATTGCGGACGGAAACAGACCAGAGAATGATCAGGGTGGTCGGTCCCAAAAAAAAAAAAAAAAAAAAAAAAAAAAAAAAAAGTTTTGAAGGAAAAGGGGAGGGGGTGTCTTTTTGTGGCAGGACAAGCAGGCCACCTCCTCCTAGAAGGAGTCATTTCAGCCGTACAGGCCTGCCGGGGCCTACTGGTCAACTAAAGTCAGTGTGATCTCAGTTAATAATTCTCTCTGTGTCCCATTGAAGTCAAGATTTGTTCTCATTTAGCAGAGGAGAAGAGCAAGATGAGGAACAGAGGCAAGACAGGGGGGAGGCGGGTCGGTTGTATAGTTTGTGGTAGGCTGACTGTACAATCATAACAGTGTTGACGGTTCTGTCATTTAAGATACATTTGCATGAGATACTAGCACGAATCCACCCACTGTGTTCCTTTGTTGTTCATTGATCAGGCTAGAGATCCTGATGCTCCTTCAGGTAGAGCTGCTGTGCTTCCATTGTAAACATTAGGTGTTTGTTTCGCCATCTTTACACCGTGTTCATTCATAACTGCTGGTACTTTTTCACATTGTCCTGGACAATTGTTTGTTTGTTTGTTTTTTCATAACCATTTCTGATTAGCTTACTAAAATGCTGTAGCTCTTCATTAGACAAAAGGACTTAATTGATTTTTAAATTTTTTTTTTTTAATATATCATAAAAAAATGTATTCATTTCTGTGATCTCCGCATCATTGCTTATTTAGTTGTGTAAATGCTTTGTTGCACGTTGTGGGCCATGTGTGAATGTGATCTCTGAATATTAGTCTTTATGTAGGTCAGCCTGGTGCCTGTGTTTTTGAGCAACAGTTTGTACTAATACAGTCATATTTCTCATCAGTCCATCTGGGAAGAAGTTTAGGAGCAAGCCTCAGCTGGCCCGTTACCTTGGTAACCAAATGGACCTCAGCTCATTTGATTTTCGCACGGGGAAGATGCTGATGAGCAAGCTGAACAAGAACCGCCAGAGACTGCGATATGACAACAACAATCAGAACAAGGTGAGGCGAACAGGCTGATCGGATGCTGCGGCAGGTCCGGAACTGATTCCTGCTTGCTGGAAAGTGTGGTATGGTTGCTGTGCTGCTTTCATTTTTGTTGTTGTTGTTGTTGTAACTGATAATACGATAATGATATACATCTTCAATTAATTTTAAAATGCCGGAATTTGATGCACTAGTTTGAATTTGTGGATTTTGTTTAATGCACACACAATAAAAATATACATACAAGTTTAAATATATATACATACGCCCCACTGATGTATGGATAAATGTCTGTTAGCAAGCTGCAACGACAAAAACCGCACACGTTTTGCAGCCAAGAACTTACGGGACAGTTCTGGCTACATATTTGACCCATCCACTTTCTAGAAAACACCAAGCTTTTAAACATTGCCCACAAACTTCATTTATAATTCAGGTCAGAGCTTCAAAGTCTTTACATTGGCCTTCTTTATCTGTTTCTAAACCAGTCTTGATGTGTTTGGTTGCAGTGTCCTGTTGGAACACCAAATTACATCCCAAGTTTCAAAAGTTTGTCAATTTGAGATCAGGTTTAAAAATCTGGAGGTATATCTGTTTTTTTTTTTGTTTGTTTGTTTGTTTTTGGTTTTTTTGCTTCAGCAAATCAGGCCCATAGCATCATGCTGCCACCACCATGCTTGGCAGTGATTAGAGTATTCCTAAATTTCAAAGCATCACCTTGACCTTTCGAAACATTCTTCTTGTCATTGTGGCCGAAAACCTCAATCTTTTTTCCGTCTGACCATAAAACTTTGTCTCTTGTGGGCATTTGCCTTGTCCTTGTTGGTTCTTGATCCTTTTAATCCATTTTCTGTTTCTTTCTTTCACATGTCTGGGTCAGATGGTTGAAACTTGGACACAGTTGGGTGTTCCAGTAGGACAGACAAGGATCCCAAAGATGCATCCAAACTGGTTAAGGGATAGGGAATAGGTAAAGCAGGTGCAACAAGCAAAGTGATATTTGCCAGAATGTGTGTGGGGGTGTGTGCTTATACTTGAATATGTAGATATATATACACACACACACACACACACACAACAGTTTTGTGTTTTAAAGGCCCTCTTTATATCACAGTTATCATATTGATGGGATCATAAGCAGGCAGCTTTAAACGGCTGTTCACACACACCCTGAGAATGCATCCTCACAGGGGTCTCCTGTGATCAGACCCACTCACCTGGGCTCTATGCCAATAACATATACGCATGCTGAGGGCACAGTGATGCAACCGCAATGTAATACTCTTCCTTAAATCTCACTCAGAAAGTCCCTGTTGTGTATGAAAATTTGTTCCGCTCGATCTCTAAACAGTTTGTTTGCTTTCAAGTGTACGGTTGCATCTGTAAATACGCTGTGTGCTCAAGTTTCATCCCCTTTTACTGAGCTGCAAAACAGGACATTATTGCAGCTAAATCTTCACATCCAAACTATTAATTTAATCCCTCAGATTCTTGTTGCATTAGTTGAAGAGTCCGAATCAACCTGGAGCAATAATTCTTGTCTCTCTTTCTCCTTATTTTCCCTCGGTCTTATCCTCCCCTCTGGTCTCCTTGTTTCTCAGGGCAAACCGGACTTAAACACGTCGCTGCCAGTAAGACAGACGGCCTCCATTTTTAAGCAGCCTGTCACAAAGGTTACCAACCATCCCAACAACAAAGTGAAGACGGATCCTCAGAAAGCCGTTGATCAGCCCCGACAGGTGAACAGCCCCTGGTTATTATCAGCGTCATGCCTTACAAACCAGAAGGACTGGTTTCAGACACCATAATGTGAAGTATTGGGTGTCAAAAATGGCAAAAGTTTACTTTGACTTTCCTGTTTTGTGAATTTACATTCTGAACTGAGAGCAGCTTCTCTCTTTTTTTTTTTTTTTTCTGTCTACAGCTTTTTTGGGAGAAGAAGCTCAGCGGTCTTAATGCGTATGACATCGCAGAGGAGCTGGTGAAAACAATGGAGCTACCTAAAGGCCTGCAAGGTAAACGGCGTGATCAGTAACCACCTTATTAACATTTCTGAGGAGAGTTGTCCTGAAAGTGTCTGCTGCTTCTGCAGGTGTCGGCCCGGGCTGCACAGACAAAACTCTCCTGTCGGCTATAGCGAGCGCTCTACACACCAGCGCTGCTCCGATCACGGGGCAGCTGTCCGCAGCGGTGGAGAAGAACCCTGGAGTGTGGCTGAACACTGCCCAGCCACTGTGCAAGGCCTTTATCGTCACAGACGAGGACATCCGGTGGGTTGTTTGCACCAAAACAATCAGTGTTGAAGCTCCAGACCATTATTTTCTACAAGCTCGTTTCACACAGTCGGATCTGAACTAATTTCCTGGTGAAGCATTTGGATCGGTCAGTTTCAGAGAAACCGTTAAAAAGGGGAAATAACAGCTGGTCGTTGGGAACAATGCTGCTTGTTTTATCTTATATAACGTATGTCATCCAGCCAGGTTTTCTCTAACCTTGTTAGCAGAGTTCCCAGTGACCACTGAGTCAGTGCAGAAACGCAGCATCTGCTCTGAGCTCGTCCAACAGCTCTAACTGCCACCTCCTAATGACTTCCTGTTGCGCTTGTGTGCAGGAAACAGGAGGAGCTGGTGTACAGCGTCAGGAAGAGGCTGGAGGAGGCGCTCATGGCCGACATGCTGGCCCACGTCGAGGAAGCCGCCAGCGAGGGAGAGCCCCTGAAGGAGGAGGGCAACGGCAGCGAAGACATGGAGACCGTATAGCACAGGTAGGAGGGCCACTGATGAAGCTGTTCCAGGTGTTTCAAGGCTGCAGGGAGACGGTGCCTCTCAAAAGCATTCATACGCCTTGAAGTGTTCCCTTTTTTGTGACGTGACACCAACAAACCTATTTTAGTTGGATATTATCTGATGCAGCAACTCAAAGTGGTGCATAATTGTGAAATGGAAGAAAAATTGTGCATGGTTTTTACAATTTTATATTAAGGTTTTTGTTTTGTTTTATTTTGCAAAAAAAAAAAAAAAAAAAAATTGCCGTGATCCTCCTCGATTAAAAATTAAGTGCAAGTTTCAAAAATCACCTAATTGAAAAATAGAGTCTACCTGTGTTTGATTTAATCTCAGCATAGCTACAGCTGTTCTGTGATCATCCCTACTATGTAACATAGTGGTGGCTGCATCATGCTGTGGAGATGCCTTTCTTCTGCTGGGAAGCTGATCAGAGTTGATGTGAAGATGGATGGAGCTATATACTAGACAATCCTGAAAGAAAATCAGTTTTTTTTCCCCTCCGTACTATTCTGTGTTGATCTTTTACATAAATCCTAAAAGAAAAAAAAACTTTGAGGTGCATTGCCATGGAAATCTCTGCATCTCTTAACTTTGTCTGTTTCAATAATTAATATGCTTTAGTTACAGCTTAGACCTGAACTTCAGCTCCCCGTCTGGAATAAGTGGAAGAATTAAATCCAATTGAATCAAATGGCATCCAGCATTTAAAAAAAAAACAACAAAAAAAAAAACTTCAGAGTAAATGTTTCATAACTTTGTGATTGTTTCTCCTCGCAGGTTCTTGTGAAGACCGAATGGACTCATTCAGCCCCAGTAACCGTGAGCGTTAACCGATGGATTTCCATTCCAGTGCGGCCCTGAAGAACTGTCCCTCAGTGTCCAGTTGAGGCGTCCACTCAATCCAGAACCCCCCCACCCACCCACCATCCATTATCTCCATTAAATGGGACTCCATGACTGTATTTATGAGCGCAGATGATTTTTAATTAATAAAACAGACAACTATGAATGACTTAAATATATTCAAAATAATTTCCTTACAATGTGTCAAAAATGTGTGTTTAGTGGTAGATGTATTTTTACTAAAAGGTTTTGGATGGATTTGTGTTTCGTTTGCGACAATCATGTCAAATCCAAATGTTTTAGGTCAGCGGAAAGCCGATGTTTTTGCCCCTTTTGTGTCGGGCACCTTTGAGGCGAATGTTTTTGTACTGTACTGCATCTGGTTGTGGAAATGTAAAGTGAACCGTCTCGGCTCATGTCTTTTTTTTTTTTTTTTTTTTTTCTATTTAAATGTATTGAAGTCATGCTCAGTGTTGACTTAAGAAAAGGGGTGTGTTTTAAAAAGCTTTTTTTCTTTGGCTTTCAGAGCGTATGATGTTTTGGTTGTTTTCGTTTCTCATCACTAATCTGGGTGCTTAGAAATGTTCCACAGTGCTTTGTATACTTTGGTTACGCTTTTTTTAAACCGTCTGTGTTGTCACACACGCTGCCTCCTTTAAAAACTCACACACAAAACCAGTGATGGTAGATGAGATGGTTTTAATCCAACATTTTCCAAGGAGAAAGGGTTTTACAGTTGTTATCCTGGCTTACAACATCCAGTTGAAATCATGAAATGCCCCTCCCAACCTGAGCAGGCTGATTGCTAAAATGAATTTGTGTTACTTAATAAAATCTGTCTCTATGTTACCAAATCTGTACATTGTGTTCTTATGCATATTTTACATATAGTGCTTTGCAAAAGTAGTCATACTATTAACTTTTCCACATTTTTGTTACCTCTGCAAATGTTCAGGAACCCTATTGGGACTTACTGTGATAGGCCAACAGGAAGTGGTGCATAATTTTGTAGTTTTAGATAAAAATCTAAAAAGTGTTTTCTATCTCCCCAATAATTCTTACATTCACCTTTTGCTTCAGTTACAGATGCACATTGTTCTCTTGTATACATCTTTGCTACATAAAGTGAAGCTCAGTCAAACTATGGATTCTATTGCTCTCTAAACAGCAGTTTTAGAGGCTTACTATGGATGTTGGATTTTTTTGGTCTGGCCTTTGACTGGGTCCTTCTAACATCAGTTGATCTTCAACTTCAGATGCGGCCCTTCTGTAACACACCTGAAGTGGAATGACATGCTGATGAGAGAACTTATCTGTGATTCAGGTGTGTTGGACAAGGGATGCGTCTAAAATGGGTCTGTAACTGCAGTCCTTGAGTGCCACTGTCCTGCAACTTTTGGATAGATCCCTGCTCCCACACACCTGAATGAAATGAATGGTTAATGACCAGGTCTTTGCAAAAACCTGCTGACAAGGAAGTTTTGTAGACTGTTGTTTGTCTTGATTGTATTTGGGGCCTTTAGAGTAAAACCAGCTAAATACAAATCCATAGTGAACTCTACAGATTGCATTAATTAAAAGAAATTGTCCATCTCATAAAACCCCATCAAAGTTGTGGAATGTGGAAAAAGTTCAGTTGGTATGACTATTAATGCAAAAAACTATACCTGGTAAATGTTGTGCTCAGTTCTTGAAATAGGTGTCACTGAGAGGAAAACAACCTGAGCTGCTTCTCCTGGGTATGACTTTTCAGACTCTGCTCATTCAGTTGCTGCAGATTAACAGTTAACCTGCTCGTCTCTTTATGCGGGCGTGGACAAAGTGCAAAACTGCTGTCAGCTGGACAGAGGCTGGCTCTGAAGAGAAGCAGAGGATACTGGCTGCTCCTCGGGCAGGAACATGCAGACTGGGCTGAGGTTTTACATCAAGTCTCTTCACATATTGTAAAAGATAAAACATGGCAACTCTGGAGTTATACACAAAGGTGAGCTTATATATATATATATATATATATATATATATATATATATATATATATATATCTTGTTTAAGCATGTACTTTGACTTTAATTTAGCTTTCAAAACTAGCCCTTCAGATAAAACGTTGTTTGGATAATTGTTTTTAAAGCTGTTCATTACCTGATTGACTTATTACCTGGCTAGGTGTCTGCAAAGAGTTTATGCTTATTATGTAAAAGCAAATGACCAATTACTATGTTGGTGGTGAAAAATAGTCAAGCATAGAGGCAGTTCAGAGAGAGGATGACCAATGTTAATTTTTAACACAGTTTAAGAGGTTTTTTTTTTTTTTTTGCTGATGGGTGTCAAATGTCTGGCCTGGGTGGGGTGAGGAAATGAAACAGCATAATAGTTTTTAGTTTAGAAAAAGAAATCCTGATATAAAGATGTTTTACCAGTTGATGATTGTTTTCATGTTTTTGTCTGCACCCTGCAGCATGTGCTTATTTAAAAACGCTTTTATAGTTCCACACCTTTCTGTCACTTCATCAGGGGGCAGGTGTGTGGGTCCCTGACCCAGAAGCTGTTTGGGTTTCAGCCACTCTCCTGAGGGACTACAAACCTGGAGAGGAACAGCTTTTGCTGCAGCTCCAGAATGGAAACGTGAGCCACTATGTTCATTTTTTTTCTTCTCATAAATGTCAAAGTCTTTCTAAATTAAGTTTGTCACTAAATTCAAATTACTTTGCGGCACTAAAGTTCCCCACTTCCACTTCTTTTGATAGGAGATCCATTACTCTGTCGACTCCCCATCCGATCTCCCCCCGCTGGGGAATCCTGACATCCTGGAGGGGGAGAATGACCTGACCGCTCTCAGCTTCCTGCACGAGCCTGCTGTGCTGCACAACCTCAGGGTCCGGTTTCTGGACTACAGCAGCATCTACACATACTGTGGTGAGAATAAAAAATGACCAAAAGACAGAAGGGCACAGACAACAGATACATTTTAAGGAATTTTATGTTTGGTGGATCAAAACAAATGCAGGAGAGCATAGGTGGAAGAAGATTGAACAGATTTGCGATGGTAATAAAAACAGTGGACTGCTTCTGTTTGTGTTGTTACAGCCCATAATCTCTCTAAATCATAAACTCAAAGGTTAAGACTTAGAGGCAACTCCCTCATCCTCACAGTTTATAAAACCTTTAAAAGATGTAGTTAGACTGAGAATCCTGAGAAAGGTGACATGGGAGAAATATTCTTTTAAAAGTGCAAAAGTGTTTGTACAGTGAAAATTTGGACATGTGCATCAATCTGTTTCTCACAGGGCAGAATAAATGTGTTCAACTTTTCATGTCACAGTTAAATATTTTGGTGTACTTTGCTGGGATTTTATGTGGTACACTAATACAAAGAAGAGGTGTGTGATTCTGCATATTTTGGTATCGATCCGATACCAAGTAAACACAGGGCCGATATCGCAGATACTAGTACTTGTTATTTAAGTATAATATATCATCAAACTTCTGACCTTTTAGCCATTTTTTTGGTTTTCTTTGAATTATTTTGTTATAACGCAGTAAAAATTTAAATAGTTTATAGGTGTCTCCAAATATTTTAATAACATTTACACAATAAACAGACAAAATAAATTTGTGTGCATTGTTTTCTAAATAAACAATTATAATTTGAGAGGAAATCAAAGCAAAATGTTTTCTTATAGTAGAGTTGAGAAGCTACAACACAAAAATAAAATTTCAAAAGGGAATTTGAAACTAAACTATCGATCTTAGAACGCTAGTATCAATCTGATACCTCCCACCTCTAATACAAAGTGGCACACTGTTTTGAAGTAGGATAAAAATGATTTCAAAAGTTTTTGCAAATAAAAATTTAAAGATGTGGTTGTTGTCTTCAGCCCCTTTGTGTCTGTACTTTGTAAAACCCCCTGGGCATGTCTCAAACTAGCTTCGCATATCTAGAGTCTGAAATCTTTTCCCATTCCTCTCTGAATATGGATCAGGCTGAATCAGCTGTGTGGAGGCTTGCCACAGATTCTCATCTGGATTTAGATCTGGACTTTGACTCATGAATGTGCTTTGATCTAAACCATTTCATTGATTATTATTATTATTTTTTTTTTTAGTTCTTTTCTTGTTTTAAGGAGAATCTTGCCCCAGTCTCAAGTCACATGTAGCCTCGAAAAGGTTTTCTTCTGTATGTAGTTCCATCCATCTTCCCAACAACCAACTTTACTACACCTACTGCAGAAAACATGAAGCTACAGCACAGTGTTTCACATCTAGGTAATGTGTTCAGGGTGACAAAATGTAGGAGAATTTACAATTTTTGTAGCTTTTAAAGTGATAAAATGTCAAGTTTAATTGGTATGAAAGTTTTTCTGCAAAGAACCGTAGATAGACTCTGAGTTACATGAACTTTGTCTGATTGCAAATAAAATCAAGTTAAATTTTGCATTCAAAGTTACGCTAAAGTTTTGCTTTATCAGTTTAACTAAAACCCTAATTAATAGGTCTATGTTACAAACACACCCTCAAAATATGCCATACACTTTCAGCTTTAGGACTTAGAAGCTTATGTAGCTGTAATTTGGAGGTTTCCTTTTGTGTCTTTCTCTCCAGGTATTGTGTTGGTGGCTATAAATCCCTATGATCAGCTCCCCATATATGGTGAGGAGGTAATAGATGCTTACAGC
The DNA here is from genome assembly GCA_014839685.1 of Anableps anableps. Taxonomy (NCBI): domain Eukaryota; kingdom Metazoa; phylum Chordata; class Actinopteri; order Cyprinodontiformes; family Anablepidae; genus Anableps; species Anableps anableps. The sequence continues at coordinate 14,244,979 of CM026070.1, read as the reverse complement.
GGTCAGGACATGGGTGACATGGAGCCGCACATCTTCTCTGTGGCCGAGGAAGCCTACCGCACCATGACCAGGTGAGAAGTCAAAGAGCTGAAGTGGAGGTCACTGTCTGTGATAACTTTTAATCTGTAAAGATACTTATTGTGCACAGGGAAGAGAGGAATCAGTCCATCATCATCAGTGGGGAGTCTGGCTCAGGAAAAACGGTTTCAGCCAAATTCACAATGCGATACTTTGCTGTGGTTGGAGGAGCAGCTCAGCAGACCAGCGTGGAGGAGAGGGTGCTGGCCTCAAACCCCATCATGGAGGTAAAGGAAAAGCAGACGTGTTAATTTATGAAATGTTAGGTGCAATAAATAGCTCTGTTTTGTTTGTAGTCCATAGGGAATGCTAAAACCACTCGGAATGACAACAGTAGCCGCTTTGGGAAGTACATAGAGATTGGTTTTGGTAGAAAGGGGGACATCATTGGGGCAAATATGCGGACCTACCTCCTGGAGAAGTCAAGGGTCGTCTTTCAGGTGGGATTCCTCACATTTTACATTTTATTGTTGTTGGTATAAAGCTTTTAATAATGCAAATACTCAGAAGCTTTTCTGTTTAATTGCTTTTTGATATGTGGAAGACATCATCCGAGAGAAACTACCACATCTTCTATCAGCTGTGTGCAGCCAGGGAACTGCCTGAAATGAGATCACTCAAACTTGGTTGGCCCCTGTTTTGAACTGATTCTCATTTATTCTCATGTCCACTCTGCTAATAGACTGATGTGTTTTGATTTGATTATTTACTTTAGAGCCACCTGAATATTTCCACTACACTAACCAGGGAGGAGAGATGCAGATTCCTGGCACGGATGATCTGTCGGACCTGGAGCGTACTCGAAATGCTTTCACCGTTCTTGGTATTCTGTGCTTAAATTGGCATGATCGTATGAATAAAAAGCTCAATACCAAAACAGAAAAGCGTTGTCTCTCTTGTGCTGAATCTGCAGGTGTGCGGTCTGAACAGCAAATGGAGCTCTTCAGGATTCTGTCGGCTGTTCTGCACCTGGGAAATGTCAACATTCAAGCCAGTGGGAGAAGCTCCGACAGAAGTTACATCAATGTAATAATTATTCTCCTATTTCCTTCTCCTCCCTCACATCTTCATTCATTTACAGTGCTGTGAAGAAGTATTTGAAAGCAGTCTGGAAACCAGGAAAAAGTAATTGTCCTCGTAACCTAACTGGTTATGCCACCCTTGGTGGCAACAACTACTATCAAACATTTGCTGTTAATCAATCTTACACAACACTGTGGATGGATTTTGACTCAAAGTGGAATTGTTTCAGTTCCTCCACATGGAATGTATTTGAGCTTGAGGAGCCATTTAAAATCATCCCAGAGCATCTCAATTCGATTCTTGTCCAGAATTTGACTGGGCCTCTTCAAAACCTTCATTTTGTGGTCTTTGAGTTATTCAGCCATGGATTTGCAGGTGGTCTTTGGACCATTGTCCTGCTGGTTACCAAAGTACGGTTGATCCTAAGATTAAAAACCGATAGCCAGACATTCTCCTCCAGGATTTTCTGGTAAAGAAAGGCATTCTTTGTTCCAATAATTAGGACAAGTGGTCCAGGTCCTGAAGCAGCAAAGCAGTCTAAGACCCTCCCACTACCACCAGCATGTTTGGTTTTAAGATGTTATTCTAAAATGCAAACCTTCTGCCTTTGTCTCCCCAGTCCACAGAATGTTTTCATCAACATGTTCTTTGGCAAATATGAACTGGGCTTTTGTGTTCCATTTGTTTATCTGTAGTTTTGGCCTTGGAACTCGTCCATAGACGCCATTTTTGCCCAGTCTTTTTTTCATATTGTTGTTATCTTGACTGAGGCAAATGAGGCCTACAGTGCTTTAGATGTTCTGGGTTCTTTTGTGACCTCCTGGATGAGTTTTGCACTCTTGGGATTGTTCACAACCATTTCATGTTTTGTCTGTGTGTGGATGATTTCTTCTCACTGTGGTTCGCTGGAGTCCCAATGCATTACTTTTTTTTTTTTTTTTTTTTTTTTTTTTAACCCTTTCCAGATTGATAAATGTCAGTGACTTTTTGCCTAATCTATTCTTGAATTTCTTTAAATTGGGGCATGTTGTGTTGCCTTTCAAAACCTTTAAGCTTGCTTCATGTTGTCAGACATGATCTATTTTAAGTAATTTTGTGAGTCTACAGGTTATAATCAAGCCTGGGTGTAGCTAGTGAAATTAAACCAAAAATGTGGTTGATCACAGTTAATTCACAATGTATTAAGAGGATTCAACTAGACTCTTACACTGCACCAAGTTGTTTTGGATAGCTTTTTTTTTTTTTCTTATAAATGAAACCATAATTTGAAAACTGCATTTTGTATTTACTCAGGTCATCTTTGTCTGATATTACAAATTATTTGATCTGAAACAAACCGTAGCAGTATGGGTTTTATTTTTTCTCCTCAGGCGGAGGACCGCTCTCTGGCTGTCTTTTCCAAGCTGCTGGGAGTTGAGCGATCTCAGATGGCTCACTGGCTGTGCAGCCGCAGACTCGCGGTGGGGGGAGAGATGTTGGTGAAGCCTATGACTGGTCAGCAGGCTTTAGAAGCCAGGGATGCTCTTGCCAAACACATCTACGGTCAACTGTTCACATGGACGGTCCAAAGGCTCAACTCAGCACTGAGGTCACAGAAGGGGAAGACCAAATCTTTCATAGGAGTGTTGGATATCTATGGGTTAGTGATGAGCTTTGTCTCTTTGTTTGTGTGCAGTAACAGTTCACATCTTACTGTGTGTATCCCTCTTTTTCTTTGTTGGAGCAGATTTGAGACCTTTGATCAGAACAGCTTTGAGCAGTTCTGTATAAACTATGCAAATGAAAAACTTCAGCAGCAGTTTAACAGGGTGAGTTATATGATATGTTTTTCATCTGAAGCCCTAAATGTGTTTGCCATGTTTTACAGAATAACAATATATTCATCAAAAGTTCTGTTTTATATGACTGTGTTTTTGTCATGTTCATGCTCTCCTTAGTTATGCCTTAGCACTTAGCACTTAGCATTATGCAACCAAGTGTTAATTCATGCTGTTTATTTTAATTGTTTCTAATACAGAGAACAATTAATTTCCTGTATTAATAACATAAGAAATACAAAAATAGAGGCCTTCCATTCAGTCAAGTGACCTAAAATCAGAAAACCCAGCTTAGGTTCTGGAGTGTGGGAGCTGCAACCACTGTGAAAACTAAATGATTTCTGGACTTGAACAACTACCATGTGTATAGGATGAAACATTACAAAGTTTGTCTATAGATTGTAATGCCTGATTGAATATGTTATATAGAAATGACAAAGACAAACAGTTGCAGAGCAAAATTATGCTGTTTTAGCAATAAATATGGTGTATGCACCAGCATTATATATAAGGACATTTAAATAGTACATTTAAAGTGACTTTCTCACAAGTAGCTTGTCATTTGAAAGTAGAAAACAATATTTTAGTTATATGTAATGTGATATTCAATTTCTATGTTCCATCTGTTTGTTTACTGTCTTTAATCCTTCTGTTTTTTTTTCCTTTTTGCGTGTTTTAGTTGTGGCCTATTATAATTATTTTTTGAAACCCCTTAGAGGGGCAAGTTTTCTTAAATATGTTGTACTTATCTGTTCCCTAAGTTTACCAAGTTTTTTTTTTTTTTTTTTTTCTTTTTCTTTTTGTTGTTAAGCACGTGTTCCATTTGGAGCAGGAGGAGTACATCCGGGAGGAACTGGCCTGGAACAGGATTGAATTCAGCGACAACCAGGAGTGTATCAATCTCATTGAAGGTTCCCTGGGAATATTTGATCTGTTAGATGAAGAGTGCAGGGTCAGTCTTTGTGTCTGTTTACTAATTTGATGTTGTGTTCAGGCTTTTAGCTCATGATGGTTCTATTAATTTCCATCTCCAAAATTGTGTAGTCTGTTTAAAAAAAGACACCAAACTTAAGGCAGCCTAGAATTAATGTGCATGTGAACACCAAATACAGACCAACCATAGAAGTGGAGACAAACTCAAATCATCATCATCATCAACTTTATTTATAAAACACATTTACACCAGCCACAGCTGAAGCAAAGTGCTAAACATCAGAGATAAATAAGATAAAAGAAAACATCAAAATAAAATAACAATGCTAAACACACAACAATATAAACAAATAAAAAATAACTCAGTACAAAACATAATAAAACAAAGTAGTAAAACAGTTAAAATCAATACCAATATCAGTAAAAGAAAGTAAAATCAGATGAGTTCCTATAGAAAATTTCTGCAGTGAGGAATAGGTCAGGAAAAAATGTTTTCTGAAACAGTGGCTTGGAAACCTAATAGACACGTTTACCAGAAATCTAAAAGCTTTTGTGCCAAAGACAAGCTGCCTGTAATTTCACCTCATTATGAATGATTGCATTAAAAAGTGAAATTCAGAAAATAAAAATGTTGGCATCATTTAAGTCATTTTTATCGAAGTTCTGAATACTACTGTTAATCTGGTGCACACAGATCTGCACCAGCAATCCCATTTCTCCCAGTAACTGTGTCACCAGGATACTTTATATTGGTGAGGTATGCAGTGATTGTGGAAAACATAGTGGCAGTGAAAGTCTCACTGTTCTACACATGATCAGTTTTATTTGTAAGGGTTTAACTGTACTACACTAATGAAGTTGTATGTTTATTTAAAAGCCTCAAAGTGTCATTATACTACTTAAACTCCAAGTCAATCTGTTAGCTATCACACAGCAACACTGGGTTGGGCCCTAAAAAGTCATTTTAAGCTAATGCTACGCATTAGCATACGCATGTGTTGGATAGAATAGAAGTTAAAAAACTGATGTACAATTTATCATTCATTTGGCTCAGACAGTGAGGAAAGAATACTTCACTGCTATCAGTAATATGCAGAACATTTGGAAAAAGCAGATACTGGTATATGTCATAAAGGATTCGTGGACTGCAGCAGAAGATCTGCATTCACAGAGGACACAAAATTAAAAACCACATAAACAATGTTTTTACTTTAACTTTACAAACAGAACCCGTTGTTGCCTTAAAAGTCTGCCCTCTGATTCCAGCACAGTCTGTTGTAGATGGAGCATGTAGCACAACTGCATTGTGTTCTGGTCCATCAGCCTCTACTTGCTGCTTCTTTTCAGTCCAAGTTTCAATTGGCTGAAAATTCTGGGGCAAAAACCTTTTGAATGAAAACCTATTTTCATGGATAAAACTAAACTGTCCTCTTAACCTGTCTGACACGCATCACCCACTTTTCCTGCATCTTTGGACAAAGTCCCCACTCTGTCCTTTTTCCGTGTTGCTGATAAGTGGGAATGCTTTGGGGTCACCAAGAATAAGCTTGACATTTTGCTCCCACGACCAAACAATGGATGGGTCGATCTTCTTTTTCAACTTGTTGACTCACTGTGTTTGAAAGGCTCTAAAACTGTTGTCTCTGTGATAGCTATTTTTCTTTTATGATCCAGATGCCTAAAGGGTCTGATGAAAACTGGGCCCGAAAGCTGTACGATCAACACCTGATCAGTAAGCCCCATCCTCACTTCCGCAAACCCAGGATGACAAACAGCGCCTTTATTGTTTTCCACTTTGCTGACACAGTAAGGGATAAGATGCTTCATCCTGGATGTTGATCTCCAGTTATTTCAAACTCAGTGAAACCATTTTATGCATTTTTGCACTAAATATCTTTCCCCCTCAAATCAGGTGCAATATGAATGCAGTGGCTTTTTAGACAAGAACCGAGACACAGTGTTTGAGGAGCTCATTAACATTCTCAAAGCAAGTCAGGTAGACATCTGACAAATATAGAAATCAAACAATGTGTGTTTTCTCAGTAAATGGTGCAACCCCATTCCCTCTGTGTGTCTGCATCAGTCTGAGCTGGTGGCTGAGTTGTTCCAGCAGCAGGGAAGCGCTCTCTCTGTGGCCAATGGGAGTGTTCGCTCAGGAAAAAGAGCTGCCAGAGAACACAAGCTGACTGTAGGCTTTCAGGTGAGATGATTACTCATTTTTAAAAAATTTATAACAGTGTTTCATTAAGCCTCAGGCTCATAGTGTTTTTTTTTTTTTTTCAGTTTCGTCAGTCCTTACAGATGTTAATGGACACCCTGAATAGCACTACTCCTCACTATGTTCGTTGTATTAAACCCAACGACCTAAAAGCGCCTTTTGTGTAAGTTTGTACTGACATTCTGTCATACCAAAAGGCTTGTGTATATGTTTTTGTCTTTGTATGCACTCATAAAGGCCATCGTCCACTTTTGCAGGTTTGACCCACAGAGGACGGTGCAGCAGCTGAGAGCTTGTGGGGTGCTGGAGACGATTCGTATCAGTGCAGCAGGTTATCCATCCAGGTGCTGAACACTTGTTAGGAGTTGATCTCACTCTTTGTTAACAAATTTAACAGTAGAACATCAGAGATGAGGTGAACGAGAATATCAGAAATTAAAGGTAGCCTAAAACATGCATATGTTTTAATGTTTGGAATTAATTTAATCAAAGAACATGTTTATCTGGTTTATATGTGCATCCAGATGGACATACGAGGAGTTCTTCAGTAGGTATCGTCTTCTCCTCCGAGGATCCCATAACCAGGATCAGGCTCAGGCCTCCTGCAGACAGGCTCTGCCCCACCTGATCCCAGACACTGACCAGTACTGTTTTGGAAAGACTAAAGTATTTTTCCGAGCGGGTCAGGTGGCTGTCCTGGAAAGGCTGAGATCTGAGCGGCTGCGTGTCGCTGCTGTGATCATTCAGCGTCATGCCAAAGGCTGGCTGGCACGTATCAGATACAGCAGGATCGTCTGGGCAGCTGCTACCATCCAGAGATACACCCGAGGAGCTCTGGCCAGACGGTGAGGAGAGATATGTTTATTCAGCTTCTAAGTCTCTGAACTTCATCAGAATCCTCTGTATATCTGAACATAGTGCCTTACAGAAGTATTCACACCTGTAGAACTTTTTCACCTTTTTTCAATTTAGAAAGCTTTTATTGGGATTTTCGGTAATAGACCATCACAAAGTTGTACGTACTTGTGAAGTTAAAGTGAAAGGATTCGTGGTTTCCAAAGACTTTTTACAAATAAAAATTTTAAAACTGTTGCGTGCTTTTGTTTTCAGCCCTTGTTGGTCTGATACTCCGAAAGATAAAGATAATATAAGGAAAACTAATTAGTGAAAAGTTTATCTGTAATCTTGGTATAAACATATCTGTTCTGTGAAGGCCTCAGAGGTTTGATAGAGAACGTTACTGAACCAACAACAGGAGTTGTTCACGGTTAAAGTTGTGGCGATGTTTAAAACAGTTGGGTTATAAAGCAATTCCTCAAGCTTTGAAGATCTCACATAGCATTGTTCAATCCTTCACCTGAAAATGGATAGGGGATGACACAACTATAAACCTATGAAGACAAGAGCATCCACCTAAACTGCCATTCCAGGAATGGAAAGGATTACTCTGAAGTAGCCAAGAATCCCATAGTTTTTCTGGGGGAGCAGATATCCACAGGTTGGAGGGTCTGTGGATGGGAAAAACCTCAATTGTGCCTTAATGGAAGCCATGCAAGAAGAAAGCCATTGTTGAAGGAAAGTCATAAGACGTATTATTTGTACAGTTGACCACAAGTCGTACAACATCAATAAAACATGTGGAAGAAGGTGATCTGGTCAGATCGCACCAAGCTTAAAGGTTTGGGCTTAAATTGAATGTACAATGGAAAAACACTGAACATCCCCTTAAACACACCATGCCTACAGTGAAACATGGTAGTGGTAGCGTCATGCTGTGGGAATGCTTGTGCAGAGATGGGGAAGCTGGTCAGACTAGAAAGGTGATTGGAATTAAATACAGGGCAATCCTGAAAAAAAGCTTATTAAAGGCTACAAAAGACTTGAGATTGTGGCAGATGTTCCCCTTTTATGGGGGAATTTTACTGCAATGAGTCAAAAACGCCCCTTTTCAATTTGAAAGCAGGAAGTCCTGCCTATGCTTTCAAAACTCATAATACTTGAGTATGGGGGAATTGAGATGAAATCCTGCTTTCAAATTGAAAATGACTTATGACAGTAAAATTCCCCCATAACCTTTCAGCAGGACAATGATCCCAAGGATTTAGCAGTTCTACAGTAAAATGGTTTAGTTTAAAACCTATTCATATGTCCTTTTTTTTTTTTTAACTTTGGGTAAATGACCATTTTGCTAACTCAAAACAAACCTATGAATGTCTGAACTTCAGAAAACCATTTGTTGTTTATCTGTTGTGTGGTTATAGATTGGCTCTGACCCTGCGCTATACTAAGGCTGCCATGGTGATCCAGAAGACCTACCGAATGGTGGTGGTCAGACAGCTATTCCTCATGATTCGAGACGCCACCGTCACCATCCAAGCCTTCACCAGGGGAACACTGACCCGCCGCAGATACAGACAGGTCAGCATTCAGTGCCGGCCTTTCACATCTCTTTATCTGCTAATGTTTAGGTTGTGAGTTACACACCTGGCTTGAAATGACTGAAAACATAAACCTAATAACATAAAACATTTTGCTCCCCAGCTGGTGGCAGAGAGGGCTGCTGTGCTGCTCCAGGCGAGAGTGCGTGGATGGCTGGCAAGGCGGGCATACCGGCGGGTGTGTGCTGCAGTGGTATTCATGCAATGCTGCATACGGCGCAAGGCCAGCAGGAGAGAGCTGCTGAGGTTGAAGGCTGAGGCTCGCTCTGTGGAGAGGTACAAAGAGCTCAACAAAGGCATGGAGGTCAAACTGATACAGCTGCAGCTTAGAGTAGACCAACAGGTGGGGCACAGAGATAAGTGATTTTTAAACAAACATTTATTGGATTAGAGCTTGTTTTTCATCATGTTTCTGTGCGTTGACAAGGCAAGGGAGAGTGCTGCTCTGAGAGAGACTCTCAACACAGAGCGAGAGGCTGCCAGTGCTGAGCTGGAGGCTCTGAGGGGGGTAATACAGAAACTACAAGGCCAGAAACAGGAGAAGCCTCCACCTTCCCCAGTGATCACCGAGAAGGAGGTAGAGGAAAGGAGAAGAGCAGAGGAGAAAGCGGTGCAGGAGATCCTTCGACTCACACAGGTAAAGTGATCCAAATCAAACTACATGAGACAATTTCCTGCCTTCATCTTTTATTGATTACTTCCCTCAATTTTATTGCTCATTTCATTGTTGAAGGAGCTGCAAGCATTACAGAAAGACAAGGAGAATATTTGCAAGGAGAAGGAAGAGCTCTCTGCTCGCCTACATGAGAAAGAGAAAACAGAAAAAGGTGTGGTTCCACTTCTTCAGCTCTCTGGATTAATATCTGCACTTCTTCACATTGTCACAGTTTTAAGCACTTTCTCCTTTGCTGTGTCCTCTATGTGCATGCAGAGTGTGTGGAAAAGGCTGTGCTACAGGCCAGTGCAGCTCTACAGTCAGAGCTAGATGAGGAGAAGATGAAGTACCAAGGTCTCCTGAGGGAGCTCAGCAGACTGGAGCAGAGATATGACAACCTGAGGGAGATGAATCTCCTCACTGAGGTTCACAGCTGCACCTAAATGATGTATTGCTCTTAAACTCCAGCTCAGTAGCTTCACATCTTTCTCTCCTCCCAACACAGCGTGCCAAAGGACACAGAAGGACCGACTCGGCACAAAGTCTGAGCTTCGAGCCTCTCTCTCCGTCCTCAACTCCGCTGTCGCCCCAGTCTCTCACCCCCCTCTCGGTGTCCCCCTTCGCATCTGCGTTCCCTTCCCCTGAGGAGAAGCGCAGGATCAGTGTGACGTCCCCCACTCTGGAGAGAAGAATCTCAGTGTGGAGTTCAGAAGCACCACTGGTGAGAAGGAACATGACAAAACTTGTTTTAAACTTGTGCACAGAACATTTTATGGCAACAGATGGATCTGTTCATGTTGGTTTTGAAAGGACCAGTTGATGGAGAAGATGGACGTGGCCAAAGACCCAGCTGTGAAGAAGAAGGGAGAAGACCTGGAGTATGCTTATGATGCCGTACGAGTGGCTAACAAGTTAGTCCTTCCTTTCTGTCATGCTTCATGCTATGCCTCGAAAGTATTGACAACCCTGGCACTTTTCCACGTTTTGTCACATTACAACCACAAACTTCAGTGGATTTTATTGGGATTTTTTTGGGATATACCTATCTATATTACCTTTACATATGTGGACATTGCTTCTATGTCCAATTGTGAAATTCCTCAAGCTCAGTTAAATCATTTATAGAGCATCTGTACACAGCAATTTTGTCGAGTCATAGATTCGAATGTGGACTTTGACTCTATTTTAAATTACAACTATGTTTTGATCTAAACTTGCCATTGTAGGTCTGGCTGTATGTTTAGGGTTATTCTCCTGCAGAAGGGTGAACCCCTGTCTCTTTTTGGGGTTTTGTTCAAGGATTGCCCTCCATTTTAGCGCCATTCAATTTCCCAATAATGCTGACTGGCTTCCCAGTCACTGCTGAATATCATCCTCACAAAATGATGCTGCCACCATCATAGTCAGAAATTGTGCATTCAGGGTTAAATGGAGTGTTGGTCCATTTTTGAATGATGAACTGAACAGTGCTCTATTAGATGTGTTTTAAAGTTCGGAATATTGTTTTTTAACCTAATCCTGCTTTGAAGTTCTCCCTGACTTTTTCCCTTACCCATCTGCCGTGTTACTTGGTCTTCATGATCCTGTTTTTTCAGTATTATCTAAAGAACCTCTGAGGTCCTTGCAGAGCAGCTGTATTTATTAAGATTAAGAAATTAAGTTATGCACAGGTGAACTCTGCTTAATAATCAGGTGCCTTCTTAAGAAGAAGAATACCTTTATTTGTCCCCCCAGGGGGGAAATTACACAAGGCAATTTAATGCACTGGAATTCATTCAGGGGTATGAGAATAAACAAGGGTGAATATAAATGCATGCCACACTTTTCGGGGGGGTGTAAAAAAGAATTTTCCCTCCACTTCACATTACAAAAATAAAATGCATTAGACACATTAGTAACAAAATGGGGAAACGTTTGAGAGGTATGAACACTTTTGCAAGGGACTGTATCTCCATATATTTGATGCATGAAGCTATCAGTAATGGGGTTTAATCTGTCCTGGTGCCGGTCAGGATTCTGGAAAGCCAACTGCAGAAGCAGCAGAGTCGGTGGAAGGAGGAGCTCGAGGATCTGAGGAACCAGCTCAGTCAGACGATCTGTTCTGGTTCCTCTCCTGCAAAAAAACGGGTGGGGATTCATCTGTATTACCTCTATTGAGAATGTAATTTAGTTGTCTAAAATGGCAGCAGTATAATAAGTTATTAATGACTTTTTTTTTTAACCACTTTTTTAATATTCAGATTTATGTATACGAAGTCAAAAACATCCAACAGTGATCAGAATCTAATTTAAGTTGCTGTTTAAATAAAAATGTCTGAAAGTCATGGTGAAGTAGCTTATTCCCCTGTTGTGACTTAACTTGGGGGTCCTAATATGTTGTAGTCCAGAGTCTAAATATTTCTTCCTAAAGGATCTGTGGAAGCTGCTCGAAGCCAGAGAGTTTGAGTGCATGAGGCTGCGGCGGGAACTGAAGGAGCTGAGAAACACGGCGTCTCTGAGACATCTGCTGACGCAAGGTGAGACTTCACCTGAACTCTGCTGTGGTTTTATGGGGTTCAGTGAAACAGAGCTCCAGGTCTGTGACGTTTTCTTTTTTTTGCACTTTTTTTCCTTTCACATTCAGTCATGTTGTGGTGTCTTCTTTTATTTCCAGTTTCCTTTTCAGCTCCAGCCACAGAGACATTCTGTCCTGCTCAGCTGAAACCAGCAGCTGTCACTGGTTTGCTAGAGTGCAGAAAAAGAGACGAAACCAAACTACTCAAGAACCTCATCACAGGTGAGCTTCATTTTATCCAGCACCTCTCATATTTATGAGTACCACCAGTGAAGCTGTGTAAAAAGCCTTTAAATAAATCAATGCTTTATTTCATAGTAAGCACAGAGTGAGCTGTGGATTTTTAATTTTTTTTATTTTTTATTTATTTATTTTTTTTTTCTTGCCATCCTCTTTGCTGTGTGTAATGGTGAAATGAACTAAGGTCTTTCTCCATTCTTGTCACAGTTGTTTTATTTGTGTCGTTACTGCTGACTGTAGATGTGGGAAGCAGCTACTTTCTTGTTCCTGACTCATGAAGCTCATATTGCTGGAGGCCTGGCTCATTTCAAGATGTTTGCTGAGCTTCATTAGAGAAGCCATCTCTTAAAGTTCCCAAATGGCTCTTAGTCTAGTATCGACTTTTATTTTAAACATCTTTAGTAAATATAAATGCTTTGTGTGTTTGGTAAGCAGTATTTTATTTAGTGTTTTACATAAAAGCCTTATTTTTGTAATTTTTAAAAAAATTTTTTTACTATAAAAATAGTTGCTGTTGTTTAACATTTTAACCAAATCTTTACAATTTAAGATGCGCCTGCATTCATGCCTCTGTGCCTGGCCTGTAGCACTTTATACTCTTATACTCTATGGCGCATCTTCCCCCATTCTTTCATTTATATTATGGAATGATCTCAGACTGTCTCTGCATGGGACTGGCCACATGGTGTGCCCATCAAAATACAGTTGTTCCCTGCCTGCCTGGTTTCTCAGTAGAGAAGAGGAAGGGAAGATTCGGCGAGCTCGGATGTGGTTTGGCTCTGCTTGACTACAGTCATCTTCTAGAGCGGCCTCGTCTGAGAACAGCATCACTAGAAGATCAACACTAAATTGATTTACTTGATTGGGATCTCTAGTGGCTACAATGTGTGTCAAATCATTTTTTTTTCTCCAATGAATAAATCTACATAAATGAAAGTGGTTCTCTTGTTTTCCTGTGTGAGGGTATGCTGCCAACATGAAGATGAATTCAGTGCCGCCAGGAAGCATTCACACCCACTCCTTTCATATTTTATTTTACAGATTTATCTTAAAACTACTTTGAGTTAAGTTTTCATTTACAATATTGGCACAAAATAGTCCATAATGACAAAGTATTTTCTGACATTTTTGAAGGTTGATGAAAAATCTACTCCCGCTTCCTCCCACAATCCCAAATACATGACTGTTGGGGGAACTGGTTACTTTAAATGCCCTCAAGTAAGAGTGTTTGCATGCATGGCTCTCTGTGCTGTGTGTCTCCATGTTGCCCTCTGGTGGACTAGCGGCTCACCCCTTGCCCAGTGATTACTGGAGACAGGCACTGGCCCTGCCATGACCTTACAAAGATAAGCGAGGAGCGAGTATTGACAGTGTATAGATCTGGGACATTTTTGGTTCATTTGTTTTTAAATATAATTGTTTATTGTAAAATTTGTGTTTTTGCTAAATTGTCGTATTTTCTTAAACATTTTTTACCTAATTTTGAAGAAAATGTCACAAGTTGTTTACTGTATGTACAGAACATATAAAATTTAATTTGTTGTGCATTTTTTTTTTCTTTTTTTTTTTTGTTGAAGTTTAAATGTTGAGTTTTACACTTCAGTGTCATGTCACTTGTTTTAGTGGTTTCATTTTTTTTTCTTTTATATACAAGGCTCTCATATGCCAGTTTTCCTTTCAGTCCAAACAGACTGAATGCTGAAATAAAAACTACCGTTTGTGGAGTTGCATGATCATTATTTGGTCACATTAATTTGGGCTCCTCACCAATCCTCTCGCTGTCCCTCAGATATCCGTTCTGACAGTGCGCTGGCTCTGCCTCCTGGTTTGCCGGCTCGTGTGATCTTCCTCTGCGTCCGTCAGGCCGACTGCAGTGGGGACCAAGCCAGAGCTCGCTCGCTCTGCAGCGCCGCTCTTGTCGCCATGAAAGCTGCTCTGAAGGTAACCTGAGCTCTGATTGTTCTATATGTGCCAGAAGGTAGAGATACAATGTAATTATGGAGGCACATCCCATCATGTCTGGTGCAAAAAGGCACCTGCAACCAGCTTTCAAGTTCTGTTAATCTACTTTAAATAATAAAATGTTTCCAAAAATTGCTTGTTCTATTTTCCATCAGTGTAGTCTTGTTCTAACAGTCAGTATCTTTCTTCTTCAGAAACAAACAAATGATCTCGATATGACTGCTCTGTGGCTCAAAAATGTTAGTCTTTTGCACGACCTGTTGATCCAACACTCCCCGAAACAGGTAGCGGAGACTTGTCTGCATTAGCTGGTTATGTTCACTTTACTAACTGGACATCTGTGTTTTTAAAACTGTAGGTCTGGTTGTGGTTTCTGTATCATAACTCTTCAGTGTTTGACTTATTTAATTACTGTCAGAGCCTGGATTCAGAAGAGCTGGTTTCTATGACGACTGACCTGAGTGACTTGATCCGCTCCCTGAGTGACCTTTGTATCCAAGCCTATCAGCAGCTGCTCTCCATCACCGAGACACATCTGCAGAAACTCATTGGTAATGCTTCAGTGACCTCGTTCTGGTGCTGCTAATTCTCATCCCTCCGCTAAATTTTATACTTCCTTTTCCTTGTCTTTCTCTCCCTCAGTCCCAGCTCTTCTGGAGAGCGAGACCATCGCCGGTCTGTCCGGCTCGGCAGTGAAACTGGTTGTGTCCAGGAAGCGGGCAGGCTCAGACCCTCGTCCGGTTGGAGCTGACGCTCCCACCATGCCGTCTGTGTTGAGGCAGCTGGGAGCCCTTCACACCGCCCTGAGCCGCCAGTCTCTGCCCCAGAGTCTGGCAGAGCAAGCTTTCCGGCAGATGACCTACCTCATCTGTGCCTCTGCTCTCAACAACCTGCTGCTGAGGAAAGACATGTGCTGCTGGAGCCGTGGCATGCAAATACGGTACACACACTTAGAAATGCCTTTATTTCATTTAGTTAAATTTAATGTAATAAATTATGTGCTCAAATAGGGCTGACGAAGTATCTGTACAGCCTTATTAAAGTGCTCATACCAATTAAACTTTCGCACTTTACAACTACAAACTTGAATTGGTTTTTATGATATGCACCATTTTGTGTTAGTTTAATAGTGAAGCAGAAGAAAATATGTTTTTTTTAAGTATTTAAAATAAATGTAAAGTGTGGTGTGCATATGTATTCAGCCCCACTGAGTCAGTACTTTGCACCACCAAGTCTTTTGGTGTGCATCTCTAAAGCGCAGTCAGACTGGATGGAAATCTGTGAACGTCAATTTCCATAGTAGTTCTAGCTGCTTGTTTAGAGCTGCTGTCCTGCCTGAAGAGGAACCTTTTGCAGCCTGCAGAATTTTTTTTTTTTTTTTTTCTTCCAGGATTGTCCTGTATTTGCCTCCATATTCCCATCAACTGTGACCACCTTCCTGATCCCTGTGGAAGAAAAGCATCTCCACAGCATGATGCTGCCAGCACCATGTTTCACAGTGAGGATGGTGTGTTTTGGGGAGACGGTGGTAGGAGTTTGTCCTGTAATCGGTGGGTTGCCGATTTGAGCCCATGCTGTCTGTCTGTCTCTGTCGTTGTGTCCTTGGGCAAGACACTTCATCCACCTTGCCTGCTGGTGGTGGTCAGAGGGCCCGGTGGCGCCGGTGCATGGCAGCCTTGCTTCTGTCAGACTGCTCCAGGACAGCTGAGACTACAATGTAGTGGGGTGCATGAATGACTGAATGTAGTGTGAAGAGCTTTGGGGTCCTCTGGACTTGATGAAGCGTTATCCAAGTACAGGCCATTTAGCATGTGTAGTATTATTTTCTGGCACACATCTTTTAACATTAAGCCCCAAAAGCTCAATTTTGGGCTCATCTGACCAGAGCACCTGTAACAAACTGCTGACAGGACTTAGTTACCTAATAGTAGTCTTGTAAACAGATTCTTCCACCTGGGCAGTAGATCTTTGCAGCTCCTCCAGCATTAACATGCTTCTCTGATCAGTTACACACACACGTGGACTTCATTAAACCAGATTAGGTCTGAAGGCAGTTGTTTGTGCTGGATTTTAGATTTAAATGGATGTCACAGTTTTTACTTTTTATTTGCAAAAAAAAAAAAAAAGTCCAACATCATGCTTGACTTTTGTTCCACTTAAAAATTATCCACTAGGCCAAACCTGAAATATTTAGCCTACATGGAAAATGCTATGTGTGGCACTGCACATAACCCTATAAACACCTCTAAGGTGAAATAAACTGGTGGCAACGGCATGCTGTGGAGATGCTTTTCTTCAGGAGATAACTGGAAGCTGTTGGAGTGGATGGGAAGATAGATGGAGCTAAATATAGGGCAAGAGACTGGGTGGAGACTGAAAAAAATGTTCAAATTTTTTTTTTTTTTTTTTTTTTAAATTTAAAATATTAAACTATTTAGAAATTTCCTTCCATTTTACAATTAACTTGATGCTGAACTCAATCCCAAAACATGGCAGTCTAACATCTCATTTACCTCTGAAAATGTTTTTTTTTTTTTTTTTCATTATTTTAGTTACAATGTCAGTGTTCTCGAAGAGTGGCTGCGCAGCAGAGGTCTGGCGGCAGGGGGCGCTGTGGCCACACTGGAGCCGCTCATCCAGGCAGCTCAGCTGCTGCAGGTGGGGAAAAAGACTGATGCAGACGCTCAGGCCATAGTTCGGACCTGCACTGCTCTCTCCAGCAAGCAGGTGGGTCTA
Organism: Anableps anableps; assembly: GCA_014839685.1. Lineage (NCBI taxonomy): Eukaryota > Metazoa > Chordata > Actinopteri > Cyprinodontiformes > Anablepidae > Anableps > Anableps anableps. Next base: position 14,228,325 of record CM026070.1, on the reverse strand, counting down.
TTTCTCAGTTCTGGAAGGAATTTGTTTCAATAATTTTATTTTCTATGTGCGAGCGTCTATGGGTATTTACTGTTTTTTTTTTTTTTTTTTTTTACAGATTATGAAGATTCTGACTCTCTACACTCCTCACAGTGATCTTGATGAAAAAGTCTCTCTGAATTTTATTCGCACCGTCCAGGTACTCCCTGCACCTGTAAGGTCTGGCATGTCGATTCATTAAATAAGTGCATCTCAGGTCAGTGTTCGTCATCTTTTCTGTTCCTAGGAGCTCATCAAAGGCCGCTCAGGCAGTCAGCCTCCGCAGCTCCTCATGGACGTGAGGAGAGCGTTCCCTGTCACTTTTCCCTACTTGCCTCCCCCAGCCCTCAGCGCAGAGGAATTAGTCATCCCAGACTCCCTGAAGATCTCTTTTCTGCGCAGATCCTAGAAGAGTGGAGCTAAATATTTCACTGCTATGTTTAATTTTGCCCTCTGAAATTCAAGCTGTTATGAATTTAATTATTGTCTGATCATTAGTAGTTCTAACGTTTTCAAACAAACTGTTAATTATTACTATACGGTTATATTTTTCTACACTAACTGAATGAGTCCAAGATTTCTGATTGGAACTACCCTTTTTTTTTTTTTGGGTGAAAATAGGTAAATCTGGAACAGATGTAGTTCTATACTAATCAGATAAAAATGCATCACGAGCCTTAAAAGAAATGATATGTTATGATAATCTCATACAGAAAGGAAAGAAAAACAGCCTTAAATTTGAAGCTGAGTAGGGAAAATGCAAATCTTTTTTTTTTTTTTTTTTTTTTTTTTTTAAAAAAATCACCAGTGCCAAACATACCTAAATACTTTAGTTGTTCTTTTACTTTAAGAGTTCCAAGGAACTTTTGATTAGTAAAGCATGACTTTCTATTTCTCTCTGGTAGAAATATAACGTTACAGAGGCCCATTTCTTTTAGCTACTCTCCACTAGACAAAGATCTATGTCTGTCTTGCCACCACACAGAGGTAAAGAAAAATTCAAAGCTCACAGCTGAGAAACTGCTTCAAATTGTCATTTTGGTGACATTAAGTTTTTGAAATCAGCATTAGAAGTTCTCCACAAGTCAGTTGGTTGTTTGGGAGACATCCCAGGCATAAATTTGTTCTGTACTACCATCACAAACGTAAACATGTGGCGTTTGCCAATCTCTGCTTTGCCGTAGTCAGATGAGTTTATGATTAACCTTTTTTCATATAAAGCAAATTATGATTTTGTGAAGTTACACCTGCTGTTAAGTAGGGTGGGGGATCTGTGATGCTGTGAGCCTGTTTAATTTCCCAAAAACCTTGCGAACCTTGGAGTGTGTGGCATCATGAACTCCCTTGAATACAAAGACAAAATTGCTAATTTAGCAGGCAGGATAAAGATCCTGAACCCATTTCAAACACAGAAATTGCTCAGAATCTTTTAGCTCATGCAAAGCCAACAATTGTGACACTGGTGATTTTGTTAAAAATGGTTAAACATTTTATCTCCACCAGAGTGGTGTACTAAAAATTCAGGTTGGAGTTTTTTCTAAACTCTTTAGTGTAAAAGTATACAGCTATAATAAAAGAATCATATTTAATGCTTTTTACACATTTTTTTTTTTTTTTTTTTTTTTTTTTTGACCAGGAGTGCCAACAACTATCCACATCTGTGAAAACATGGCTGCATCTTTGCACAAAGTGACAGACGTGAGAGTAGAAGTGTTTTACGTAATTTATTGGTAGCAGAAACACAGCTGGATTGTAGTCTCAGGAGCCTCGGCCCCAACAACCAGAATAATAAAAACAAAAACAAAATTAGAAACATTTGTGTAAAAAAATTCTCATGCTAGTACTTTGTACCCACTACACAGCAGTAATACATATTTATATATTCACAAACATTTGAAAAATAGAAAACGATAATCAAATATCAAAATATAGAAGACAACAAATTGGCATTGAACATCAAATAATTATGCGTGCTGACAACACGTTTTCTTTTTGTTTTCTTGTTCCTGTCATGCACCGTTTCTGGAAGTACACGACCGGCGCCACCATGTGGTTCGCTCGGCCGGCTGGACAGAGCGGGGATGATCATGCATGTTTGTCCGCCTGTGTGTGTATGTGTGTGCTTTTCATTGTGCTTCATCCACTTCCATCTTCAAACCTGATGGCGCAACTCAAGCTGAGCCCCAGAAGGAGGAAGACCTTCCTTGACTGAAGAGAATCATTGTCAACAGCAATAAATAAAGATTTTCGTGGCGTTCCCAGCAAGGTGGCAGTAGTTTACCTGTTATTTTGTGTTAAGAGGTTGTGCAGTTGTGCTCTTTCAATAAAAAGACCTTGTACATGCTAGAGAGTTTCGCAACATTTATAAATCATTATTATTATTTTTTTTTTAGACATTTGTAGCCCACATGGTGTAACAATGTGTGTACTGCCAGAGTGAAAGTCAGAAACTTTCATAATATAATTTTAGCTCCTAATCACGCCCATAAAGCATATACATATGGCTTGTAATTCATCTCCATTATGTACACGGCCTTCCTATATCTTTTAGCACTAGCTCCATGCCCGAACTGGAAACCTGTTTGCTCTTAATCATCTGCTTAGATCGGTTCATGCCAAATTCAAGTCCACAACAGAGCAGCAAATTCCACGTCACGTATTCTGACGTGTTTTACATGGCAGCTATTTACAACGATCAGTTTCTGCTTCAGGATATCTTTTTTTACATGAACAAAACATCAGTCTCTGATCAACTCCACAACAGCTTTGATATTTGGCCCAGAAAACAGACAAGTTTTACAACATATCAGACACTTGTGCTGCTATGATTAGATTAATAATCCACCATGTAAACATTGTAAGACTGCTTCAGAAAGGATTCATCTATATAGAGTTTATAGATCAGATGCATAGAGTTCTGTTGGTCCACATTGTTCAATAACAGGGCCTTTTTAATACTCAGGACCCATAAATACATCTGAGTCCTGAAAATCTCAATTTATTCTACTTTATTTTTTTAAGTTGGTAAACAAACCTCTTATAAATATATATTTAATTTTAGTGGTTTCGTAAACCCATTGTAAGTTAATGGCAAAAAGTCAACAGAACCTAAAAGATTTTAAAAGTGATCAGACATTTACATTAACTGCTCAGAAATTCAATGTATTTTTTCTCTAATCCTTTAGATAACTATTGAGAGTCAAAGCAAAATTAGACGATGAGTTTTCACCAGTGCAACAAAGACTGAGTGCTATGCAAACTTCTCTGTATAGCTCTGTACACTGTTTGGACCTTAATGTCATCTTCTAAATGTCAGATGCAGACCAGTTCTGGTTTTGGATCAGCAGCCCTTTAGCAGAGGTTTTTCTTCTGAGTCTAGGTTTAAGAGTGAAGCATATAATGTGCCTTATAAAAGTATTCACACCCTCTTCAGCTTTTTCACATTTTGTCAATTTACAACCACAAACCTCTATGGAGTTTATTGGGCTTTTATGTAACAGACCAACACAAAGTACTGCATGATTGCGAGGTAGATTAAAAGTAAAGGATTTTCAAAATTGATTTCAAATCTAAATCTAAAAACTGTCCATGGTTCCCCTTTACCCTGATACTCCAAAATAAACTCAAGTGCAGCCCGTTGCCTTCAGAAGTCACCTAATTAGGCCTTTACAGAACAACTGGACTTATATCAAGATTAAATTACACACGTCGACTGTATTTACCAAGAGGTTCATTGGGGAACATTAGTGAACACAAAAAGACTGAACAGAAGTTCAAAGTAAAAATGTGTTATAAAGAGTATCCTAATCCTAAAATGGACAGTGTATGGCACAACTGCGAACCTACTAAGATATGGGGGTCCACCTAAACTGACAGGCCAGACAAGAAGAGTGTTATTCAGAGAAGCAGCCAAGAGGTGCCTAGTAGTTCTGGAGCAGCTGCAGAGATCCACAGCTCAGGTGGGAGAATGGATGACCAAGACTATTAGCCATCCCCTCCACAAATCTGACCTTTATGTAAGATGGGGAAGAAGAAAGACATTGCTGAAAGAAAGCCATACGAGGTCCCATCCGGAGTTTCAGCAAAAAAATACAGCAAAAATGTGGAAGAAGCACATCACATCACCCTGAACACAGTAGGGACAGGGAAGCTGGACATGACTAGATGGAGATAAATATAGCCTACCCATGACAGAAATCCAGTTAAAGGCTGCAAAATACTTGAGATCCAGGTGGAGCTTCATCTTCCAGCAGGACATCTAAATATATAGCAGAGCTACAGTGGAATGCTTTCTGTCAAGGCATATTATTGTGTTAGAATGGCCTAGTTAAAGTACAGACCTAAATCTAATTAAGAATCTGTGTTAAGACTTGACAACTGATGTCCAGAGACGCTCTCTGTCCAATTTGACTGAGCTTGAGCTAAAGGAAGCTGGTAGAGGCATACCCTCAAGGATGTGCAACGGTAATTGCAGTAAGAGTTGGTTCTACAGAGTATTGACTTGGGGAACCTGGAGACAAATGCATGCCAGATTTTTATTTGTAAAGAAATAAATTCAAAACCATGTGTTATTTTCCTTCCATTTCATGTTACGGAGCAACTATTTTGGGCTGGTCAGTCCCATAAAATCCCAGTAAAACAGATTGAAGTTTGTGGTTAGAACTGGACTAAATGTAAAAACCTTCATCATTTGCAAGGCATTGGACAGCTAAATATTAATGGAGTTGGATCATTGCAAATCTATGCTAACTCAGAGGTTAGGGATGGGTGAGAAATTTTACTTCACATGATGCTACTTAGCAAAATTATTTTCTCTACGTATGTATTTGTTAAATAAAACCCTTACTTATTTGGCAGTCAGGCGCTTTTATTCTTCAAGAAAACGACATGGGTTTTAATCTCTCCTCTGTATTGCACCGCTGACAAACCCAGACAGGGCTGTAAGGAATGTTTGCAGTAAAATACAAAGGTTAGAAACAACATAAAAATGCAAGTTTTGGCCTTAAAAATGTAAACAAACCTATAAAAACTACACAGATCTTCCAAATCTAATTAACATAGAGATGGCTTCTCTTTGTGATTACATTTGCAGGTAACTGGCAACATGAGGTCAACATCTTAACAACCACACATGATGCTCTACTGACGTAACAAGTCCATTTTCATTCACTCACTCATGCACAACCACATATATATTTATATATAATCTGATGAATCACAGTGCTCAGATGTGTGCTTTCATCAGATTTCTCTCTCTCTATGCTGTCCTCACTCAGGACACAGACAGAGGACAAGGGTCAACAGGACAGAAGGCTTTAAGGGTGTCAGGCAGTGCTCTGTTACAGGGTAGACAGACAGAAATACAGACTAGAATAATCTTTCAAGTACCACACCTCCATCGAATAATCCTAAAAGTTAACATATTCCCTTTGTATATATTTTATTTATATATTTATGTGATCATATATAGAATTATTGAAATATAAATATAGATCTAGAATAAGACAGTAAGAAACTTGAAAGATAAACTAAAAGTGCTTTGTTTTCGATATCTGGAATGTTTGGAGATCGTTTCTGTTGTGAGTCAGGTGGACAGTTGGTCCTGTTGTGCTTGGGAATGGTCGTGGCATATTTCAGCAATTATCTGTTGGCACTTGCGGTCCCTTCTCTGAGTGGGCACATAGCAGGGATGGGATAAGCGGGCAGGAACTTAAAAAGGCGGAAAAAAGTGAAAAGAAGACTAAAAATATATAGAGGCTACAAGATAATCCTTAACCTGACCACTCAAGAAGTGTGTGTTTCTCCATGATGAGCAAGAAAATTGTACTGTTAATCAAAAAAGATGATTAAACACATCAGCAACAGTAAAGACATTGGTGGACATAGTGATGCTTCTCTTTGCTTTGCGTCTTCTCCACTGAAATAAATGTATTTACAGTACTGAGTGTGTGGTGACTGCTGTTTTATCTGTGCTTTTACAACACTGGATTACCCTGGCAGTGCTTTGCAGTGGCTCAGGAGAGCCCCAGGGCAGTGGCTATCTGACTGAGCTCCAGACATGGCATTTTAAGCCCTACTCTGCCTTTTTTAGCCACGGCCCTCCTCTGTAGAGCGCTGGTCAGACTTAAGCTTGACGAACTCTTTGGCCACGTCATCGTTGTTGCGTTGGGAGAGGATGCGCAGGACAGTGAGGCCCGTCTCGTCCATGTGGATGCGCTTACCCAGCGGCAGCCAGCAAGCTGCGCTTCCCTTAGAGGCCACATCCTTCAGCTGCAGGACTGCCATGCCCACGGTGCGGTCCTCCCGGGCGAAGCAGTAGTCCTTCACACACACCTGCAGCTCATAGCACTCTGGACCCACCTCGTTGCTCAGTGTGCTGTAGAACAGTAAGAGTAAGAGAGTGTTACATAACCCTTTGCAGATCATAAACTTTCTGTAAAACTAGTCACCAGCAACTTACAAAGTGAAAGTTTCATTGTATTTAGGAGCCCAGCTGTTGTTCTTGGACTTGGTGGCGTACTTCCTCTTCTTGTCGCTCAGGTGCGGACCGATGATGTAGACCTCTACAAACGGCCGGAATATTCCCTGCGTCTGCCACCTCAGGTCATTGGCAGCCACCACTGAGGCAGCAAGGAGAAGAAAAAGAGGGAAAGTGAGTGGGAAGGTGTGGGTGATGATGAGAAAGAGGCTCATGTGGGAAAAAAAAACCAACAAAAAAAAAAGTGTGACACTGTGGAGTCGTGAGAAGCAGAGAATGAACAGGAAAATCCTGCTTCTATCTTGTTACCTAGATTCAGCATCTTGCCCAGAGAGTGAAAGTAGAGGAAGTGGGGATGCATTTTTTCAGCACTGGCTAGATAGAATTGATGAGATGATGGATGGAGCCAAATAAAGGGTAATCCTGGGAGAAAACCTGTGTTTTAAACCAGTCTCAGGGAGAAATTCACCTTCTGATAACAACCCTAAACAACCAGGACCAAATAATATTCATGTGTTAGAATTTCATGTGTTAGAATGGCCCAGTCAAAGTCTAGACCTAAATCCAACTGAGAATCTGCGATAAGAATCGAAGAGTAATGTTCACAGAATATTTACATTACATCGGACTGAGCTTGAGTTTTTTTTCCAAAGAAGAATCTGAAGAAATTTCAGTCTCTAGATGTGCGAAACTGGTAGAAACATACCCCCCAAAGACTTGCAGCTTTAACTGCAGCAAAAGGTGGTTCCACTAAGTATTGACTCAGGAAGCTGAATAACAATGCATGTCACATTTTTACATTTTTATTTGTGATAAGTTTCGAAAACCATTTAACCTTGTCTGGCAACTTCACAACCATGCACTACTTTGTATTGGTGCATCACAGAACATCCAAATGATAAAACACTGAGGTTTGTGGTTGCAATGTGACATGATGTGAAAAAGTTCTATGAGAATGACATTTTTTTTGCATATCTGTATTTCATATTTTTATATGACAGCTCTTTTAAATTTGCCCCACGGTAAACTTCTGAAAAAGTAGTTAGACTTTTATTCAGTCTACGTGAACATAGTGATAGCAAAAAAAGAGACAGAAACAACAACAAAAAATGCTTTACCTTTTACTGTGACTTTATGTTCACCAGTGTTTGGATGAGTGAAAACCTCCACATGGATAGACACTTCGCCCACAGCGTCATCCACTCCGGTACCTGACAGGAAAATGGAGAAAAGAAATATTTTTAATACTTTGCATTAAAAAAAGAACGTCTTATCACCTAATCAGATATTAAGAGATGCCAGAGGGCTCTCATAACCAATTTCTCTTCCGAGGCTGAATAAAACACCACAAATTTTCAGAGCAATACCTTTTTAGTTTCATACAACATAGATAATGTAACAGCAGGAAATAAAATAGACCACAATGATCCAATTAAGCATGTCATGGTCTTAAAGTGGAGAATTAGACAAAGCCGCTATGAGTGGGCTAAGGTGTTTCATATAAGCAGGACTGCCTTTTTTATTTGTGCTGAAGAGCAGAAATACAACCAGTTATGGAGGCGTTTGGAAGTAAACCACCTTCAACAGCTCTGAAGCCACAAGCATTACAATGAAACCTTGACTTGAAGTAACAGCTTTTACAGACAATCTGCAGCTAAATTGTGCAAATGTAAGATATTGCTTCCAAGGATAAAGACTTAGTCTTTTAATGTGGTCTTGATAAATTGTTCTCCAGGTTTTTAAAGATTTTTCATCTTTTCTATCTTTTCTTTTTCTTAGACCATAACATGAAAATATTTTGTCCAGTGTATGCTTCAGGGAACTAGACAAGTGGAGGAAAAAACAGATGTCAGGCTTAAGGAAAACTTTCTACAGCCAATTAAAGTTTTGTCTATGAAAAAAATAGGAAAATGTTCAAGAAAATATGACATGACATAATGATCATCAACTGTTCAAGTCTTCAGCTAATAGCTCTTTAAAATCAATTTGCTGAAGTTAAAATCCTATTTTATACTAGGCTAACTGTGTTGTATTAAGAATTTCCACAGATTCAACTGAAGAAATGCGAACAAACTGTGTCTTTTGGAGAGACTGATGGTAACAAATTGTCTAAGTTGTCAAGAGTGATTTATCCTAAGTAAGAAGTCAAAAACATTCAGTGCAGAGCAGCAGACAGACTGAAGAAGATTGAGCAGGACCTCGGTAAAAGATTATAACAAAGTTTAGCTCCTTGAAAGCAAAATATACAGGATTAGGTGAGGTCACAAGTTGTTTGCACAGGAAAATACAGTGTATAGTGTAAATATTCACAGCACTTTACTTATTTCACATTTTGTTATGTTATAGTCTTATTCCAAATTGTATTAAATTAATCACTTTCCTCAAAATTATCCATTACTCCATTAAGACAATGTGTTTTGTAAATTTATTTAAAAAAAAAAAAACCCAACAAAACAATAAATCACATTTACTCAAGTATTCGCTGCCTTTGCCATGAAGCTCAAAATTGAGTTGTTTCCACTGATCGTCCTTGAGATGTTTCTTTGACCTAAATAGAGTCAACCTGTGGTCAATGTAGTTGATATGACTTGATTTGGAAAGACACACACCTGTCTATGTAAGATCCCATAGTTGGCAGTGCATGTCATAACAAACACTGAGCATGAAATCAAAGGAATTGTCTGTAGACCTCCGAGAGACAATTGTCTTGGGGTACAAAACTGGGGAAGGACACGGAAAATCTTCTGCTGCTTTGAAGCTCCCAATGAGCTCAGCGGCCACCATAATTGGTAAATGGAAGAAGAGTTTGGAACCACCAGGAGTCCTCCTAGAGTGTGTGGATGGTGTGAATGGCAGGTGTCATGTTAGGAGGAAAGTCCACCATCCCTACTATGAAACACGGTGGTGGTAGCATCATGCTATGGGGATGTCTTACAGAAGGCAGGAACCGGAAGACTAGTCAGGATAGAAGGAAAGATGAATGCAGCAATGTACAGAGACATCCTGGATGAAAACCTACTCAGAGCTGCTCTTGACCTCAGACTGAGGTGACGATTCATTTTTCAGCAGGACGATGACCCTTAAACACACGGCCAAGATCTCAAAGGAGTGGCTGCAGAACCACTCTGTGAATGTCCTGGACTGGCCAAGCCAGAGTCCAGACCTGAATCCGATTGAACATCTCTGGAGAGATCTGAAAATGTCTGTGCAGAGACGTCTCCCATCCAACCTGATGGAGCTTGAGAAGAACTGTAAAGAAGAGTGGGTGAAACTGCCTGAACATAGGTGAACTAAGCTTGTGGCATCATATTCAAACAGACTTGAGACTTGCTGCCAAAGGTGGATCAATAAAGTATTAAGCAAATGCTGTGTATACTTACATAGATGTGATTTCTTGGTTTTCTATTTTTTATAAATTTGCAAAACACACACAAAAAAAATTCCACATTGTCATGTTGGGGTATTTCAGAGATTAATTTAATACTATTTGGAATAAGGCCGCAACATAACAAAATGGAAAAAGTGAAACACGGTTAATACTTTCCAGATGCGCTGTACAATTTTGAATTCAGGCTGAATTGTTAAGCACTCATAGATGCATCGTATATGTATGGATGCAGTATGGTTAGTCAGAGGCAGAAAAGAAGAAAGGAGATATGTTGCAGAGGGTCAGTTGATAGTGTACAACACATCCTGACATAGATCAAGTCAGGTCATGCTCAGATGGATCTATACAGGTGCACACACTGTATACTGCCTTCACCCAATCATGGTGAGGGCAGGGTGTCATGGTTTATGTTTCTTGTATTGTTAATAGTTCTCTTGGTTTTTATTTGTAATTTTGTCATGAACCTCCACCAAAATGGTTTAAAATACAGATCTACTGTCATGAGTTTGCAAACACTCATCATGGGCATGTATGACATTTGAATTTTGGACCTTTAAGGATACATTTGAACTATTCTTTTTCCCAGGGTAGAATGAAGACAAGCTGCTTCTTTGTGGGTTGGCAACCTCTCAGACCCTTGACATGTTTCATTATGGACAATGACCCTTGTGTTCTAGCAGTGTTTCAATTTTGGATTCTTTTAAGCTTGAGCAGTTTGAGTTGTTCTTTAAACTCCTAAGTGATTTCTTTTCTTCTAAAGACTAATAGTTTTAGTCAGACCTTGAATCTTAGACATAGTTGGGTGTTTCAGCAAGACAATGATTTCAAACACACATCAGAGGTAGTTTTGGATTCGATAAATCAGGCTAACATTAAGCTTCTGCAAAGGCCTTGATCCTCAACCCTGTAGATGTTTTATGGACTATGATTAAAAGTCTGGTCCATGCCAAGATACCAGCCCATTTAAATTAACTCTGCCAATTCTGCCAAGAACTCTCCATTTCAGTGGGGACTCTCTTGGAAACAAACTGCGACCCTCAGCACAATACTGAGTGGCTGATTTCGGATGATGTTTGTGTCCTGCCTTAATGGCTTTAATCAGGACACAATGGACAAATCTTGCTGCTGTGTTTTTTTCTGTTTCAAGTGCTTTATATCCACATACATCTCCGGAAGGATACAATGACAGATGGACATTAATTTTTAATGTTTTAATTAGTGTCTTCACTCAACAACTAGAAACGTGTGCGTTTTAACCAGTCGCCCACTGAACAAGGTGTCTGTGGGAGTTAGACGGCAGAGTGTTCCTGGCATGCAGCTCTCTGCAGCTCTCTGGGGAGCATTATGGGATTGTGGTGGTTGATCTGCCAACAGGACCAAAGAGAGCAGCAGTCATCCATCTGGCGCTGTCTATTCTGAGGGGGACGTTCGTGGAAGATGAGAAAGAAACTTTGCTGGCAAAGAAGAAGAAAAATGCTCCAAGTAGCTGAACTATTTTCATCTTTAGGAAAAACAGCAGAAGAGAAAATATTGCATCTTCCCATGACTTTTCACTTATTTCAGTCAGGAATACAGTAGCTTTTAGCTTGTCGTATGGAGACAATCAGCACCACCATTGTTACACACTTCTATTTGTCTCTCAGATTTTTTTACACTGATGTAGTTAAACAGAGCTGAAACTGGATTTTAATTAAGCAGTGATGATCTCATTTTAACATTAGGTGATCTGTGTTTGTTTCAGAAGTTGGTATTCATCCCTATAAAATATTTTTTCTTTTCAGTTTTCAATTTTAGTGCATTTTCTTTCCATGGAGAGCAGGAAGAAAGCCCAGGGTTCCAATCCCGGCCTGGTGCCTTTCTGCATGGAGTTTGCATGTTCTCCCTGGGTACTCCAGCTTCTTCTCACAGTTCAAAAACATGACTGTTAGGGGTTAAATGATCTCTCTAAATTGTCCTTAGGAATGAGTGTGTGTGTGTGTGTCTATGTGTGTGTGTGTGTGTGTGTGTGTGTGTGTGTGTGTGTGTGTGCGTGTGTGTGCGTGTGCGCATGGTTGTCTGTACTGTGTTTCTCTGTGTTGCCCTGTGATGGACTGGCGACCTGTCCAGAGTGTACCCCGCCCCTTGCCCAGTGACTGTTGGAAACAGGCACCACCCTCCTGCGACCCTGCAAGGATAAGCGGGCATCGACGATGGATTTTCTTCTCACTGGCATTTTTCCTATAGAAAACTCTTGTGGTGTGACAGACTCACTTTCAAGAGTCTTTTGCTGGAGCTCTGACCATTTCACACTTAGCTGAGTGCCTGACAGCCTGAAGTACAGCATCACATGATCATCAAAGCATTAAACAGGATGCACACAAATGTTCACTGAATGCATCCAGCTTCATGCAAGCTCTGTACAATTGTGCCAGTCAGCTGAATGTAGAAGAATCACAGCTTTTTATCCTAAACTAAACTGACAGAATTTAAATCACCTCACCTGAGGGACTGTTTATGATTTTCTCAGTTTGCATCATGCAGATGAGTAGAGGGCTTTTTCTCTGAAGGATTGTGCTGCATCTGAGAACTGTGTGGGTTTTTCTTTCTATTTGTTTGTGCCTGATGATAGAGCAGACAAGGGCAGGAAGCCCTCCCAGACAAAATGAGCAAGCAGCCATCATCTTCTTAACAATAACCCTATCCATCCTTATTTGCAGTTCTTTTTTATTTCCAGCACAAAGAAAGGGACAGTTCTGCAGAACAAAGGGAATTTCCTCTGTGGCTCCCATCACTGACAAACAGTACTTTGTACTTCTACATCTTAAGGGAAGGAACAGTCACATTGCTCATTCACTCACTTGCCTGTGTACACACACATTACCTCACACACACAGACCCATTTGGCACTCTGGCCTTTCTTGATGATTTCATGCTACGTCAGAATTGCTCCACATTTTAATGCATTTCTATCATGTTTTTCCTGATGTCTGCCCATCATGCTTCAGTGTCTGCTCATACATACTGTCAGTGGCGTATGTATTCACTGCAGTACATACAGACATCAGTGTTCATGTTACATGCATGAATGCATAAGATTCTTACTGGTGTGACGGGCGAAGAAAGTGTGTATTCAGTTTGTGCATTGCATTTCTCTGCTAGGATGAGTTTGAGCAGGCAGGAGTTGTAAAGGTTCTGGATGCATATGAGGGGTTGGGGGGTTGGAGGTGGAGGGAGTTGGGCTTTGGTCTGGAAACTTTCTGATAGTCTCAGATGTCTCAGGGCCTGAGCCTGAGAGCCACATACCCTTTTCTGGGTAAACATCCTCACTAGTGGTGAATCTCACCCCCTTCCCGCCGAACACTGGCCCACAGATGGGGCAGGAGGAAGAGAAAGGAGAAAGATGTAGAAATAAGAGGTTTGCAGGGGTTCAAGTTCAGAATCACAGTGTTGTAAAAACAGTCCAACATGTATAAACACTTTCATTAAAAAGAGGTAAAACTGTGGTATTTCAGTTTATTAACACCCTTTTCCCTTTTAGAAAAGGGAAAAGGGTGTTAATAAACACCCTTTTTCCCATTGTGCAGTTTTTAATCCTTAGAAGCTCACACAGCGATATCTGTAAAATCTTCTTCAGCATGCTTTAAGAACTGGATGGTATTTTGCAGAATTAAAGTTGAATTGTTCATCTATTGAACTGGCATTCCTCTGAGCGGCGCTCAGGGACAGCATGTCACCATGACAGCTTCCACAGAGACAACGGATGTTACTCAGCTTATATGATAGTGGGACAGAGACTGAGCAACAAAACCAAAGTGAGTGAAAGATCAGAAATGGTGGATATAGCTTTTTTCCACAAGTAGCTGCACATAAGATCAAGGAGTAGTTTCAGTGTTTCCTGTGGTTTGGCTTGCAAAAAGCTCAGCATTTAAGAGCGCTGTGAAAATAATACTTGTTTACAGATTTTTGCTCTGGAAAGGAGTAAAGTTACCTCCAAGACATTTTTTTTTCACTGGGAGACACTTTATGCTAACAGAGATCTAAGAATCAATACCAACTTGCAGTGCTCTGCAAACATATTCATACCTCTGTAAATGTTCCACCTCAGAACCACAAACTTCAAGATTCCCAATTGGATTTAGGTCTGAATTTTGACTGAGTAATTGAAACATAGAAAGCTGCTTTGATTTAAACCATTCCACTGTAGCTCTGGTTGTTAGGTTTAGGGTCATAGTCCTGCTGGAAGGTGAACCTCTGCTTATTTGTGACTTTTGCGACCTCTAACAGGTTTCCTTTAAAGATTTCCCTTTGTTAAGCTCCATCTATTTTCATATCAACTCTGATTGATTTCCCTGTCCCTGCTGAAGAAAAGCAACCCCATATCATAATGCTGCCACCACAATGTTTCACCATGGGGATGATGTTTTTAAGGCTCTGTACAGTGTTAGCTTTCTGACACACAAATAGTTTTGGATGTTTGTCAAATACTTCAGTTTTGGTCTCATCTGACTGGAGTACCTTCTTAAACATGTATGTGGTGTTCCCAACATGGCTTATAGCAAACTGCAAACAGAATGCCTTTTGATCTTCTTCTTGACATTTCTATGAAGGCCAGAATTAAGAAGTGGATGACTTACAGTTGTCCTGTCTACACTCTCCCACATGAGCTGTATATCTCACCAGTTCCTTGAGAGACATTATGAGCCTTTGGCTGCTTCTCTGATTAATACTCTCCTTGGCAGTCCTGTAAGTTTAGGTAGACGGCCATGTTCTTGAAGTTTTGCAGTTCTGCCATACTTTTTCCATTTTCAGAAAATGGACTGAAATTCTTTTATAAAAGTATAAACTATGTGTCATTTTACTTTCCACTTCACAATTATGTCCTAATTTCTGTTGGTCTAACACACAAAATCCAAATGAAATACACTGAAGTTTGTGGTTGTAATGTGACAAAATGTGAAAACATTAAAGAGGTATTAATGCTGTTCGAAGGCACTGTACATCAAACAGCAATGTTAAACAAGAAATTAGATTCACAATGACCAAATAAAGATACTTAAAAGTAGAAAAACTTTAGTTTACCTTGGGCATTTTGTGACTGGACAAATGTCTTAATGAGTTTGTCAGTGGCCTGAGTGTAGAGGGACAGGGCGTAGTGGAGAGACTGGAGGTCAGGACTTTTCTCCAGGAAAGTCTTCTTCAGACCGACACCACCAGCATGGAAGTATTGCTATCATACAAAGATACACACAGACAAACCAGAAAACAGCAGATATTTATTTTTAATTCTAGACCACTGACCAATGCGGTCCTAATTTTTGTACTAAAGAAGCACAATTATTGATTCCTGACTTGTCTGGTGGAATTTAATAATAATAATAATAATAATAATAATAATAATAATAATAATAATAATAATAATAATAATCTGAGATGTTTTCTTCTCTAATATTGTGTTAAAAATACCTTCTGCAGAAACCTGGTGACAAAGTTGCCCAGGAAAAATAAAAGCTTTACAACAGAACAGGGATGTCACAGAAGGTAGAACTGAACCTCTTTCCAGAGATGTGTGCCAGATATTCTAGTAAATATTTTTTAAATTAAATTTTCTAAATTATGTTAAAAAGTCAGATTTTTTTTTTTAAATTCAGAAAACAAACTTTATGATTGTGTTATGTTCCTATAGACACTTCATATGGAGAGCGACAATTTACAAGTCAAATTAACCCTGTGACGGGGGTGGGGGCTTACAAGAATGAGGAGGTGGAAAGTCAGTGCACAGCCAGGATCTTATAATAGAAACCTAACACCCTCTTTCTTTTATTAGGTGAAATTAACACAAAGTAATCACACATGCTTTTTTTCTTAATCTGATGTAATTATGCTTGATTTCAAAATATTTGTATAGACAACATTTTCCTCTAACAATCAGCTGTGTTTGTGAAACAGAGCAACCTTCACGCAAAAATAGGCACAAACTTCCCATCTGCTTAATTGTTGTGTTTGAGCCTGCATGTATTGAGCAAATAACACATGCAAAAATAGTTCCCTTTTGAGTTTTGAAAAATCAACTTGCATTTTGGTGACTGGGAACAATGTAGAAAAATTTCCATTATTATGTGAACATGACCTAAATATGTATTAGCCAGGTTAGAGCTCCTGTGGGAGTTTAAGCAATTTAGAATTTTGTTTTCTATTCAACTACTTATATTTCAGATTTCAAACCTGAAAGCTTAGAATATTTTTACTTTAAAAAAATTATATTAGTCGTTTCTAATTTACAGCAGTAAAAAACAGATTTCTAATAGGGATTTTCTTCTTGTGGCTTGAAAGGATGTAGCTTAGGGTGAAAATATCCAATATCCTAAGTGCAACTGTGTACAGTACAGAATTAGAAAGCATAACAGTTACCTTGATGGTGTCCAGAGCCAGCTCGATCACAGCACACTGCTTGGGCGATAGTGCTTTGGCCTCCTCACGAACCATATGCTCCTAAATAGTACAGTTGGAATGGCATAAAGTAAAAATGACAAATCGATCTAATCATTTGGTAATCTTTATATTTAATAACATATTAAATGTTTTATCTGAAGCAGTGATACCAAACTTCAAAATATAAACTTACTGTACCTTCAGTTTGGACAACTGGCCAAGCTCCTTGGCAGCATTGAAAATGAGCTGAGTGCCCTGAAAGAGATGGAAGAAGAGGAGGAGGAGGCAGAAGGTAGATAAGAAGAGTAAGATGCATTTAGTATCATGAGAAAACAGCACTATAGGGCTTAGTGTCACACAGAGAACAGCAACATTTCTCACACATACGCACCTACAGTATAAACATTCCCTCTAAGCAGCTTTACTCATGTCATGGTAGTTTCCTTCAAGTGCACCTACAACACTTATCTGTGTTTTATTCATTTCACAACATTACACTCTGCTACACAAACAAACACACAGAGAGACATTTCAGAACAAAGTGAAGGGAAAGAGGCTCAACTCAAAGGAGGGGCAGGAAAGAAGAACAAACACATAATCTCACACAAACACACACTGTTACACAGCAGCTATGCAGCTACACTGTGGTGTGAGCAAAAAAAAAAAAAAAAAAAAAAAAAAAAAAAAAAAAAAAAAAAAAAAAAAAAAAAAAAAAAAAAAAAAAAAAGTCCTCCAGCCTAATGCAGTACTCTGGTATGAGGATGGGGTAAGTGCTGCAAACAGCACCTTCTAATCAATGTTTCTTACAGCCTTAAAAGTTTGATACTGGGGTGCAGGCTGGTCTTAAGTGGCTTGAGAATCATTGAAAATTAAGAAAAGTATACACTGTTGAGAAATTTCACTATAAAACATAGTGTGTTTGTTTAGTCTCTAACATTCCCAAGTGAACCAGCACCAGTCTGTATAATAGTTCAGAGAAATGCACTTTTCTGCTATATTGTCAAATATTGAACAGATGAGTCTCTTGTTGCAGCGAGAGGTGAAAGAAAGATTTCTTTGCCTTTGAGTTTTATAAAAACACTGATCTGCAATTTACAACTTTTGTTATTTCACTGTGAGGCTACTTTTGACTGAAAACATACATAGAAGTTTACAAATACTCATCACTGGCAGAAAGTCATATTAATTCAGGGCTTTTAAAGATTTATTTGAACCTTTCTTTTTCATGGACTTCATAACATTCACTCACAGACTTCATAGACTAATAACACTGCAAACAGTTTCATTGAATTTTCAAAAGCAAGATCTGGGTGCACAAGTTTGAATTTACTTAAAGTTTTCTCTAATACACACATGGTCAAAATTATACATACAGGCTTAAAAATGGTTAAAAAGAGCTGCATTAGTAAAAGATGTGATATGCAATCATATTGGTGTTGGAATTTCTATCCAGCTACTTGAAGAAATAAAAAAAATATAATTCAATATTTCCATCTCAAACATCCACAATCCATAGATTTTCAATAAGACTGAGGTCAGGGCCTTCTAGAAGCCTAAAGTTATTCTTGTTTATCCATTCAAAGACCAGTTGTGATCTACAAATATGTTTGAGGCTACTGTACTTTTGGAACAACCATTTGTGTTCAGGTTTCATTCATTTAACCACAAATTTGACATAAAGTTTAAGAATTTGTAAGTAGTATCCCCTCTAATATTCCATCAAATGTATGTATTACATTGTTACCAATGGACCCTCACCATGTTGCATCCACCACTATGCTTGATGGCTGTTATATTACCTAGAGTATGGTAAACAATCTTCTTGTCATTGTGGCCAAATAGCTGAATAAAACTTTTCTCCAGAAGGCCTTTGGCTTGTCCATGTGGGCAGCTGCATATATCAGTTGATCTTAAGTGTGCCAATTTTGCAGCAGACGCTTCTTTTTTTTTTTTTTTTTGGCACTCTCTAAAACAAGGGTGATTATAAAACAAGTTTTATTTGTGGATAGCGGCA
Organism: Anableps anableps; assembly: GCA_014839685.1. Classification (NCBI taxonomy): domain Eukaryota; kingdom Metazoa; phylum Chordata; class Actinopteri; order Cyprinodontiformes; family Anablepidae; genus Anableps; species Anableps anableps. Next base: position 14,210,019 of record CM026070.1, on the reverse strand, counting down.
ATGGTGTTCTATCAGCTTCCAGTTTATGACAAGCTTGAGCTGAAATGCTTCCTTGGTTGTTTTTGAGCAAGGTAAAAAATGTCCTTTCCTCCACACAACAACTAATTTAGGACTGAACAAAGCAGGCTAACATTAAGCTGCTGGAATGGCACCATCTTCAATCCTTATGAAAAACGAATGAAGAATGAATGAGCATAGCTCAATATCAGTTCCATTTCAGGACACTAATCAGTTTAAAAGAACAGCCAAATTTGCTCAAAGAATGGTCTAATGTACAGCCCTAATTGTGCCAGCAGCTTATTGATGGTTATGAAAAGAATCTACTTTTTCTGTAGCTTGATGAGGGATATTATCCAACTATTAGTGCAGAAGTATGCATATATTTCAGCCTCTATTTAAAACTGACCCTACGTAGATGAGGAAACACTGAAAATGTTTTTTGTGTTATCATTGTACCTTGAAAAAAATTACTGTATTAATAAATATATGAAAGCCCCAAATGAATATGCCTTAAAGTCACTCGTACAATAGTTTGTGACTTACAATGGGAGGAGATGTTTTCACACTACATATTGCAAGAAACTACCAAATTTTGTGCAACATGAAAAGTATAAAAATAAAATCTAGATTTCTATAATCTTGTTGGACTGGGGAGTTGAGAGACAGAGACACAGAGAAATGACATAAAGGAGAGAGACAAGACACATTAATCTGAAGGTGTTTAGTCCTTACATCACTGTGAGAAGCACTCTTCAGCCTCCCCTGGAAAGAGAGTAGTGGTTAATACTCGGAGCAATGGCCAGTCCCTGCTGTCTTACTTTACTCTCATTTGCTACATGGGAGATGTGCAATGTAGCTTTGCAAAATGTTCAAAGGATGCTCATCACAACCAGAGATGCTGCCTTTTCAGTTAGTGATATCTTGCTCTCTAAAACAGCAGCATCTTTTTTGTTCTTAAACGACAGCAATTATTCAGATTTGACTCTTGGCCAAGAAGAACAGCAATATAACAAGAATAGCAGGATTCATACAAATATGCAAGTACCATATTCGAACGTCATACTTTATAAAACAAATTAAGTATCAAGGAGTACCCAGAAGAAAAACAGATTTCAGAAATTAAAAATTATAATTTTAATTATGTCATTACTAAAATAACAATAACATACCTTACTAAAAGTAATTTTTTGTTTTATGTTGAAAGACACCTAGTTTGATTAGTAACTTGATGTAACATATGTCTGACTAAGAATAATGTAACAAAAGCCTTGATACTATACTGGACTCACTTACAGACTTACTTTTACCACTGATAGTATGAGATAAATATTGTTCCAAGGACTTGAGTCCCTGGCATCACGTCAAAGTCAAGTCTTGAGACTTTTTTTGCATTTTAAGTGCAACTTGAGTCTATGTCTTTGTTTGAGTCCCTGTCTCTGCTTCACAAGCCCTACATAAAAAAAAAAAAAAAAAAAAAAAAAAAAAAAAAAAAAAAAAAAAAAATATTTAGTAGTAATCATTATCAAGCTCTACATACATACAGTTGGTATAGTTTTTTTTCTGAAATATTAAGCTTTGTATGAAAGTTATGCAATGTACAGACATGAAAGAAATTAAAGCAATCTAAGTTTTTATAAAATATTTGGTGATATGGGTATTTAAAACAAATCATTACAATTTTGAGAAATTCAAGTCCAACAAATAAACATTAAACACTAAGGAATGAACCTTTTATAATTTGTAAGACATACAACAAAAAATGCAATTTCTGGTGAGGAACAAATTAGGACATCCATACATTTATTCTCACTTAAAATGGCTAGAAATACACACAGGCAAATCAGATCAGGTGCACATGATTAGAATGTTGTTACTCATTGTTTTGAAGTATGTTTAAAGCTCAGATATTTAGCTTGGTGTGCTAAAACCAAAAGTTGTCTGAGGCATTCAGAAAGAAGGGTGCAGTAGTGTCAGAGTTTGGCAACAGAATTTAGAGATCTAAAAAATAATTTCTAATCAGTTATTCCACTGTCTGGAAATTAAGTCTGCAAGTGAAGGACTTCTCTGGTCTGGCAAATTGTCCCTGAAAGACCATAAGACGCTAAAAAAGAGCTCCAGAAACCCTAAAATGTAGTCGATATGTGAATTTTTCATTTGAAAGAGCTGATTTTTTTAATAGTGTGTCCAATTTTTTTTTTGCATGACTGTAATTAAATTGAAGCACTGATGGAGAGCTTCCTTATGTTATGTTGTCTGATGCACTTTCTGAAAAGAAAAAAGATAAGCAGCTCTACTGAGGCCTAAAAAGAGATCACAGCAACTCTTAAGCTTTTGTTTTACATCATATGCTTGCTCATAAGGAGGGATGCTGAGTGGTTAATGACACAATGCAATCAGTTGGGGTTTCTTGGATTCAAATGGCAAATTACAGCATGATCAAATGGTGGTGCAGTTATTAGAATGTCCTAAGAGCAAGAATCCCAACCAGAAACTTTCTGAATGAATTTTGCGAGTTCCACCTGTGAATGTCTGGGTTCTCTACAGATACTCTGGGTTCCTCCCAAAAATATGCATGAGAAGGAGCGAGTGTGTGCATGGTTGTTTGTTCTGTGAGTCTCTGAGTTGCTTTGTGATGGACTGGCAACCTTTCCCAGTGTACACCGTCTCTAAACCAGTGACCACTCAAGACAGGCACCAGTGAAAGAATGAATGGATACATAATTATGATCAAGTTACACAGTACATATGTACTGAATTGATTTAAATTAAATATTGATCAAATTTGATTTTATATTACTGCATATGAATTTAAATAATTTATAAAGTCACCTTGAGGTAAAACAAGCTCCTTTGGGTTTTTAGCTATTGAAACTCAATATAAGAATAAAGATGACAACTCTTGAGCTAAAGTGAGTGTGATCACTTCCTGGAGGAATCAATTGCAAGGTGAAAACCAGAACAAATAGAACATAAACTCAATCCATAATTTTGAGGCATTTGGCCACTAATTTCTTTTAGGAAATAACATTTGTGTGTTAATACTGTTTATAGAACCACATTGTTACAACATAACATGAAACTAAACCAGGACAGACCAACATGACAGGTCTGCAGAGACATACAGTGCAGTACAGTGTTGTTCAGCAAACCGAGAGAAGACTGCAGTGTTGAAATAGATCAGATGCAAGCAACAAACCCACAGTAACGAATAGGAGGGCAGGGCAAAGTTTAAACGGGTAAAGAGATAGAGGACAAAGGAAAAAAGGGCAGGTGATGGGGTCAAGACTCCCGATACCAAGGAATCGAGAGATCAGGGTCACCCCACTGAAGTCCCAGTAACAGGACACATTGGATGAGAAGAAACAAGGCAACACCAGGCGAAAAAGAGAAGTACCACTTCCTGTTTGAGGAAAAAAAGAAAGCAGAGAAGGAGGGTACTGATAGATGAAGATTACCAAGGGGGAGTGGTACCTATAAGACTTATTCAGGAATGCACCATGCTTCTGTCTGCTCAAACAAGAGACAGAGCTAAAGGAAAGGTAAGAGACAGAGCACATTGGAGCAGAGAAATTGTGAGGAGGGGTTAATGGAGCTACGTAAAAACGGGAGGAACAGGTGGCAGCCACATAAAGCAGATATTCGACCACTGTGACAGACAGACAGACACGCAGGAGTGCTGTACTTACAATCATCTGTGGAGGGAGAGCGGAGCAGGATGTAATAATAACCACAACAACAATCAGAAAGAAGGGTCAGTCAAGCTGCAAAGAGCCCCACATCAAGCAAAAACACATGTTTGGGCTCCAAGGTTGAAGGTACGTGGGCTACGGGCTACTTAATACCTGCGTAAAATCTGAACTGAGTGCAGGTAAACACTGATGAGGCAGCCAAAATAATTCACTTTTTTACAGCAAAATGTATCTTTTAGAAAATGTAGCAATTTAATAGATTTAGCCTTTCTTTGTTACTTTTTTTCAGTTAACTAATCTGGAAAACCTACAGAACAAAAGTATTCATACTCCCTGAATTTTTTCATGTGTTGTCACACAACCACCATAAACTCAGCGTAATTTACTGGGACTTTCTGTGATAGAAATAGTGCATAGTTGTGAAAGGACAGATGGTTTTCAAAAATTTAAATCCAAGTGTGGCATACATTGTTGTTTGTTCAACAATGGTGTTGTTCTTGTCATTATTCCACAAATGCTAGATTTGTGGAGTGCAAGATAACTAAGAGTCAGTTTCTCCCACCTAATCTGTTAATCTCTGCAGTCCCTCCTGAGTTAGCAGGAACTTCTTGGCTTCTTCTCAAAATAATTCTTTCCCTGCCAGGCTTGTCAGTTTAGAAGGACAGCCACGTTGTGGCTGGTTTTCAGCTGCACTAATATTCTTTCCAATTGTCAGATGATGGATTGAACAGAGTTCTGTGAGGTAGTCAAAGCTTGTGGCATCGTTTTATAACCCAACCCTGCTTTAAATATTCTTCACAACTTTATTCCTCAGCTATCTGGTGTTTTGCTTGGTCCTCCTCATGTTATTCATTTAATAATTTACACTAACAAACCTCTGGGCCGTTAAAACAGCTGTATTTATACTGTAAATAAATTACACACAAGTGGACTTTATTTATTAATTTGGTGACTATTGAAGGCAGTTGGGTTACTTAGGAGTGTCAGAGTAATGGAGAGAATTTTCCTTCCCCTTCACAATTATGCCCGACTTTATATTGGTCTAACACATAAAATCCAAATAAAAAACAAAATAATATGAGGTAGTTTTAATGAGAAAATAATTTCAGGGGGTATGAAAATGTTCATATGGCACAGTATGTGCTAATAATACAACCAGGATATGTATTACCATGTTTCATATCTAGATATATTAACTTTATTATTAGTGATATGAGGCTCTTTAGATAAAAATCCAACATAAACAACATATATAAATATATATAAAACAAAGCAAAATAAGGAGGGAAAATAGAGGCTGCTTTCCATAATGTAATAGTCTTTTTGAAAGTGGGCCAGATCCTTCGGGCAAACAAATTTATGCCACACTGTTGCAAACCACTCATAAAGCAGAATTCTCTCCAAATATTTGTAGGGTGACACTCTGGAGAGCAGCCAGGAGCTGATGCTGAAATGATATGGTGCAATCCATTTTTCTTGAACTCTTTATTAAAATACTTGATCTTGGTTGCTCGAATGAAAGAAGACACTGGTGGCAATGTTGGATACTCTGTATGTAAGGGCTGAGAAGGGGACCGCATGGCATGTAAATGCAAAGCAAAAACAGTTAAATCTTTTGTTTATATAAGAGCCATCTTGAACAGCAACACACACATATCTCCTTTTGTTATCCACCTTCTCCCATTTCATTTAATCCTTCCTTCATCCTTTGGTGTGTGTAAGCACATGCTTTGGCATGTGTTCTGTTATATATGCTTTGCTAATAATTTCCTTTATGCTGTGATGAAAATCAAAAGACAGAAACTTATCATCTTTGATCATAGAAACATTCACTGTGACTTCCAATCATTACAAATCATTGAATTAAACTGATTAGCAGTTTGCAAAGTTGGTCTAAATGTATGAGTATTTATTCATGTCAAACGTAAAGTAGGTATCGGTTTCTGCATGCATGCAGTGTTTGTTTGGTATAATAAACCCATAGTTTGTGGTAATTAATATGCAGCTTTGTATAATTCTGCCTGTCCACTCATACTTGTCTGAGCTCTCACCGTTTGGTCTGTGAGTGGAGGGAGAACGATGGTTTTCTCCATGGTGTTCATTACCAGCTTCCACAGCTCCTTCAGCACACGTTTTAGTACAGTCTTCTCACAAATCTTAGCAAACAATGAAAGGCTGGAAAAAAAATAGATAATTATAAATACTACAACTCCATCGACAGAATATTTTTAAGGAAAGATATAACACTTTTTTAAAAAACAATTTCTGTTTTGTTTGTGTATGTGATATAATAACACTGGCTTAGCAAAATACATGGACATCAGCAGAATTAGGAAAAAACATGTTGAATAACTATGAAAGTTGCTGTGTCTGAATTACTTGTTTGAGTCCTCAGCAGCATAGTCTTAACTTTAATCCTTCTTTAGAGTCAGTGAAAATGCCAAAGTGCCTTACTTGCTGTCCAAGAACTCCATGATTGGCTGCAAAACGTTGTCAGCATCTTGGGCCACGCTGCTGGCATTCCCTACATTCGACGTTCCTTTCACCTGAGCCAAGATGTCGCCCATCTGCTTCACATTTTCTTCAATGTGAGGCTGGAAACTATAGCAGAAACAATGCAGCTCTATGTGAGATATGTCTGGCAGAAATCCATGTTGTGTTGTATGTTTAAATGTGAGTGTGGGTAAATTGCCACCTGACAGCAAAGACCCTGCTCAGATCATCCATGACATTGTTGAGTTTCACCTGCAGATCTTTCAGAATATCACTGGCCTCCACACAAAGCTAAATCAAAAGCACAAAAGGACATGTATAATTTTTTTTAAATAAAAACAATTATCCAAAACACTGCAAAAATCTCAACTCATGTCAAGGGACCTGAATGTATTATAACTGTCAGATTTGATTGATGGGTTAGAGTTAGTTCTGATTAACATAAAATTACTGAAGGTATTTTAAATCTGCCCAACTAAAATGATTATTTGACCTAATTTTGGAGTAAGATGACAAATTATGGCAAAAGAAAGACCTTTTACTGTGATTTAAACTTAAATCGATCTAAGACGGTCATGTCAGGAAACGAAAACGGATCACAAAGAATTGAGTAAAGGCACCTCCACTACTAATAAGTAGGTGCCCACGTGGCAGAGTTACTCACGTCTTTTCCACCCATGGCTTCAAACATCTTCTCCAACTGAACCCTCAGCTGTTGGATATTGTTAATCAGAATGCAGGGCTGAAAATAAGATTACATGAGTAGATCTGAAGTGAGATCTTTAAAGACAAATCTGTGTATTTGTAATAATGAAACAAATTGCTTTCCCATATAAAATAAGAAAATACTTTTTACATGCACAAAGAGTCACTTACCACTTTCTCCATGGTAACATAGTTGGCAAACAACTTGGAGATGATATCAGCATAGGACAGAAGAACATTGCTGATGGTCTGCAAAATTTACATAAAGAATACTTATTTGTGTTGTTTTTTATTTGTTTGTTTGAAAATGATGAATGGGCTGCAAGAAACAACCGAGATAGATCTACCTTGGCAAATCGCTTCATGTAGTGTCCTACAATCTGTGGATCTGGACACTCTAACTTTCTGATGATCTCAAAGCTCTGGTTGAGCTGGGAGAACACATCCACCACCGAACAGGAGAAGAGAGCATGTTCTGATGTGACCTGGAACTGCAGAGCAGAAAAACATGTGCAAGAAAATTAGAAAGCATGAACAAATTACAAAAATTAAATTATAAATTAGAGATTATTGACTCTGTGCAGCAGGAAGAAAGTCAGGAATTCAAAAATGTGGGGAAAATGTAATCTTTGCCCAACTAAAACCATGTAGGCTGAGAAACAGGTCCTATATTAAGTCGACCCTTTGATGTCTGTCATTGAGTGTCCAACTGCTGAGACCAGACAATTCAACAGGCCGCCAGTGACCGGTGGGGAGACCCTGTCTGTCTCCTTGTAATTGGCTGGTTCACACCTGCTATCTAATTGGATGGGGTGTCTCAGTGTGACCAAGGGGAGTCTGGGTAATGAGGTGAGGACAGCTTTCATGCTCTCACAACTGTAGTATAAAGCCATTATTCACAATGCCCTGCTGCAACAGTATTTTCTTCCCCTGCTGCCTCAAGCAGATGGGAAAGGCTTGGGGCAAAGCAGAAGGAAGATGAAGCTTTGAAAATTAATTTAAAAAATCTGAAACCTTACCCCATCTTTTTTGTCTCTCTCCAAAGCACCGTGCAAAAAGTCACGAGAGACTTCCTCATTTTCATCCAGCCACTGGATGACGAAAGGCTCAAACCATCTGCAGAACCCAACCCAAAAATGCTCAAATATATTTGCACCACATGTTGACTTTTGTTTTCTTTACAACAACGATACTTACGCAGGGTATTCAGGCACTCGGCTCTTGAAGAAGGGAAGGTCTTTGCAATACTCATTGTACAGCCACTTAACCTTAAAATGTAGGTTCATGTAATCAGCACTCTTACAAAGGCGGTTTTTCTCATGTTCTGAAAAAAGAAGGACACATAAATCCATTGAGATGTTTTCCTTTAAGGTACAACAGATCTACAGCAAACTGATATAGCTTCCTTTAGACATGTTTATAATCAATGTCTTCCAGTGCACAATACCCAGTGAAGTGACATTTCACAAGTTTTACATTTAGTATTGTGCAAACAACTTATTTTAAATGAGTCAGAATATCTTCATTCTTTTATAGTTTGCTGGGGTTTTAAAGTTTTTTAAAAAGTTTTCTTTGAATTTTCAGCTTATTGATGCACTTTTAGTCTAACCCTTGTAGCAGACCATCATCTTTGTCCATTAAGTCACTTATCACTGACCTGTGAATTATTATTGACTAGATTTAATAAATATACAATGCTGGAAAAGTATTAGCTCCCAAACAGATTCTTTCTATTGTTTTTGCACTTTTGTCACACTTAGAATGTTTTCATATCATTCAAATTTAATCTAAAACAATAATAAGAAAAGTAAAATAAATCAAGTCTTAACTTGATATAGATGCTAAAGAACTGATTTCCACTCACCTTCCATTGCATATTTCATGTCCTGAGCAAACAGATTCCACATCACTTCGGCACTTATTTTACCCACATTGAGCTCCTGTGGAAATCTTGATGGAGAAGAAGAATGTTTATGAAGCTTAACAAGTCAAAGAAAGCCTGAGAGTGTACTTTAATGCTACCAGGCAGAAATTGATCATCAGAATGATCTGCAATTAATTTTATTAGATTTTAATGGAAATATTGATACATACTGGTTTAAGCAGGGAGTGTAAGAGTTTTTATCCTCCTCAATGATGGAAACAATAAGTGTGATGAGTTTGGACCAGAAGTCCAGGTTCTTGATACTGGGTCCCTGCTCCTCCGGAGGCACAGCACCCTGTTTGGCCTGGAAAAGCAACAAGATTTATCTTAAAGTCAACAATACTGGCTGCTCATTAACTTTTAAAAAGTTTTACCAGTTAATATGATTGTACACAATTCTCACTTCCTAGTCATGCATGACTGCATATATTTTTTACGTACCCAGTCGAATTTCTTTAAGCAAACTATTCTTTATTTTGACCTATCCTGCTTAGACTCTGCAGATCTTTTTTGTGTGTATTCCTTTTCAGCTTCTCATTATACATTACCAGTTAGCATTAGATAAGCTTCATTTTTGATGTGAATCTTTTCTTGTTTGTCACAACTGTACCTATGTCTCTTGCTTCATCATCCAGCAAAGTATTTCAAAAAGTACTTCAGATGATATCTCAAATTCCTAAATGCCTCTCTAAGATAAGGGAGAAATAAAAGAATACTGATGAAGCTATGAGCAGTGTTGATGCTAAAAGATGAAATACTATGTTAATCATATGTTATAAATTAATTTAAAAGAACATATTCAAAATACTTTTTAAATAGAGTCCTATGAAGTTTGACTTATACTCGTCTCTGGGACTGGAGGAGATAATCAGTAAGCCAAAGTATATAAATGTCAACGTGAAATTTACAAACGTAAAAAGAGTTTTTGGAGAGAAATATAGACTTCGCTGGGGTGACTCTTTTGAAGTAGCTTAAGATGTGCTGTAAGAAAAAAAAAAAAAGCTGCAGGGGTTAAAAGGGAAAGAATTATCTTGCAGACATTTCCACAAAATGCTGCTACATCCCTGAGGATTAAATGTTTTATTCAAAGGGAAAAATGCCTATTTGAAATTCAAAGGGGGCGATTTAATGAGTGCTTGAAACAAGTTCTAGAAATTCCTGTTGAAATTCGCTGTAGAAATTTTGGATTGAAGAGCCTGGCGTATACAGACCGCAGAGATGATAAGAGCTCAGCACACATAAAAGGCATACACGCAGAGCAGTCACAGTGCTTTTAACACATCAAATAAGGACAGCTTAATTAGTGAGCAAAAATGAAGTCCCAACAAGGACAAATCTTTTTGTTCTTTTTTGCTTAAGGGAAAAGTGCTGTTTTTAATGATCACCAAGGTAACTTTCTGAACAAGTTCCAGGTTATTTGATTCAGAGAAACTAAATACAAGTGAAACTCAAAATGTAAATCTGCTTGTGTTTGGAGCTATTAAACTGTCCAAGTCAAGGGTGGGCACCTGTGATTCTCTAGGGCTGGTGTTTTGTACGTTTTACATCTATTCCTGAGACAGCACAATCTATTCAAATGGTTCGATTATCCCCTCAACCTGACAAAAGGTTCTGCAGGAGAATGCTATTAACACATTTATTGAAATCAGTAGTGTTTAAGCAGGGAAATATTAAAAACATGCTGGACTTTGGCCCTCAGGGAAGGGAAGTGTCCAACTCTTTTCTCAGTTTTAAAGCTTAGAAAAGAGAAAGCAAAAAAAAAAAAAAAAAAAAAAAAAAAAAATATATATATATATATATATATATATGTAGAAAAACAGGTAGAATTACACGCCTTTGCCTCAACTATAGTATGCTTTCCCAATACTAACATAGTATAATAATCTTTTATGATGTATCAGAGATTAAATAAATCCTTCTTGGCACATCCCTAGATACTTTTCCCAACAATCAAACATTTTCACAACAGAACAAACATTCAGTCCAGTGCTGCTGCTTCTTACTGGGTCTGTTTGGTACTCGCGGCTGTAGAGCTCATGACAGTTATTAAAGATGTACTCGTAGGTGGAGTTGAGGCAGGCTTTCACACAATCCTTTACAACCTGACTGGCCCTGGGTGGGGACTGGAGCTCCTGAACCTGAAAACACAAACAAAATACAATCAAACCAGATGATCCATCTTCTGAGAAAACGTGTGATCATGCTTCATAGATCCTGTACAATAAAAACAAACAAACAACAAAAAAAAAAAAACAACAGCAAAAAAATTGTCAGTGATACTTTGAAGGGGATTGATTTTAATTTAGGGACTGTACCTTCATTCTGAAGAAGGTAATACTGGTGAGAAGGTCGACTGTGGATTTGAGGTCTTGTAGCCTCTCAGGACTGCTGGCTGGGAAGTTGTTCTTAAGAAAAAACAACACACATAAACACACATACGCACGCACACACACACACACACACACACACACACACACACACACACATCATTTCACATTTGCTTTTATCCAGTGTGTCTATGGGCAAGATCCAGCCCTGTCACACAATTTTCACTGCCAGTGAGATCTCAGCTTGCTGTGTGGGTGGGTAGTGTTTCCTGGATGTGCCTGGGTATGTTTGAGAGGAAATGTCACTCTAATTAACAAAGTGCCTCTTGTTTTTAGTGTCTTCCCAAAAAGGGAGAGAAACAATTGTTAGATCATGCAGAAGACATTATGAGAATTATGAGTGTGAAAGCCCTGAAAAGAAAGAGCAATCTTACTCGATACATGGAGAGGTCTATCCTCAGAGAGTTGTGCAGCTGATCTAGAAGTTTGACAAATCGTTCTTTCTGTGGGTAAAACAAAACAGGATGACAGATTTAAAGAATTTAAACAACAAAATAAGCACAACACAATGAATCATTGATTTATTCAAGACATAAAGTTCAAGCTACTTCGCAGAAAGACAACAAACCCCCTCAAAATAATAGGAGTGCATTTATTTATTCTATGAATAAAATATGTATCTAACATTTAGATGTTTTAGTGACTCACTCCAAAGTTTGAAGCAGCAAATCGGTCAGAAGCAGAAACATTGTTGGTTGCCTGGGTGGTGTGGGCGTAGTAGGCGTTGATGTTAGCCAGCAGGGTGCTCATGACTGCAGGCACACCTGGGCACATGTACTTGGATGACAAGCAGGCAAAGTGCCTGCAAATAAGAAATAAAACCATGAGGAAACACTGGATCTTAACAGCTTCAAGACATTACTATATGAAATCATAATCAAGGTATTCTGTGTATATATATATATATATATATATATATATATATATATATATATATATATATATATATATATATATATATATATATATATATAAAAAGATAGATACATATATAGATTTTTGGAGATTTTTAAAATGGAATCATACGTCATGGCTTGGTAAATGGACTCCACTCCATAACGCATGGCAAACTCATCTACTATTTCCTGGGGAGTCTCCTCAAAATAAACTTTCCAAGCATCATCCCCTTTTGCATCAGGAATCTTCACCACACCATTATTCTGGATATCTGTTACATAATGAAAGAGGTTCTAGAGAAAAAAAATACAGAAATAAAGAAAAGTTGGAGAGATGAGGGTTGAAGGAAAAAAAAAAAAACAAGATGAAAATGGAAAAGATACAGTATAAAGGTTTGAAATGAATGAAAAGTAATTCAATCATTTTTTCACATCTCAGTTTTATTGAGACGTAATTAAATTTCATATACATTTAACTGTACAGGTAGCATAGTGCAAGCTCTCAGTCCTTCATGTCTGTTGCATTAAGTGCCATAAAACTACATTATGAAGCCAGCAGAAGCTGCTGTGCAGACCATAAAATGTTACACCACTGAAAAACACTCTGGGTGAGTTTATGGGCACTTATGTGAAGCAATAAGAATGATCATTTGTCATTTAAGGTTCACCTAACATGATCTGCTGAGTAATGACCCAAGTAATGACTCCATTGAAATCTGTGATTCCTCTACAATCAATCAGGTGATTTTTTTTTTTTTCTGCACAGAATAAGAACATAAAAGTTGTAATCTTGATATTATAGGAAAGGTACTGGTTCTTACAGAGAAAGGCAAACTTCACAGGATATCAATTTGGAAGGAGGTCATACCAATGAAGACTGGAAATATTAGTGGTAATTTCACATACTCAGACTCTCCTATCAACATAAAGTTGTGAGAAAAAGTGTTTGCCCCCTTCCTGATTTCTTTTTTTTTTTTTTTTTTTTTTTTTTTTTGCATGTTTCTCAAACTATAGTGTTTCAGAACATCAAACCAATTTAAATATTAATCAAAGACACCACAAGTAAACATAAAATGCAGTTTTTAAATGAAGGTGTTTATTATTAAGGGCCCTGTGTGAAAAAGTGATTTCTACCAAACCTAATAAGTGGTTGGGCCACACTAAGCAGCAACAATTGCAATCAAACGTTTGCAATAACTTGCAATGAGTCTTTTTCAGCGCAGTTGAAGAATATTTCCCCACTCATCTTTGCAGAATTGCTGTCATTCAGCCACATTGGAGGGATTTTGGGGATCATCAAGATGTGTTCTGGAAACATTGAGACAAATGTTAATATTTTTTTTGCTCAGCAGTGGTTTTGTCTCTGCCATGAAGGCCATTTCTGTCCAGTCTCTTTGTTATGGTGGAGCCATGACCTCTGACCTTTGCTGAGGCAAGTGAGGTCTGTAGTTCTTTGGATGTTGTTGTGGGGTCTTTTGTGAGCTCTTGGATGAGTCATCACTGCACTCTTGGAGTAATTTTGGTCAGCTGGCCACTCATGGGAAGGTTCACCACTGTTCCATGTTTTCGTCATTTGTGGATAATGACTCTCACTGTGGTTCGCTGGAGTCCAAAGCTTTAGAAATGGCCTTGTAACCCTTTCCAGACTGATAGATTTCAGTTACTTTCTTTCTCATTTGTTCCTGAATTTCTTTGGATCTTGGCATGAGGTCTAGCTTTTGAGGATCTTTTGGTGTAAGTCACTTTGTCAGGCAGATCCGATAACCACTGAGGCCTTAATTCTTCACAATTTCTCTACTTCCTCTTTGTGTCATGACTCATGTTGGCGACTCCTGCTCTGGATCATTCAACACCCAGAGTCCTTGGCATCATTATCTTCCTGGAAAACTCAGTTTTCTGGCAGAGGCCATCGGATTTTGTTCTAAAATGTTCTAGTATTACAAAAAATTTGCGAATATCATAAACTCCAATAAGATTCCTGAGGGCATCGGAAGAGATACAGCCTCACAGCATCTTAGATTTGATACTCTACTTAACACAAGGCATGAGGTGCCTCTTCAGATTTTTCTTGATTGTTTTGAACCACAGCCACCAATAGAGAGGAGCCAATGCGACATTTACATTTGGCAAGGTTCTCAAGATTTTTCTGTCACCATGATGCCACTCTTTGCTGCAGTTCTCCAACAGTAGGTTTTGGCCATGTGTTTACCTCTCTTATCATTCTAATCACATGTTCCTGATCGCAGCTCACTTTGGTTATAGGCTTATAGGCAAGGTTAAGTTTAGGTACCATCTTGTAACCATTTCCTGACTAATAAAGATCAACACACATTGGTCTTACTTGAAGAGCATGTTTTTTTGTCTTTACCATTTTGAAGGGTTGCTAAGACTAATGTACCTTGATGTAATCTAAGGGAAACATAGGGAAAACATAGGGATTACTGATAAAATGTTTTTAGATAACCATATCAACAAAAGGAAAATATAAATTTAAAAATGCTTCACTTGTATTTATTTTATAGGAACCATTTGAAGTACCATTGCACTGGGGTACCAGTGTGATACTGGTGATTTTATTTAAACAAATTTAACAGTTTTTTCCCCCACTAATAAAATGGACTCAATGTAAGGGTTGGATTTTTCTTAAATTTTTAGTGTGAAAGTATGCTATTGCAATTTAAAAAATGTTGGGTTTTTTAAAAGTTTTAGCAGTGGTGTTAATAAGTGTGGAGGGCATCATATGTGCACTTCAATGTATAATATAGACTCAAAGGCATAAGGTGCATATTGCTGTTCATGCTAATATCCAGACTCTACGATGCCATAACGCATTCATAGCTTTCTTGTAAAAGCTTCACAAAAAGAATAAAGACATGACACAACAAATATGAAATGATTTTAATAATACAAAGTAAGGTAAAGATTACCTCATGCAGACAGGTGTACTGTACATGATATGGAGCGACTGTCTCTTCTCCTTTAATCTCCACATTAATGCGCATTCGGATAGCCCCAGACACGGCTGATTTGTCCGTACGTTTGTCTGTGTGCAAAACATACAGAAACACCATCACTCAACTTTAGGGCTGCTACTCATGACTATTTTAATAATTGATTATTCTATCAATTGTTCTGATGATTATTCGATTAATCGGATAAAAAAAATTGGGACATTCTCCAGATTTTTAATTTAACCTCTGGCTTTTTTAAACAATATTATAAAAAAAAACATTAAAAGAGGCAAATAAACAAATAATTAAATTCCTTCTTTAAATAGGAAAATAAAGATTTTATTGCCTAAAATTCAATAATATAGCATTCCTTTAGTGAATTTGAACCAGGTGAATCTAAGACTGCCACTTGAGGAGTTTTGGGTGGAACATATTTACAGACAAAAGCTTTTTTTTTTTTTTTTTTTTTTTTGTCTTAAATGCAAAATGTATATATCTTTTGTACAGTTTTGGTTTAATTACTGCTCTGGGTATGTTTTTTTCAGCAAATGGCCTTTTTTAGAGTCTGTATACTCCAGTTAATGATTAATCGATTGCTAAATTAGTTGACGATTATTTCAGTCGTCGATTAATCACGATTAATTTGATTAATCAGTGCAGCCCTACTCAACTTCATCCTGAAATCACATTAATCATAACAATAAGGTGATCCTTACACCTGCTGCATAGTAAGATAACCCTGAAGCTGTGGGATCATTACACTAGAAGAGAGCAGGATCAAAAAAGAGCATACCAAGATTATACCAGACGTCCATCTCTCCGCTCAGAGTGCGGACCTCAATGATAGTTTGACCGAGGAAGTCGTCCGACTCTCGCTTGAACTTCTGCTTCACACGAGACTTAATGTCATCGTCTTCATCCCACACTCGCACCTTAATGCGGTCTGAGGAGTTGTGACATTCACTACAATGGCGGAACAAGAGAATAAACCACATGTATCGACATCAGTTGCCATTTAGATTACTATCCTGACTCATGCCAAATGATTTCCAAAGAAAAAATAAGACTAAAATGAGCTAGAGAAAATTCAACCTGATCGATGCTGGAATAAAGACATCAATTTGGCAAAAATATATTCATATGCAAGTGTCATGAATTAAATAATTTGTTGCATTTTGCAGATTTTAAATTTTTAAATGAGACTTTGAATGAAATACTAATAAATACTTTCTCATCACACAGCTATACAATTAAATCTTTTTAATGACTCACAAATTAAACGTTTCCTCCCAGACAGGGTTGAGGTTGCCATAGATAGTTTTAGTCCTCTTTTTGGTCTTCCCCACCTGTACAGTCACATAGGGATCACTAGAACCAGTTTTATCTTTGGCTTGGAGACCCTGGGCACACAACACTGAACAGAAGAAAAAATGGTCAGGAATAGTAACTGTGTGTGCTTGGGTGTAAATAGTTGTCTCATATGACTTTCTACTCCACTAAAACATAAAGACCACCAATGTTCCTGGCAGAAGGACAGCTATTCGTCTTTTTTCATACACCCAGACACCTGACACGTTTCATCTACTCTGACGCTGATGCAGACCATATTGGCCGGCTCCTTTCAAAGCGACTGTACTGAGCTGAAAGTGGATTCCCCTCACCTGTGATGCAGATCTTGGCTGACCATTTGGAGGTGCCGTCAAGCACACTCTGCTTGATCTGTTTCATTTGGGTGACATGGGTGGACTTGGGGACAGCAAACACTTCCTGGATGAGTTCAAAGATCTCTGGTTTGTTCCTCTCACGGATCTTCATGCGGTCTTTAAGAACCATGATGATGTTCTGGGTTCTGTCCTCTGCACCGTGTTTGGAGCTCTTCTCTGCAGCTCCTGGTTCCAAAAAAAGCCAAAATTATATAAACAAAGGGATTAGAAATCATAAATAAAATAAAGTTAATTTCACATAAAATGTGTTGACAGATTGAAGAACAAATAAATGACAGCATGAGCAAAACTTCATTACTGAGAAGCAACTTCCCCAATATCTAGAAAATTAATTTTCAATCGATTTTAATCTGTCACAGTAAGGAAGCTTATGTGCATAAATGAAAAACCATGATCTATGTCATGAATCAGAAGCAAACGGAGCTCTGAGCAATAAAACGCTGAGCAAAAAACTGATAAAAAAAAAACAGAGTTAAATGACAACAAAAGACATACTGTTTTTAATATCTTTCATACACACACACACACACACACACACACACACACACACACACCAAAAAAGAAAATAGAAAGGAGCTCTTGGAGGAGAATGACTCTCTGCTTGGCTTTGATTATTGAACATAAGAAGAAATAAATTAACTGAATGGTTTTTCTGTTAATAGACACTAAAACGACATTGTACACAATATTCTCACTGAACAGACCATCAATTCAGGAAAATTCAAGTTTAGGTTTAGTGTACTATTATTTTGAGAGAAAAAAAAAAAACAGGTCAAAAGTTTGCATACATTTATCAGTGACATACAAGCCATATAATTTTGGGCTTTAAAGATGTCTCTTCTTTCTCTAATTTATACATACAGGCTCAAATGTAACATACACTGCCATTAATTGATAAATGTCCCATAGCAGATTGCTGGATATTTGTCCAATCTTCTTAAGCTAACTTGAACTAAAACACACTTATTTAAGCTGAAGTAAGATACTATGACTTAAAGGAAAACTAAAAGTTACTAGACACCATTTTGGTAAAACATGACTTTTTTGTCTCAGAACAAAGTTTGGGTCTTTCCAACATGTGTCCTAAAAAGGACCAGGGATCACTACTTGTAGTACACCTAATAGCTGGAACCCAACACAAATAGCTGTGAGTAAAATAGAAAATAAAACAAAAATAATGATTTCTAAACAATAATGATTTATAAAAGCCTGTTTGAATGAGAAAATAATTTGCTTAAAATTCACTCAAGAGCTAAAAGATCTATATGTCTTTATTCACTATGACAACTACAATCTTGTTAGGTTATTTCTGTACACTTGGGTTAAACCATCATGTCACCCACGGTTTTGTACTAACGCTTCTCTTACTTTGTAGACAGTCAGCATTGAGCAGGTCCTGGCACTTCTCATGGCATTTGACTCCACACTCAGTGCAGCGCATGCCTTGGCGAGCAATACCCCACAGCAATCCTTCGCACTCGTAGCAGTAAGTTGGAGTGGTGGCTGTCCACACCTCGAAATTGTGTGGGGTGGTGCAAGAGATCGGGTATATGAGCGCCTGCAGGGTCTTCTTGTAGACATGACTCTTCTACAGAACGAGCAAAAAAGATTAGCTAAGAGTTGTGTTTTGATGCTCTTGAGTCAGGATGAGTTAATTTTATTGTATAAAATGTGTTTGAAGAAAGTGAAAACTAACCAGTTCTTCATTATGCAGAGTGCTGGACGTTAGAGCTGAGGTGATGCCGGCCTTCCTGGAGTTCTGGACCAAAGACTAAGTGACAGAAGAAGGGAGGTTAATTACTATACCACATATTGTAATATATACTATGTTCTTCATCTTATGCCCAAATAACTAAATGTGATATCAGTAAAACTTCATGTGATTTCTTTAATTGAATGTGTCTAGTTAAATGGCAACACAAAGGTACACTTACAAACTAATTAAAGTACTTAAATATCAAATAATACTCACCATTGCCTGTGGTTTAGGAAAGGAAGAGAAGGAAGAGATATTTAACATTAGGGATAACAGGAATAACAAAATTATTCAGAAAGTGACAAAATACTTAACAATAACCAAAACCATAACTTAAATTAGTGTCTATACTAGTGGTGGGATGCTAATAAAAATGTAACCTAATTAATTTTAAGATTTTGTTGTGTATTCATTGTGATTAATCACATAGTTTTTCAGTCCAGATAAATTTAGGTGATGACTGAATCAGTGAAGACATACAAAATTTGTATCATGATAATGTACAGCAATATTTGCCTTGATTTAGTGGAAACTGAATATTGTGGCTTTGCTTTTTATGCTGCTCTTAATTCAACCTACAGATCCAGATGTAGTTCCATTCAAAATCTCTTAATGCAAGTAAACCAGCAGCTTTGTATGATATACTCTCAGTTATGCAACTATGTTGAGTAAAAGTTGAATATTTCTATATTTTACAGAACAGAGTTTGTGTGGCTTAGTATTATATTCAGAAATGTTTAACCTCTCTCTGTGTCAGTCTTACAAAACAAATTAAAAATAGGGCTCATTAGTTATAATAACTATAGTTTTCTCTTAAAAATCCTGCAACACTTTACTTAAAATGATGTTATTAGTGATATGTTCTTTTGTCTTTATTCTGACATCCACCATATATTTTGTGCATATCATGATACTGTCCTTCTGAACCATCAGGATGCCATATGTGTCAGGACCCTGAATTGTTTTTAGTTTTGATTATTTATTGCTATGTGTTCCTTATTCTTTGATTTGATCAGTCTTGTTCTGTTTTTCTTAGTTCAGTCTATTCAGTTAATTTAATTAGATTATGTTTACTTGTTCTTTGAGTTTATTTATTCTTGGTTACAGTTCGATTCATTTTCCCAGTTCCCCTGTTGTTTACTCTCCCTCAACCCCTTGTGCCATACTCTCTCTCTCTCTCTCTTCTTAGTCTGCCTTCTGCCATACTCTCCCCTCACACCTGCAACCTGTTTGCCAGTCAGCCCCGGTCTATTGTTCCAGCATTCACTCTCTCAGTATTTAACCACTTCTTCACTCTCTCCTCGCGGGTTCCTCCCGTTAAACCCCATTATACCCCGCTGTCTTCTCACATCCAGCTCCTGTTTTGTTCTGCTCTGGCTCCCCGTGTTCTCCATGTTTTTTTATACATTCAATAAGCTTTTACTTTCGCAATAAATTCCTCAAATCTACTTGCCGCCTCCAGTCTGCTCTGCATTTGGGTCCTACACCATCTACACATCATAACAATATGGTTTTATTAAAACTGTTATAAACTTGTACTAAACATAATGCTATATAGCTCATAGATCATTCTGTGCTGCATTCACTCGCACTCAGATATTTGATATTTACTAATTTGAAGATTAGTTCAAATGTGTGAATTGTTCTTTTATTATTTAATCAAATTTATAGTCACAGCCCCAGTTTAAATGTTTACAAGTCAATCAACAAAACAAACCAAAATGCAGCTATGGTTACATGTGGAGATTCAAAAGTCAGGGAACACTTGATGAAGCAGCTCTTGCAACCACAGCTGTTATTTGATAGCTTAATGTAATAATATTTACTGCTTATTCAGGCAGTATTCGTCCATTTCCAATTAATTACTGGAATCACTTTCACAAAACAAAAAGAGTGTGTGTTTGCATGCAAGAATGAGACCATTGGGGGACCATAGCACAGGTGTGCCAGCCTATGTCTGTTTGTATCTGTAAGTGCTGAATGTTATTAATAATTAAGAAAGTCACTGTTGGCAAACATTTACCACCAGCGCTCCATGAAGAAGGAAGGAAAACTGCACCTTCAGCTCATTCTTGCAATTAATATGTACAGTGCCTCACAAAGGTTTTCAAACTTTTCTGAATTTTTCATATTTTGTCTTCTTATAGTCATAAACCTCAATGTTTTTTATCTGGATTTAATGTGATAGACCAACACAAAATAGCACATAATTCCTAAATATAAGGACTGGTGGTTTTAAAAATGTTTTACAGATAAAAAAAAAAAAAAAAAAAACAACAAAAAAAATCCAGTACAACTGAATGCAAATTTAGTAAATACAGTTCATTAATTAACAAATAGCATGATGGTAGGCTATACCATCTATGGCTATGTACTATATTTTCCGGACTATAAGTCACACTTTGTTTCATAGTTTGACTGGTCCTGCAACTTGCAGTCAGGTGCGACTTATATCTTTTTCTTCCTCTTCATGATGCATTTTTTGACTGATGTATTAAATATTAATTCATGCTGATGGACATGAACCAAGGGTTAAACATTACCGTCTGCAGGAAAGCTAATCGTGGGCTGAAAGCAAGATGGCAAGAGCTGGAGGAACGACTCTACAGTTGGGCACATATAGAACATGCTGCCGGTGTTCTGACGATCTGTGCTACCTCATTTGATTTTCCTACCTTAGCGCTTCTAGGTCTATCTGTCGGTGCTACCTTTCGAAACTGCTAGAACACCTGTTGAGGCTTGTGAACGGTGCAGTTACGTCTCCACGTCCTGGTAGTTGCCTAAGACATGAATATAAATAACTTTGCAGGTGGATCTTCTTGGTGTTACCGCTTCATGCAACGCAACTGCATCTTTATCACCCTCGATTTACCCAGCATGCGTCTCTGCTCCGCTCTTCACTGGCGGAGTGTTGCCGTTCCTGACCATCCTGATTTAGAGCACAGACACTGGTGCATCAGAAACTGCCAGCAGACTTCCAAGCCAAAATCAACCATTTCCGTGAGTTTGTTAAAAAGCAACTGAACACAATATTTCACCAGATCATATCATTAAAATGGATAAGGTCCCCCTCACATTTGACAATTTCAAAATAAATGCAACTTATACTTCAATGCAACTTATATATGTATTTTTCATCGTCATGACGCATTTTTTGACTGATGCAACTTATAGTCCGGAAAATACAGTATTAGAATATTCAAGAAAAGGACCTAAATGCAATTGACAATCTTTGACAAAACTTGAAAACTGAGGTGAACAGATGCTGATCAATCAGCGTCTACATGTGCAAGGCTTGGAGAGACCCCCCCTAAAAAAAAAAAAAAAAAAAAAAAAAAAAAAAAAAAAAAAAAAAAGCCTTGAAACTGTAATTGGAGTCAAAGGTGGTATTCACTCATCAAAAGGATTTGTGTTTGTCACACTCACATTAGAACTGAGGTGGTGTTAGAAAGGCTTGCAGTTGATGATGAGTATGTAGTAAGCTTTATCTAATACAGGACAAAAATTAAAAGGCATCTGTCTTGACAACAGCCTCCCTATCCTTGCAGTTCAGCTAATCAGACTTTGGTCACTAGGAAATGTGTTTCATATTATTAAAATAAGTGAACTGCAGAGGGCTAAAACAGATACAGAACAAAGAAGGGAAAGATCTGAGGAATACATAATGGGAATAAAACAAGAGAGAGAGATGGACTAGGGAGATGTGAGACACTTAGTCAAAAGACAAGAAATGAAATTAGTGCAGAAACTCACCAGATCTCTAACCAGAGGCATTGCTTTCCTCTTTCTAAGGTCTGGCATGCTGTCAATGCTGTACAGAGCACCACCCATGCTGGAAAAAAAGAAACACAAAATATCAACTTTACATCAAATAACAGCTGTCGAAAATCTGGACACAACAAATCAATTACACACAGGCTTGCCCTTTGTTTGGCTAGTTATAGATTTTCAGCCATAATGTTGTCAGTTTCATAGTTACTTACCCTGCAGATAAAAGTAATGAGGCAATCCCAACATGTTCTCCTCGGGCCTGTGGAGAAACATAAGGATGAATTGGAAAAAACAAGACGAGCCAATCTTTGAAAAAACATTGAAAGCATACAGAGAAATAAAAATGTTGTCTACCTATTTTCAACAAAATAAATAGAAGGAGGACATTTTCTTCATACAGACTGAACATGTAAAAATAGTCATACAGCTTAAATGTACAAAAAATAGCTGAGCTGTGGGTATAGCTCACCTAATACATTGGACAAAGAGGAAAAAGTATTTCAGACAGATAACTACCCATGTAATCATTCTTATAATTTAATTTGCTCCATAAAGGACAACCACATTCTTTGTCTGGTTACTGCTTCAAAATAATGACACCTTCATTGTCAACGTCACAGTGATGCACAGAAAAAGGTCTGGCTAAGCTGCATCTCAAGGTTCCAATTTGACATGTTTCCAGCAGTTTATTACCATCACCCTAAATATCTATGAGTGCTATGAGATGCACACGTATAAATGAGAACGCGTATGTGGCTACACCCACCTGAGAGTCTTCTCCAACCATGGGTAATCAGAACGGACTACATGCAAATCTCTATGGGGATGGCAAACAACTGAAAAGAAAATAATGAAATGGCAAAAACAATACAAGGGGTAAACAGAGACTACGCTAACACAACACATAAGATTGCAAAGGATAAAAAACTGTGAAAAATAGGTGGGAAAAAAAATGTGTAAACATGTAAAATAAAACACTTTAACATGCAGGGACTGTTGCAACATAGAGTGATCAAATAATTCTAGCCTAGAGCACAGAAGCAGCAGGGTAAACAAAGTAAAAAAGAAAATCACTGACATTATTCTGGCAGGTATGCAAGCAGACACAACAATGCTACACTGAGACAAGTGCAGTTTGTACCTCTTGCAGCTGTAGTCGTACTCTACTGAAAAGGCGAAGCCAGTTGGCTTTGGCTCTAGCAGGACCTGGCTCCATGACTTCTCTCTTCGGGAAGCTGAATTAAGGTTTGAGAAGAAATGCAGAAGAGTAATTTAGACTATAACACTTACTGTTAGCTAATAATATGGAAGTTAAATGAGAATCAGAAAAAAAATTTTCAATTTAACACAAAGGGGCTACAGTTCTGGTCAGACATTTACCTAAACTCATCAAGGATTTATGCTCATCTTCTTCAAAATCAACACAGGGACAAAATTATACACACAGGAAGAAATACATCTGTACAGGCCCACTAATATTTAGTTAAAAGCAAGTTACATCTCAAGCAAGCAAGCTTCTGGAATAATTCTAGCTAGATATCTGACCACTCTCCTAACCAGAAATGTTACAGTTCATTTAAATAAGTTGGTTTCCTGGCATGGCCTTGGATTTAAACATAGTTCATACATTTTCAAAAGGGTTGAGGGTGGGGATTTGTGAAGGCCATTCCAAAAGCTTAATGTTAACCTACTTTTCCATTCCAAATTGAATATATTGAATTGTGTCAAAATTTCAACCATCTGACCCTAATAGACAGTTTCAGGTTAGAGGAAATGTTTAGGATGTTCAATAACAACCAATGAAATACCAAGACTGAAGCCTATCATAAACTGGAACACGATGGAACACCAGTGTTTTATAACACAGAGCGAGAGGGTGTCAGAGAAGAAAATCACCACCTTCAAGCCCTCCATGAGGAGAAATACCTATAGGAATGGACAGAAAGGTCTACAGATATCTTCTAAACACATTGCTCAGCAGCATTGAAGTACATAACCATTAAATGTCTAAAAGCAGAGCTTCCCACACATAACACGTGGATCCAAAAAGTTTGGGCCATTTATTTGATGGAGGAAATGACATGTTCTTTGGCTTCAAAAGCCAG
This sequence comes from Anableps anableps, assembly GCA_014839685.1. Classification (NCBI taxonomy): domain Eukaryota; kingdom Metazoa; phylum Chordata; class Actinopteri; order Cyprinodontiformes; family Anablepidae; genus Anableps; species Anableps anableps. The sequence goes on along the minus strand of CM026070.1, from coordinate 14,185,618 downwards.
TTTTTAATGTACGGTGGATCCCAGTTATGCCCTTATTAATACAGTGATATACTTAGAGGCCTGCCCTTTTTCACTCACTGCACACTTTCATGCCAGTATAAAATACCATCGTGAACAGGAATGTGTGGACTATCTTACCTCAGAGGGGATTTTATTGTTTTGTTTTTTTTTAATTTTATTATTTTTTAAAATCTCTCTTTTGTCATTGTTTCATCTTTATTGTTGTATTCATTGTGTAACTTGCTATCTCATTTTCTTTTGTCAACTTATAATGTGGAATGTACATAGCTATAAGAGACAGAAGAATGTAACTATGGAAAAGTGTCACCGTTTGTTGTTAAAAATAAATACCACTAAGTTTGTTTTAAAAAAATGGTTTTGGAGTGAATAAAGAAGGCTAACATTAAGTGTCACTACTTTCGGTCTCGATAGCTCAAAGCTACTAAAACGTACTACATGTTTGCTGTTTTCACTGCATTTGAACCAAAAAACAATGACACTTTAAGAAAGCTTACACATTTTAAGTCTCCAATGAGATTAGCATAGAAAGACTTTACCTTGGAACAGGAGCCTCTTCTGTTTTCTCCTCAGGAACAGATTGCACGGTTTCTGCTGCTGGGGCCTGTTCAAGAGGATGAGGCTCCTCCAGAAGAGTTTCAAATTTGGACTCTGGCTCCTGGGGCTTGGTGTCCTGAGGTGGAACCTCGGTTGGGATTGCTGGGGTGGATGTTGTCGTGACAGACATTTGTTGCTGTGAGGGAGCAAAGGAAGGCTTGCTGGAATCTGTAGCATCAGAGGGTAACATGCTGTCATGTGAGACTGGAGGTAGTTCAAGAGCTGCAGTGGGCGTCTGGGTCTGATCTTGGGCAAGCCTCTGCTGATGCAAGGATGCTTGTTTCTCCAAAGGTGGCCTGGTGGAAGACAGGCCATCAGATGGTGGCATCAAGGTGGGTGCAGAGCCTGATGGCACTGGAGTGTAGGTCGGCTCCTTGTCTTGGCTTTCTTTGTCACCCATTGGATACATGTCTTTATCCCTGTGTCCCATCTCTTCCTCATCTTCATAGTTATACTGCCCTTCCTCTGCGTAAATGTCACCTTCCTCTTCATCATACAGTGCACCCTCTTCCCCTCCATCTTTGAGATAACCTCCCTCGTCACTGTAGACCCCTTGGTGGTCCTCCCCATCCCAGCCTGGGGAGTCTTCTTTTCCATAGCTGACGGAAGAGTGGCAGGAGTGGTACGAGTCGTTTTCGTCATAGAATTCTGAACCTTGAAAACTTTCACCGTCCTCTGGAGCAAACTCCTCACTAAGCCGAGAGCTTCCTCGGCTCAGCTCGCCTGACGAGGCATAGCGGCTGTCTGTGGGACTGACATGAGGGGGAGATAAAGACGTGTTAGATACATACAACCCACACAGATTTGAAATATAAATGACAGGGGATCCCCATAGCTGTGTGATTAGTTAGGTTGTCACAGTTAAGGAGCTTGTGCTGGGGCCAGGAAGGGAGACAGTTAATCAAAGACTAGTGTAGATTACAAACATATTAATACCCCTTTAACTTTTTCACATTTTATTATATTGCAACCACAAATTTCACTTCATTTTATAGGAATTTATGAGACAAACCAACACAAAGTAGTGCACAATTGCAAAGAGGAAGGAAAATGACACATAACTGTCATAGATTTTTTTTTTACAAATAAAGATGAGGAACAGCATCAGGATACAACTGGTTACAGTGGATTTAATTTTGGTGTATCAGAGTAAAAGGAGGTTGTTTTCACATCTCTCTTTAAAAATAAAAAAACATGTCTGCGTTTCCTCCCAATTCATAATCACGCATGTCAATCATATAAAATCTTGACAAAATACATTGACGTTTATGGTTGTAACCAAACAAAATGAGTTTAAGGGGTGTGAGTAATTTTACACCAAACTCTAATTCCAACCAGAGGCTTTTGATTAGTTATGCATCTTTTTCCCTGCAAGATGTGTGTTTTAGTAAAGAGAAAGAAAGGTTTCTAGAGATGCTAATTCAAACACAATTTAAAGCAGAAAAATTCTTTGTACCAACCCACAACTGAACACAACACTACAATAACATCTCTCCAAAATTAAATATTTAACTTTGATTTAGGAGGAAAAATAAATAAACCTAGATCATTTATATGTCTTTTGCAGATAAATATATGAATAACATTTATTTACAAAAATGGATGAGGCTGTTACTCACTGGGACAGACCATGAGTCAGAAAGAGTTTGTAGAATCACAGGGAAACGTCTTCTTAACCACACTGGAACAAACACTCCCACTTTAATGTTTCATCTATATTTATCACAGTGGTGTTAGTTCAATAATGCACAGTGCAGGAGCAGTAATGGGGAGAACCGTATTACAGCTTTTGGGCTGTGAGCCAGAGGGAGTACGCCAGTATGGATGAATGGACACAGAAACAACCACAGCACTCTCTTTTTTCTCATTTCATAACCTATCTTACAATCTCTCACATCCATACTCACAGACTGATTCACATAGTGACGAATTCTGATATTGCTCGAGTCTAAATACACATCTGACCTCTTATTTTCTGAAAGAATAAAGATTAAACTATAAACTGAAAGGGAAAATACCCTCTCTTGGTTTCTCTGTTAAGGCACCATTATAGCAAATACAGCCTTTTGCTGCCTCACAAGTGGGATTTAAATGTGTATAATTACCAAGTGTGAAACACACAGGACAAGACAGGGCCCTTCCTCAAGTCTCACATACAGGATGAGGCTGTAATAACAAGCTGTCATGACAACAGATGCACACAGACTCATACAGGCAGTCCCATCGACTCCAACCAACAATTAATCCATCTGCCTCCAACTGTTGAAATACCAGACATGTCCACACATCATGTCAATCATTGATCCTCTTCCCACACACACAAAAAGAAGGCTACACAGGCTTTCTAGCAATAAACAGAATGTATCATTGGTTGGATTTAAGAAGTTTTTTTTTTTTTTTTTTTTTTTTTTTTTTTTTTTTTCATACCAAGAACACAATAAGGAGAGATGCAGGAACAGTAGTCTTCTATAAAGTTATATAGAAAATACATATACAAAGATAGGATTAGAGCGCATGCATGCAAGCACATCGAGCGAGGAGGACGGGACAAGTCCACCACTGACGTCACAGCGAGACGGTGTCACAGGCCGGAGCAGGATGAGGGAGAGGAGGAGCAGAAATTGCAGAGGAGGCACAGAGACCCACCTATCGGACAGAGAGTGCCTACTGTCTAGAGAATACTGACGACTGGTGCGCCGGCTCGACCCTGAGCCTGAGTCGATATCGCTGCGCCCGTTGGTGGCCGAGTCTAAACTATCATAGCGTCTGGTAGGAGGAGTAGGAAGGGAGGTGGGGAGGAGTGGAGAGGTGGAAAAGGAGCATCAGTAGAGCTCAGTGCAAATCTTTCAAAGAAAGCTCTAACTAGTCTGACCCTCTGACCTGCCTGATTAAGGAATGGTTCACAACTCTAATTTAGATGGCCACCTGATGAGCTTTGCTTTTTCCTGTTCATGGTCAGCCCCACTTTTTTGTGATCCCAGAGTCCTTACTCAATTCAAGTGTATTTCAAGCATTTATTTGCAATTTTTTCACTCCAACCAATTCCTCACTCTAAGCTTTAAAATACTAACCTGGGTGACAAAAGGAAGTTATGATTATGATTGTATGTTTATGAAGATATTCACTTTATACAGAGCACTGCAAAAGGAGTAAAACTTCTAGAAACTTTTAGAGAAATTTAAATATTTGTTCCTTTATGATAATGTTAGGAGAAAGTGACAACAGGAAGAAAAACTTCTTTAGATTGTGAACCAATCCGTAAATATTTAGCAAAAATCAAAGACATTGCACTTGAAAATGTACTTTCCCACCTAATTCTTGCCTTAAAGCCTTAAACCTGTCTGAGAAGTACTTCAACTTTGATCCACTGTTGTGATTTAGTTTTCTGGCTTTCGATAAGAAATCACATGGGGTTCCATTCATTCACACATGCATACAAAAATGCAGGCGCACACACATGCATTCACACAATAAAAAAATATTCACAGAGGTCCCACTTCATACATGACCTGTGTACAAGAACTGTGCCCCAGCATGCTTGTATACACTGAGGCCAGGGTTGTTCTCTAGAGGAGGAGAGCACAGTAGGAGATGTTACCATGTACAACATCGAAACAAAACAAGGCCACGTAAGCTGGGTGGTCTCAGACATCCGATGGGATTTGTTGATTAAGGAAGAACCTGTTTGAAATGGAAATTTTCAATCTCAAAAGTCTTTTTTTTTCTCTCTCTGTTCCAAAAAATAAATAAAATAAAGAAATCACTACCCTCGTTAAACGTCCTGAACACCCCCACATATTATCAGCTAGACTCCAAAGATATTTTGCATGTGAAATTAGCAAAATCTGATGATCTTATGTGTATTTATAGCACGCATGTTACCTCATGGTTCTGTGATCGTAGTCCAGCTCATGGATGTCGTCACTGTAGGAGTGCCTGTAGTGTTGATGCCGCATTGGATACTGGTGCATGGAAGCGTTGGGCTGGGAGGTGGTGTAGAAGGGAGGCGGGATGCTGTTACTGGTCTCGCTGCGGTAGTCGCTGTCCCTGTCATCAACAGCACTGTCTGGGTCCTCGTCTGTTCTCACCAAACAGTGGGAGACGACAACGCTTGGTGAGATCAGGAAATGTTGCTAATAAAGTTGTTGCTTGTTAAAGTTGACATTGATAACAGCAAAGATGAGTACAGCTTCATAATAATTAATAGTCTGCATAGGCTGATCAAGCAAAATAAAGAAAAAATATTGAAAGACTTGAGAAACATGAGTTTTAGACCTTCTGGAAAGGAGTGGGATTTGAGTGCCTGAGTTGTCTACATTAAGAGGTGGGTGTGAAGCTCTCTATGGATGACTAAGGACTTGTTAGTTTAGAAATACTTCAGATGATGATCTTGTACAGATATCTCTCAATGTTCAAACGGCTGTTTTTATGCTTACTGTTTGTTTTTAAATTATACACTTCTGGTCAAAAGTTTACATACAGTCATCATTAGCATGAATGTCATATTCTGTTTTTAATGATAAGTGATAAAATCATTTTAGGAAGTGGGCAGACAAAACATACAAGAACTGAATGGAGAGGTCTGAAGTTCTTGTGATTTTTTTCTCAATTCCACACACGGTGAAGATATGACATATTGGCTCAGATATATAGATACACTCCAGCCAGTATCTGATTAAATGTCCCTTAGCAAATTCTATTTTTTTGTAGCCAGAAATAGGCTTCTGGAATAATCCTGGGTGTGTGTTTTACCACACTAATAATCAGAAATGGCAAAGCCCCTTTAAATTGGTTGGTTTATAAAGCTCTGGTAAGGGTTTGTTTTTAGAAGCTTAACATTTATCCTGCTAAATCCATTCGTAAACAAGTTTTGATCTGTGTTTGGGATAATTTACCATTACTGCAACTGTTTGAACACCTACTTGTGTCAAGGTTTCAACCATCCAGCTGTTGATTTGAGGTGAAGTTGAAGAATTTCGAATTTAGCCCTCCATATTACTTCAAGTACCTGTGAAATGCACTAGAACCACTGGCAGCAAAATAGACCCTGAGCATGATGCTACCACCACCATGCTTGTGGAATTATGTCTAAGTTTTAATCACTTGACTCAAACTCTCATTCTCATATGAAAAGAAAATGGTTAGGATGACTAAGAACAACCCAAGAAACACCAAGGCTCAATTTTATCATAAACTAGAAGTTGCTAGAACAGCTATGTCACTGTTGCAGGGGACACAATTTCACAATCAACATGGACTGAGAGGGTATCATCCAAGAATTAAGATTCACTTCCAAAATTAATACCTTCAAGCAAAACCGAAATTTACAGAACCACACATAGAGAAGCCAAATGTGTTCAGTAGAAAAGTTTTGTGATTAAATTAGACAAATATCAACCTATTTGGTGACCATAAAGAAGTATGCTTAGAGGAGTGAGGCTTCAAACATACACTGTAACAACTGGCAGCAGAATCATCATGCTAAAGGTCTGCTACATGGTCCATTGCATACAGTGGGAAGAATAAATATGAAGGAAGACTTTAACTTTATTCTAAATCATAACCTAGATGGCAGAAACTTAAGCATATTGTAACTGGGTGTTCCAACAGAACAATGGTCCCACACACACACATTAAAACTGGTTTTAGAATGGATACTGAAGGCTAATGTTAGGCTTCTGGAATGGCCCTAATATGAAACTAATGGAAAATTATAGTGCATACCTAAATCCTGGCTCTGTGACCGGACCACCTAATTGAAATTGGCTTGACCTACCATGTCTGATATCTTGCCAGAGTTGAGCTAGAACCATATTAATAACTAAAACAATGGATGCAGTTGAGGAGCAACTCTCATCCAAATATTAGTTGGAGCTTATGTATATATTTGTGTCATATCCTTTGCTGATTGGACTGAAGTCGAGAACAATGAGACTGGGAGCTTAATATAGTGAGGAAGAGTGGAAATGACAAAGGAACCAGAGGTGCTTAATGACAGGTGAGTGAATCCAGCAGAGGAAGGAGCCGGTGGGAGCAAACAAGGAAATTATGAAAACCTGGGAAGGGGAGCAGAATGACAGGCTGAAGGTGAGCTGAAAGAATATGAAAAGGAGGAAAAAGACCTGAACCTAGTATAAAACAACAAACAGAAAGAAATAGTAACTTAAAGAAACAAATCCAAACTACAAACAATGAGAATAACTGAAATTATTCAGTTATTCTGAATAACTGAATAATTGTTGCATTTTTATCCTGTGTTTTTGGGGGAAGATCAACACGAGGCTTTGTTGGAGAAGCTGAGACGTGATTATGGCAGACACAGACTCTGGGGAGATTTCTGGGCGCTACGACTTTGACGCCCCGTCCCATGTTGTATCCAAACAAAAAAAACAAAACAAAAAAAACAACAACAAAAAAAAAAAAAAAACGTTGTAAGTGTGTAACGCTGTAACGAGGAAAATTGTAAGATCTAAGGAAATACACAATAAAGAACTAATCAAAACAAAGACATAGATGAAATTAAAAGTCCAAACAACAAAGGATATGACAATTTGAGTCTGTATGTGTAATTTAGATCCCATGGGAATTTAAGAAAATTCACATTCAATTCAAACTTATAATCCTAATACTTTTTTTAAAACACTGAAGTCATTCCACCTTCGTTAAAAGCTCAAAATTAATATGATATTAATTGTTTAATTTATTTAACCATTATTTTCCCAAGTAAAAAAAAAATCTTTTACTCTCTTTTACTGTACACACAGTAAAAGCACACATAGATCAGTTTAAAATTGTAATTTAATGTATAAAGTGCAAGTGATTTAAAACATTAATATTTAAAAAGCAGTGCAATTATGGACAATTAAAACAAAATAAAATACAATACCCATAAACACTGCAAAATAGTTAAAATTTGTTTAAAAGGGGCAACTTTACACTGCAGCTTTGTTAACACACTGGCACTGTTATGAGGAAGCCTTTTGTCTTTTGCGCAACAACAAACCGAACACTTTAAATGAAACAAGTTCAGACATTCAGGCAGAAAGAGCAAAATAAATGAAGGCATGCTTTACCAACTCAGCCCAAACACAAGGAACTTGCAGGTATAAAATATCACTTGAGCATAAAACTCAAGAGCTTGCGGTTCTTTTGAGAAATACACAAAGAAAAGATGGGGCCAAGCCAAGTGGTGTCTTATAGACCAATAATATCCAATGTGTGTATTTTCGTATACTCAGAGACGTCAACAGTTCGCATTGATGGGTAAGGTGACTATATCCACTTACAAACCTGAGAACAGCATGGTAAACGACATTCAAAGACTGAAGACATTTGGACGAGGCAAACATGTACAGAACATCACCATAGCCCATCAGAGATAGAAATGTTGCTAATACAAGAAGTTTACGGGCTCTAAGTGAAAAGCGAGGTTTGTTCCGAAAGTAAAAACCAAGATACAGCTTTAGCTTGCGAACCAAATTTGTGATATGTGCTTTAAAAGAGAGGTCAGAATCTAGCAAAAAGCCCAAGTATTTATAACTGGTAACTTGTTCAGTATGTTTCCCTTGGGGAGTTTTCAGTACAGGCATATACACCTATGACTGAGACTTCAGTGAAAATATCATCACTTTTGTCTTTTCAACATTTGACATGACCCAGATGTAAATTTCTGCAAGTTCATGGATAGTTGTTAGTTTAGTGCTACTTTACTGTAGGTGCTGATCCAGATTTGATGCACAAAACATTATTTTAGAAGCTGAAAAAGGAACAAATATCAAATTCTACACAAGTATCTCTTTAATTATCTTCTCATGACTATTATTATGCATACTGTCTCCTAAACATATGCCCCTGTAAATAATTCATTTAAATTATATATATATATATATATATATATATATATATATATATATATATATATATATATATATATATATATATAAATTCCCTTCTCACCCTCCACGGGTGGTCTTTCTCAGCCTCTGAGCTCGGGTCCTCTACCAGAGGCCTGGGAGCTTGAGGGTTCTGCGTAGTATCTTGGCTGTGCCGAGAACTGCGCATTTCTGGACTGAGATGTCTGATGTTGTTCCTGGGATCTGTTTTAGCCACTGCTCCAGCTTGGGGGTGACTGCCCCGAGGGCCCCGATGACCACAGGCACCACTGTGGTCTTCACCTTCCAGGCCTTCTCCAGTTCCTCTCTGAGGCCCTGGTATTTCTCCAGTTTCTCGTGTTCCTTTTTCCTGATGTTGCAATCGCTTGGTATTGCTACATCCACCACAACGGCTTTCCTCTGTTGTTTATCCACCACCACGATGTCCGGTTGGTTCGCCATTACCATTTTGTCTGTCTGGATCTGGAAGTCCCACAGGATCTTAGCTCGGTCATTCTCCACCACCTTTGGGGGTGTGCCCCACTTTGATCTCGGGGCTTCCAGTCCATATCCTGCACAGATGTTTCTGTACACTATGCCCGCCACTTGGTTATGACGTTCCATGTACGCTTTCCCTGCCAGCATCTTGCACCCTGCTGTTATGTGTTGGACTGTCTCAGGGGCCTCCTTGCACAATCTACACCTTGGATCTTGTCTGGTGTGGTAGATCTGAGCCTCTATTGCTCTGGTGTTTAGGGCCTGTTCCTGTGCAGCCAGGATGAGTGCCTCTGTGCTGTCCTTGAGTCCAGCTTTTTCCAGCCATTGGTAGGATTTCCTGATATCAGCCACTTCAGTTATTTGTCGGTGGTACATCCCATGTAGGGGCTTATCCTCCCATGATGGTTCCTCCAGCACCTCATCCTCTGGTCCCCATTGTTTGAGACATTCGCTGAGCACATCGTCGGTTGAGGCTTTGACCTTGATGTATTTATGGATCTTGGATGTTTCATCCTGGACAGTGGCTCTCACACTCACTAGTCCTCTGCCTCCATCCTTACGGCTCGCGTATAGTCTCAGGATGCTGGATTTAGGGTGGAACCCTCCATGCATGGTTAGTAGTTTCCGAGTTTTAACATCCATGGTCTTTATCTCTTCCTTTGGCCAGCTTATTATTCCTGCAGGGTATCTGATTACTGGCAAGGCATAGCTGTTTATCGCACGGATCTTGTTCTTGCCGTTGAGCTGGCTTCTCAGGACTTGCCTTACTCGTTGGAGGTATTTGGCCGTGGCTCCTTTCCTTGTGACCTCATCGAGGCTGCCATTTGCTTGTGGTATTCCCAGGTACTTGTAACTGTCCTCAATGTCTGCTATTGTTCCCTCTGGGAATATATATATATATATATATATATATATATATATATATATATATATATATATATATATATATATATATATATATATATATATATATGATTTACTCAAAATAGTTTAATATAAGCTGGAGCAAAGTTCAAAAGAAGAAACCCATTTCATGCAGTTATAGTCTCTGAGGAAAACTGCACTGGGAGATCATTACACTGAAATGTGGACAATAAATACAGTTACACAAGTCATTAGCAGCGGTACATGACAGAAACTTACTCTGCTGGTCTCCCCACAGACTCCAATTACCTGCACAGAAAGAAATTGTTACCTTGTAAAAATTCATTTGCAGATATAATTCAAACACATAAAAAAATCCACAAACGCAACTACCCAAACATGTGAAGATCTGCAACCCTGAGAAATAATCATCTTATGGTGTAAATTTGTTTGCTGAGAAGTTATGAAAGAGGTGACTAGGTGCATATCTTTGTATGAGTAGAAAAAAAAAACAAAGACAAGGCCATTCAAGCAGCTTATATAAAAACTGACTTTTTAAAAGCAGCTGCCCTTGACACTTTGGAGTAGCTACAAGCAGAAAACACATACATGCTGTTATCATTTGCACAAACACAAACTTAATTTGCATAAAGAAAGAAAAGCCATTGTAAGCAGACTTAAACTGCACACGCTTCTCCACCTGCTCCCATTGTCACCATCACCAGACACAGAGATAGACAGCAAAAGCGTGTGTCGGACACACAGCATATGTCAACTCAATTTCATCACACATCTATCCCCTTTAAGTCATTTTGGAGCTCAGGCAGGCATGCATTTATGATTAGTCACATCAACTTCCTTTGCTTTACTCCCTCTACCCTCTGTTGAATCTAATAGCTTCATTTCTACTGTCTGCTTCGCCTTTTTCTCAATGAGTCAAGGCAACAGAGCAGAGGGAGTGGAGAGAGTGAAAAATAGGAGGTACAAAAAAGGACACAGCAGGTGACGGCACAGAGGGAGGTGATTGCAGAAGACATTGGTGACACTCACAGCACTGTGTGGAGGGGGCATGGAGTGATTGCTCTTGTTCTTCTTGGTAGGCATACTGACGTTAAAAGAGAAGCAGCAGAAACAGGCATGAAAGGAAAATAACACTAAAATCTTTGACTTGAAAATAAGCCAGATCTTAACTCTGGCAGCTCTGATTTTTTTGCAGATATGGAAACTAATCAGAAACACAACAAGAGGTGAAACAGAACCAACGGCTAATAAGTATTTTTGGAAGACTATGTTATAAGGTGAAACTATTAAAAAGATAAGTAATCGCATGTGGCATTAAGTTAAAATAGTGAAATTCTTACATCTTGATCTCTCATTGCATTAAGTTGTTCAAGTTTCTTAGCCCAGTATCTGGCTTCCTCCTCTGGAATGTCTACAGGAAAACAGAAACACATTGCTCCCCTTAGAATATCAAGTACTAGTTAATTTGATTTAATTTAATAGGAATTAAGGACATCATACATATTTACATATTATATTATTAGTTTTAGATTTTGCAGAGGCTACAGTCTGAATTAAAAGAAGATTGAACAATGTCATAGGGTGCATGAAAATGCTGCTGTACAAGTGTTCCTAATCAGACAAGGCATCTAAAATGTTCCTGGAATGGTCAAAGTTGGCTGAACTGATAACAGTCTTGAAATAAATTAATCAAATACTGCAGCAGCATAATTTCTCACCAAATTATAAAAAAACATTAGAACAGTGAACCACAAGCATAGAACAGATAAAAAAAAATGGTAATGACCAAACCTAAAGGCAGTTCAAAGCGAGTGTCGAGCAGCAGCCTGTGAAAAGTCGGGTCTTTGGTTCCACAGATCTCATTCTCAGCCATGATCACATTCGAGTCCAGGGTCAGCCACTGACCTGGACCCTCCTGAAAAACACGGGATGGGACACGTATGACAACAAAAACACAAGTGCGTGTTTCGGCATCTTGGTAAAATGTGTCATATCAAGTTTGATTAGAAAGAAAGGGTTACGTGACACAAATAGAAAGCTACAGAAGAGGATTAGGGCCACAGAAAAAGTCAGAATTCTGACTTTTTTATCAGAATCAGAATTGTTTAAATTGTTTATGCACCATCAGGCAAATCTAGTCTTGAAACTCAAATCTACCAAATAAATATGAGACAGGGTTTCAGTGTGGATAAAGTGCAGGTTTACAAATCCTATAACAAGGAAGAAAATTATGTGATTATTTTCATATGCTAACAACATAATTGACATACACCTAAGAATGTTTGGTTATTTATTTGGATTTTGACATAGATTGACACAGAATTAGATTTCTGAGTTTAAAGTCAGAATTCTTTTTTGGTTGGTTTTAGTGGCCCTAATCCTCTTCTGGAGATAGCAAACTAATTTCAAAAAAACTTTTTTTGTACACCCAACAAGAGTAGCATGAACTAACACTCAACCCTCAAATTATAAGTTATTAATAATAAGTTCATGTCAGACCAAATAAATTTCATCGGCACTAAAAACCAACACAGAACAGTTTTTGGATGTTTTTTCAGTAATCCTGATTACACTCTGTAACTGTGGGGTAAGTCAAGTCAAGTTTATTTGTATAGCACATTTCAGCAGCAAGGCAGTGCTTCAGATCATACAAATATCAATGAAGTATGCATCAAAATCATCAAACTCGTCGAGAAAGTATATATCAAAATCATCAGAATCATCGAGCAAATATCAGTGCATCAAAATCATAAAGATTATCAAGCAGATATAATTCGAAAATAGTGATCGAAAATGTCCTATTTACTACTAATCAAAGGCAACTCTAAACAGGTGGGTTTTTAGTTTTGATTTAAAGGAACTCAGTGTGTCAGCTGTTTCGCAGTTTTTTTGAAGTTTGTTCCAGATTTGTGGTGCATAAAAACTGAAAGCTGCTTCTCCATGTTTGGTTCTGGTTCTAGGAATGCAGAGTAGACTTGAACCAAAAGACCTGAGTGGTCTGGAAGGTTGAAACAATGGCATCAGCTCTTTAATGTATTTTGGTGCTAAGCCGTTCAGTGATTTATAAACTAATAGAAGTATTTTAAAGTCTATTCTCTGAGCTACAGGAAGCCAGTGCAAGGACTTTAGAACTGGGGTGATGTGCTCTATCTTCCTGGTCTTAGTGAGAATGTGAGCAGCAACATTCAGACCTGTGAAGACACTGTTGCAGTAATCAATGTGACTAAAGATAAACACATGGATGAGTTTCTCTAGATCTTGTTGAGACATTAGTACTTTAATCCTGGAGATGTTCTTCAGGTGATAAGAATCACATAAAACCATTTTACAGTTTATTTCACATTGAAGTTCATCATAGTTTTTGTGACGATTGTGGATGATGGAAAGAGCTCAGTGTGGTACTAAAAAAGGCAAAAGGTCATTGCCCAAAGTAACAAATTGTCATCTGCCCAGATGTTTGTGTGGCCCAATCCGGTCTCGCAAGATTCAGAAGTATGCATTTGTGTAGATAAATATACAGCGCATTTTCAGTACACAGGACCAATTTCAATGTGATGTAATTTAGCTGAAGAAGTAATTTGAGTTCCCAAAGTTTAACATTTTTGGAATATACCCTGAACCAAGAGTACAGCTTTATGGTGGGAGGGTGTTAAATGTTTCTTACAGGTTAAATAATCCCAGCATTTTGATACAGTCATCTCCCTCAGTCATTGATGTTGATTAGAAAAGCGATTTCCAGGACTCATATTCAAATACATAAATTTAACCAGCTAACTTCAGTCTAAATAATAATGAAATAAATGAAGTATGAATTTCTGCTTTCACTGTCAGAGGTTAAATGCTTTAGTCAAAGGCCTTTTTTAGGGATTTAAATCAATATTATAATGTTTTACAGCGTTCATGTACCAACATAAAAATCTAAACAATCATTATCACCCAGGAGTTTGTGATGATAACAGATTTAAAGTCAGAAAAAAAATAAAACACATAATGTATATATATATATATATATATATATATATATATATATATATATATATATATATATATATATATATATATATATATATATATATATATATATATATATGTAGAAAGCTGCAACTGCCCTGTGTGTAGTGGTGTTGTGCTGGCTTTAGTTTTTTTGTATTTTTAAATCTGTGAAGATTAAACCTAGCTTTAGATTTAGAGTGCAACCACTATAAAATAATTACAACTTATGATTGGAGAACTTCAAGTAGTAGAGCAATAACCTGACCGAAGATTGCTCTCATCTACTCTGCTCCAAAAGTGAGTAAATAAAGAACTCTGCATTAACACATACATACTTCAACCAATTCGAATTATTAAACTGACAGTACGACCTTTACCCAGTTAAAAATGTTAGGTATTCTATTACTCAGATTTAAGTATTAAATTATTATCAGTGTTCGAAACAGAGAAGCAGAGGTACCTCATTGGACTGTCTTATGCTGTGCAGGGGGATCCACACAGTTCCCACCATGGTGTCCCAGATCAGTCCTTTGTTCCAGACCTCCACTGTGAGGCCCAGATCCAGACGGTTTATTTCACTGTGCATGAGAAAAGCAAACTGTTCAAAAAACAACTTAGAAAACAAAAGCAGAACTGCAGTAAATGCCATCACTGGCTGTATTTATATGTGGTAATAGATGTGTGCCTTGATTCAGTCTGTTTAGGTAAATGAGTCATTCAGGATGAAGAATAGGTGACTGTCAACAAGGCTACTGACGGTATAGACGAGCAGGGTCTGTGTTCCTGTGGGAACACCGAGAATAAGCTTCAACTTCTCTCATAACACACATACTGCTCCTATAGTATATGTAAGGAACACACAAAGTACTGACTAAATAGCTGATTGAAAATCCTCAATTTCCCTTGCATCTCTCAACATTTAGAAAGTCCCTTTTGCTACAACAACCGGTTTTAATTAATCAAAACTTTCAGTGAAATGGTTTCTTCCCATTTCCAAAGACCTGATAAAGTAATCAGACTCAATGATTTGCTCCTCCTTGAATGGTAGAGTAGCTACAGAGAAAAGAGGCATGAGTCAGAGTAAAAGCCCTTCTTAAGAATCATTTTTGTTTATGGCAAATTTCCAGTATTACTGAGTTAAAAAAAAATCTTTAGATGGAATAAATCCTCTGGATGTGGAGACATGTTATGTCATCCTCTCACTCTTCAACAGGGAGATGGCTAAGTAAAAGGAAAAAGCCACAAATAACTCCTTTTAGAAATTATAAATGTTGCTGCTGGTCATGCTTGCCTGAGTTACAAAACATATGCGGACAGTAGAACTAGACGCTTTAGGAGAACTCTCCCTTTATCTCCCCAAGTGAAGATCTCTTAATAACATATCTATTTTGGCAGATTTACAGACAGTAAGAGAGAATAAATGTGGAAATGCACGTTAAAATTTTGGCACAGGAGGTAAGTGGAATAAGGAGACTCACAACATGAAGTCCTGTTCCCAGCATGGTTGACTGCCACGCACAGCGATGGTTGTGCTCTTAACATTTTGCACCTTGAGGGTCACGTATGTGTTAAATTTCTCTGTAAGAAATGAAATACAAACAACTTCCTGACTAGTACTTTTTGTTTGTTCATAGGAAAGCTTGATGCAATAAATGTATTGACTTTAATGTTTATAACTCACCTTGGGGTCCATCGAGCTTGCCTTTCTTTACTGTGTACAAATTGGAAAAGAAAACAAGACATTAGTCTGTTTTATCTTATAGTTTTAAAAGAGTTTCATGCTGCAAATGTGAGGCAGAGATTCTCCGATTGTTGGACGCAGGCCTCGGTTTTGCTGTGTAACATGACTTTGATAGAGATTACAATTTTTCCAAAGTAACCATGGGACTCTACTTCTCTGATAAACACTTTCTTTGCCTGCCATGTCAGTTTAGGTGAACAGCCATGTATTTGTTGTTTTTGCATCCATGTTATAATCTTTTCATGATGAACTGAACAGTGCTCCATGAGATGTTTCATGCTTGGGATATTGTTTTATAACAACTCCCTGTATAAGCTTCCCCACAGTTTTACCACTGATCTGCCATCTGTATTCCTTGGTTTTAAATGATACTTTATGTTTACTGATAAACACCTAAAGCCATCACAGAGCAGCTGTTTTTATGCTGAGATCAAATAACACGTAGGTGACTTCTGACAGAAATTGGTTGCACTAAGTTATTTAGGGCTATGGGAGTAAAGTGGATTGAATATAAATCCACACCACATTTTTTGGATTTTTATTTGTAAAACATTTGGTAAACCGTGTTCCATCATCTATCACACAAAATCACAATGAAATGTGCTGAAATTGTCAAACTGTGAATAAGCTCAAAGCATATGAATACTTCTGCAACTCAGTCAGCTTAATCGTTGCATCTGTCTCACACACTTTAAAGTATAGCTGGGTGGTGAGTGACAGCAGTTTGGCATTTTAGAGATGAGGTGGGAGGTCTGCAATTCTCAGGCTAGAATTCCTCTGTTCTCTACGGGTAGAATGCCAGGATCTCAATATGAAAGACTGCATCCATTCAGTAGATGTCAAAGTCTCTGAGTCACGTTTTTGGAGGCTCAAGCAACAGCTTCAGCATGTAAAAGTGAAAGGTTACACGAGGGGCAAGCGTGGTCATGTGGCTTCTTATCTCTAAAAGGTGCATGTGTGAAATCCCTCAGTTTTTAACATGACATGACAGACTTAGCAGTACAGTCATTTTTTAAGATGAGAAACAAGTCACTGTCAAGGTTTGACTGCCAGTCCCCTCACACAGAGTCCTCTAGAGGTACCAGAATGACTTTTTAAAACACCAGTGATGTCAAATCGGAATTTATTATTCATTTAATTTTGACCCCTACTGATGTCTACCCTCTCCCCGTTCAGCAGTGAGGTATTAATATTCAGTATGCTGATATTTAATCCCTGCTGATTGCCTGTTTTTATTCATATTGCATTTAGGAGACAGTCACAACTATCAAGAAATCTAAAAAAAAAAAAAAAGACATTTAAAGCATCAACTTGTAAAAGTTCCCTTTCACATATGTGAATGACAGCGGGCAGGGTCTGATTGTAACAGTTGTTTATCTTCCATTTTAAAATTCTCCACTTTTTTAGGATTACATATTTGACATTTTTTCAATTTCTTATCCTATTTTATTGTCTAAGTACAAAAAGAGAATAGGATACATTTACATAAAATTCTTGTAACAGACCATTCTAATTTGTGTTGTGAAACACCCTCATGAAAACAGACTATAGTGCAATAGTGGGACATCATGGAAAAACACTTGTAGATAAAATGATTCATATTTAATCACTTTTATCTAGTGTTTAATACAATTAGACACTTTAGATATATAAACTCTCTTTCTTCTCTTTATATTATATATATATATATATATATATATATATATATATATATATATATATATATATATATATAAAATATATATATATATATATATATAGTGATAGATATATATATATATATATATATATATATATATATATATATATATATATATATATATATATATATATATATATATATATATATATCACTAATATTTTGGTTCTTTTTTTTGAAACTTCTGGCATAATATTTGTTGGATATTTGACCCTTCTTTTTGGTAATTTCTTGTCAAGATTAGTTTGGTTAGTTTCCTGCCACAAACATAGTACTTAGGCATAGTTTATCCATACGTTTCAAAATAATTGAGGTTGAGGCCATTCCAGAAGCTTAATTTTAGCCTGCTCTACCCATTCCAAAACCCACTTTTGATGTGTGTGTTTGGGATCATTACGAAAATATCAACAATCCAGCTGTTGATTTGAGGGAAAGTTTAATAATTTGGAGGTAGACGTCCTCATGGATGTTGCATCCGTGGGGGATGTTGGTGTTTTAACAGCCACACTTTTCCTAGTGTGATGGTTAAACATCCTCACTTTCTCGGTGGTTTTACTCAAAAAATGCACTTCCAGTCTGGTCATTTTGTTTTGTGCTCTATGTGTTTGCCCACTCTCCCCTTCCCCGTCCCTCTCCTGTTGCTCTTTGAAACCTGACACTGGCTGCTGACAATTATGGTGTTACAGTATGTTTGAGCCACAAATCTGAGCGCGCAGTGAGACTGATATGAGTGCATAAATCCTGGTGAAAAAATAAAAATTTGTGGTGTGTGCATATAAATCTCACACACACTCAACACTGAAACAAGAGGTTTTTGGAATGGCTGAAACTCAGCCCAATTGAAAGTGTACTGACTATGCTTAAAAGGAGAGTCTATGCAAGAAAACCAGCCAATTTAATGGAACCCTACCTAATCTCAAAAACGGAGTAGTCAAATAGCTAGCCAGAATTGTGTCAGCACCTTGTTGCCATTTGCAAGTGTGGTTTCACTCCAGCTTGCTAAAAGACATGTAATCAAATACTAGTGGCAAGGTATGTATATATTTGAGCTTATTTGCATAAATTTAAGACTGTGAGGATTAGGGAAGCACATAACATATAAAACATGTGTACCCAGGGTTTATTTTTAATCATTTAAGTTGCTTATAGTGTTATAATTCCATGATGAAAAAAATAAGCGTTAAATAATTTCCCAAAGTAGAAAATGATGACACACAAGGTGCTAATGCCTGGAACGAAGCAGCTTTTTTAACCTAACATGTTAACATGTGGACAGGCTTTGAATTGAACTGTAAATCGTGTAATTTCAGTGGCTAACCTTTTTCCTACCTGAGGCTTAGCCACTGTTAGTACTTGAGTGTTCTCAGTCAGTATCTCAAGCACTAACATACAGATGAATAAATCATTAAACCCAATGCTTTGTCTGGTAGTTGTACCAAAAAGTAACATAATGTAGACTATATCTGCAATCTATGGAAAGTTGTGAGAACGGAGAAGGATTTAGCATGTCCAAGCAGCTTGTTAGAAAAAGCTGAAATATAAGGTAGTTTTAAAGAACACATTTTCCTCTTTTTTTACTTGTCTAGACCTTAAAAATATGATTATAATTTAAGATTGAGTCAAAATCATGTAATAATACACAACTGTCAGTCAACCTGTCCAGGATGGTAGTAAATAAATATAAATCCCTTTTGTTAAGTCAAGCAAAAACAAAATTGGATTTGAAGAGATAATGACAAAGCAACACATTCTGAGTCATTTTCTTAGTCAGGGAAAGCAGGAACGATAATCACTGTGGACAAATAGGTTTCTTAAAATAGCATTTTCCCCAGCAAACCTCTGGGATGATGCCTATCTCTGCCTTAACAATGGCTCTGATTCACTAGTCAGGTGCTAGAGCTGGTGGTGTGGTGAAGCATGTGCTTCCTAGCCAACTTCAAAGGAAAATCGTCTGCCAGATGTTTACCTGCCAACAAAGCATTCACATCTGAAGGGTGAGGAAGATTCAGTTCAGTCAATTCACATTTTACTAACATGTGAATATGAAAACAGTCATTGACAGATGCACCTTAGCGGCTCACTTGCCAACCCTCTCGCACAGCGTCCTGTCCTCATCCAGTCATCGCCCTTTCCCTCTCACTCCATCACTCACTCCTACAAGCTTCCCCTGCCATGTGGCGAGTGTGCACGTGCACTCTCTTTCTATCTCTTTTGCTTGTGCTCCATTAATCTCTCTGTGGAGCTGCCGGATGCAGTCAGAGTGAGCTGCATCCTCAACTCTAAAAATAACCGTTCTGGTGTGACAAGGCAGGGGAGAAGGGTGCTGGAGAGAGAGAAGAGGGGTGCATGTGTGTGTGCGTGGTGGTGGGGGGGAGTATACATGCTATCAGGCATAGGGCTAAACCAACACTGCTGCGTTTACAACACAGTGAAAAAAACAGTGTCGAATATTGTGTTGAGTTGCATCCACAGCATTTAGAAGATTCCCGTTCACATTCTTCACTGAGGAGAAATAAATGAGTTCAGACCTAAAATTAGAGTAAGATTAGACATAACAGTTTGTTTAAATTGGTTGGTTTTCTATTATAGAGTAAAGTTTTAGGTATAGTTAGAGCACTATAATGACACTGGTCTGTCAGCTAAGGTTGCACAATGTATCGCATGTTTATTGTCATCGCAGTATCATTATACAGAATATGCAACTTGCCAAGAGCTGCCTGGACTGCAGTGAATATCAGGTAATAATTTAAGTACCTTGCATTCAGGCTCTGTTGTCTGTAATATGTTTGGTGACACATTATAAAAATGTTTTACAAGAGAAACGGGCAGTAAGGGGGTCATGTCATTAAGAAGCAAGATAGACTGCTCACTATCTGTGATATATGTTTGCTATTAACCTAAAGTACAGAGAAAGCAACACTTTTTAATTATTTGTTGATTTATCTTTGGTCATATTGTTGTCAGTTTTAAAAAGAAAAAAAAAAACAAAAAATGAGGCCTCTGGAATGGACACAACCTACAACCTCTTGAATTTTTTTTTTGGACAATTTTAGAAAGCAGGCTTTGTCTCAGGAAAACGGTGAAAAGTAAATGAACTCTATCACTTGGGATAAGAAAAGTAGTCAAATGTCCAACCAGAATTATGCCAGAAGATTGTTAATGGCCATGAATAGTGTGTAATTTCTCTACAGATTGGTACAAGAGCCTTATTCATTTATATTAGTGTAGATGGATATCTCTGAGACTGTTTGCATAGCTGTGACCCCTCAATTAAAGAAAATTTATACAAAACTCAAACTTGTGCACGCCATTCTTCTTTTTTTAAACTTTTTGATGGGCTTGCTTGCAGTATTTGAACCAATTAATAGAACAGTTTAACTGAATCTTTATAGGCTCCAAATAAATATCACATTCATCCCTGTTATAAGTCTATATAAACTTTCCCTGGCACTGCAGTGATAGGATGGTGTCATATTATGACCGTGTTTAATTCCAGGTACTTTATTAAACACAGAATAAAAAAAAATCTAAATGTACATTCAAATAGTTTTTGATTTCAATACAAATGTACATACCAATAAATAGATGTTAATGAGAAAATGTGGAACTGATGCTTTTTAGGCCTCTACATTGTATTTTTCTGATGTGTTTGTTCATTGCCATCTTGCAACCGGGTGTCACAATCAGGTTTGCTGGCAGATTTAAATGTGCTTACTCAGCCTCAATGACACAGTTTATCATTTCACAGATTACTTCTAACAACACGAGACATGAAAGGGGGTGTAAACAACTCTTAGTAGCTAATACTGCATGACGACTGGAGCAAAGGCAGGAACAGACATGAATCTTTATGTCTTTGCATCTCCCACCCAAAAGCAACCATTATTTTATCAATGTACAAATAGCTGGTGGCCTTCTAACAGGAATACATTCTTCTGCACAGAACAGCTTCAACTCTTAAGTTCAATTGATCAGCTTCCTCCTCAGATTGTTTTGGTAAATTATTATTGAGTCAAGGTTAGGTTTTGATCTGTCAAATACAAATACTGAATTTGACTAATGCCTGCTGTTTTGCTGGATGCTCAAGTGTCAGTCAACATTTAGTTCAAGTTCATTTGTATAGCACATTTCAGCCACAAGGCAAAGTGCTTCACACCATGAAAACATCAATCAAGAACTCAGCAAAATCATCAAAATCACCAAGCAAATATACATGAAAATCATCAAGCAAATATCAATGCATCAAAATCATGAGGATCCTCAAGCAAATATCATCAAGCAAGTATAATTCAAAATGTTCCACTTTCTACTAATCAAAGGCAGCTCTAAACAGGTGGGTTTTTAGTCTTTATTTAAAGGAACTCAGTATGTCAGCTGTTTTGCAGTTACCTGGAAGTTTGTTCCAGATTAGTGGTGCATAAACACTGAATGCTGCTTCTTCATGTTGGGTTCTGGTTCTGGGGATGCAGAGTAGACTAGAACCAGAAGACGTGAGTGGTCTGGAAGGTTGATACGATGACAACATGTCTTTAACGTATTTTGGTGCTAAGTCATTTAATGATTTATAAACTAACAGAAGTGTTTTAAAGTCTATTCTCTGAGCTACAGGGAGCCAGTGAAAGGACTTTAGAACTGGGGTGCTCTATCTTCCTGGTCTTAGTGAGAACACGAGCAGCAGCGTTTTGGATCAGCTGCAGCTGCAGCTGTCTGATTGACTTTTTAGGCAGACCTGTTAAGACACTGTTGCAGCAATCAATGCGACTAAAGATAAAACGCATGGATGAGTTTCTCGAGATGTTGTTGAGACATTAGTCCTTTAATCCTGGAAATGTTCTTCAGGTGATAGAAAGCTGACTTTGTAATTGTCTTTATGTGTTTCTGAAGGCTCAGGTCTGAGCCATCACCATACCCAGATTTCAGTTCTGATCACTAGTTTCTAGTTGTAATGACTGGAGCTGCATGCTGACTCTAAATCCTTCTTCTTTGGGTCCAAAGATAAAAACTTCAGTTTTGTTTCTGTTTATCAGGAGAAAGTTTTGGCACATCCACGTATTGATTTGTTCTAAGCATCTGTTCAGTGCTTGGATGGGTTCAAAGTCAGCTGGTGGCATCGTAATGTAGAGCTGTGTATCATCTGTGCAGTTGTGGTAACTAATCTTATTACTTGTTATAATCTGAGCTTGTGGGAGCATATAGATATTAAATAGGAGGGGTCCCAGGATTGAACCTTGGGGTACTCCACATGTGACTTTTGTCCACTCCAATGAAAAGCTGCCTATCGACACAAAGAAATCCCTGTTCTTTAGGTAGGATTCGAACCAACTGAGTACTGTACCAGGGAGTCTGACCCAGCTCTCCAGTCACTTTAATAATATATCATGGTCAACAGTGTCAAATGCTGCACTGAGGTTCAACAGAACCAACACTGTGGTTCTTCCACAGTCTGTATTTGTGGGATGTCATAAAACAATTTGACGAGGGCAGTCTCAGTGCTGTGGTGAGCACGAAAAGCAAACTGAAAGACATCAAAGCGGTTTGTCATTGTAAAGAAGGTGTTTAACTGTTGAAACACAGCTTTTTCAATAATTTTGCTGATGAATGGAAGGTTAGAGATTGGCCTGTAATTCTGCAGTAGTGATTTGTCCAGATTGTTCTTTTTTAACAGTGGTTTGATAACTGCTGTTTTTAAAGTGTGGGGGAAAACACCAGATGAGAGGGATAAGTTAACTATTTGAATCAGGTCAGATGCAATGACAGGCAGAACTTTTTTAAGGAAGCTTGTGGGTTGGATATCAAGACAGCAGTAGGAGGAGCTTGATTGTTTCAAAATTTCTCCTGAGTTTTCATGATTGAGTTGGAGAAATTCAACATTACAGTCACAGATGAGTTCAGAACACATTGTGTACGCTTTGCATCACAATTCATGAATTCACAATTCACTAATATAATAAAGCTGTCCATGCCCAGGCAGGTATATAATAAGATACCTAAAGAAGATACCTAAAGATGACACTGCTATTATCATGTCCTACAAGGGCTTTCACCAGGGTCACCAATATATGTGGAAGGTTCTGTACATACCTTATTAAAAATGTTTGCAAGGTAACAACCTCTTGAGTTTTCTGAAATAATGCTAAATACACATGATTATTACTGAGTCTTAATCATGGAAAACACCCTCACATCATATTCACCCCAGCACCAACCATTACGCTTGACACAATGCAGTCAGGCAACTACCATTCTCCTGGCAAACGCCTAACTCAGACTTAGCACTGGATTGTCAGATAGAGGCATAATTCATCACTCCAAAGAACTCATCTCCACTGCTCTAGAGTCCATTGCTGCTTGGAAGCAGCTGCTCGGCCATGGAAAACCATTTCATGAAGCACAGCTCTTGAACTAATCTGAAGCCTGCATGAAGTTTGGAGGTCTCTAGTTATTGACTCTGCAGAAAGTTGCTGACCTCTGTGCAATGTGAGCCTCATCATTCCCTGAATGATGAGGAGCTGTGTTAGGTAACATAAAATCACAGAGCGGGCTCTGTGATTTTATGTTACCTACCACTTTTGTGGCTGAGTTGCTGTCATTCCCAAATGCTTACACTTTATTAGTCCATGAATATAGTGAGAAAATTCAATCATTTGGAAGAATGACCACTACTTTTGACAATGTGGCGGAGTTTTCTATAGGTTAATGAACATAAACAGCTGTTTTTATGTCTTCAGAAATTTCCTTTTATCATACGATAAAGAATAAAAAGGGTTTGGAATTTTTAGGAAAAAGAAGATGCTTCATTCACCCTTATCTTCTCCATGAAATCACCTGACTTTAGTATCACCAACACATTAACAACTAATTCTAAAGCTGTGCATGGTTTTTTGGAACCATTAGATTAATAACCTGAACAACTACAGTAAAATGAAGTTTGAGCACGTCAAAACTTTAAACACCCAACAACCCAGCATTGATAATCTGGGCATGTTAAATATTTGCTATCATCAATTCCTTGAACTTACTTTTGAGCTGCCAAGAGCTTCTTGAATTATTTTGTATTTACATATCTGTCCATGCTCAAAACACAGTTAAGCACACTGATTTTACTGAGTACCTTTTGATGCCCTATGTTTTACACTGAGAGATTGCTTGTGAGGTTTCTTGACAGTCCCCCAAGATCAAATTAGTAGAGATAGTTTAGCTCTTACCAGACAAGAAAATGATTTTTATTATACCAGTTATCAAGTATTGATGTCCATATAGGGTTTCTACCCCACCTTTACCAGTCCAAATACAAAGTGTGCAAAAGGAGAACCAACAGATTGGCTGTCATTAAATCATACCTAAATCCACAGCCTTAAAGGATTGGATCTCTTTTTGGATCCAGTCTACCTCCAGAGAAATACAGCATAAAACACTTTAAACATATATTTGGAAAAAGTGTAAAAAAAAAAAATAAAAAAAAAATCAAGATGAAGAGATAATTTTTTTTGACAATAGCTACATTGCAAGAGCTGGAGGAAAATATAACCAGATGTTCTTTTTTTAATCATTATTTTCTAGTGGGGTAACTAACAAATGAAATTTGTTAGTTGACCCATGAAAGCAGTTTTTTTTTTTTTTTTTTTTTTTTTTTTTTTTTTTGAAGGTGCCACTTTTTTTTCTCTTTTAACTAAACAGTTTACATAGGAACAAGCTAAAGGTAGATTACATCTTGATTTACTATGTTTGACAGAGATTGCCAAGAGCACACACATGGACTAATCTGTAATATCGATCCTGTTGGAGGAGTGCCAGGTTCTGTTATATTCGCCTGAGGTGTCATTAGACCCCACATTACTCAAATACTTTCTTTGGGTGAATTATCGTGAAATAACCAAATATATAGTTAGAAATACACAATATCATTTAGCATTTAAGTCACACCATTTTTCTCGAAATAATATATTTTAAATGCAGGTGTCTAAATTTTTAACTTTCTTCAATAAACCCCTAAACATACTCTTTGGAGCGATTTTAAATCCTCATACCAGCTGGTCAAAGAAACTGACAGTACATCGTGCCAAGACATATACTGACATATACTGTTTGTCTTACCTCCAACACACAGCAATGACATTTCTTATGTGCTCCTTTAGTCCAGGGTCCAGCTTCTTCTCCAGTTTCCTAATTGGCCGAGCTAATCTGTGCAAAACTCAGCCCGGGGATGATGAGAGGCTGGGCTGGAGACGGTTGAAGCCAGGCGTCGCTGGTTAGCAGCGGCAGCGGAGCCCGACTGGCTTCGTGACAGCCGGTAAGAAAAAAAAAAAAAGGAAAAAGAAAGAAACCGACCATTGACCGTCCTCTCGCAGAGAATGCCGGCGTCGCAGCCTTATCTTTCTCTTTTTATGGCGTTTCTAAGCGCCTCTTTCCACCCCTCCCGCTCTCCCTCAGTTCTCCGGTCCCCAGCAAACAGCCATCTTGTTCAGCTTCAGCACCACCAGCTGCGCGGACAGCAGTGACGTCAGAGCGCGTGGTGATTGTGTATGACTTGCCACATTACGAGCTCCTAAAATTCAGTTTAATAATAACAATAAAATTACTAATAAATTTGTGATCTACATTTTTATTCAGCGTCTTTTGTTCTGTTACCCCAAAATAAAATCAAGTGCAACACATTGCCGTCAAAAGTTACCTATTTACAAAAGTTACCTATTTGTAAATAGTCGCATTGTGTGCAAGTTGATCTCAGTTTAAACTCTTCTATTCTCAGAGCTTTCATAAAGAACATTAGCGGACAACCAACATCAATGAGGAATGCACAAAATGAACCTACCATGGCTGTATTCCTAAACGGCCAAGATGGGTAAGGAGAGCAATAAAAAAAAGCAGCAGCTCAGGAGGCATAATTTGCCAGGAAAACTGTTAGTGATATAGTGAAGAGTGGCAAGATGAAAAATATTGTTTAAAGGAGGCTGCAAGAAGTCTAGTTTAAAGTTTAGTCAAAAGCCATGTCGGGTACACAGTAAACAGGTGGAAGAATGGGCTCCTGTCAGGTCTAACAAATACTTTTGCAATGCACTCTATATATAATCACCAAATATTATCATCTTTACAACATGGGCAAATTAATTTTTTTCACAGCTAATAACTTACCAGATTTTATCAGCAAAACTCTGATATTTAAAGGACATTAAGAAAAAAATGGTTGCAGTGCTTGTTCTAACCTGGCAGCATTTAACTGGATTCCTATTAGATTGAATAGAAAATCACCTAAATTGGACTGAGCTGACATGAACAAAAAGGAAGGTTATACAACAACTTTACTATATGATCACATTTTAAAATAGACCAACTGCACTGGTCAGGCTGGAGTGAAAACAACTAGGTTGACTCACGTTTATCTTAGGAAGAAATTGGTGCTTCACATATAACTTAAAGCTATTATTTTACTCTGTCACTTTTACATCACTCTAAATGCCATCTTATCTTCAGTCTTCTGTAAAAGTACTTAGATAAAACATCTCACAAATAATTTTTTCCTAAATCTTGATTTTTAAATATTTCCTAAACTCCATATCCATATTTCAAATTTCCAAAGTTAAAACTATGCATTCAAATTAGAAAGAAAAAAAAATAAATAAAAATAAATATATATATATACATATATATATACATACATATATATATATATATATATATATATATATATATATATATATATATATATATATATATATAATGTCTTATTTTTTATTCTGATGATCAAAAAGTGATAATCAGAGTTTACACTAAAAATAATAGCACTTGAGAGAGAAGCCAAATCCAAGCTCAAATAAACCCCATGAAATAGTCAACAGCCTCCCCTGCTGGTGCACTTGGGTTTTGCAACAGGGCTGTTTTTCTCCCCATTTCACCTAAATCCTGATAACAGAATATTTTAACTTTGTGTTATGCAGCTGCAACAGCATCATAAACTGTTCAGGGATGTGATTGAAAACTTGTAGTTGCACATTTCAAGTACATGTCTTGCACAGATAGAAAAAAAGAAAACATTTAACACATTCTTCTTTTGTTGAAAACAATGTGTTCAAGATGATTTATTGAACATCTGTAAAAAATACAAATACATGGCACAAACAGTTCCTGTTCTGACACTATTTAAAAGAGAATGATTATCCCACAACCTGGGGATGAATTCAACATTTTATACCCCAGCATTTAAGATTTAGTCCTGCCGTTCCTTTTTCTTTCGTCAATCTATCAAAGCAAAATAAAAAACAATTCTATACATGTTGACTTGGATCTGCCATGAACCTCTGGACAACTGCTGATAAAAAGCTATAAAACATAATTTTAATCAACCTTATTTGTCCAGTTAGGGCAGTTCAAGAGAAAACTAGACTTTGAAGAAATACATGCATGCTGCCGCACAGATTCACATTCAGAATAAAACATGCACAGAAGCACGTTATACAGAACACATGTACTCATAAACAATAGACATGGACCATATGTGTTGTTCAGAAGAATTCGTACCATTTCCTTTACAGATGTGATCACACCCGCATGCTCTGTTGAAAGGAACTGACATGGACTATTACTGTCATGTGTTCTGGTGAGGCATGGTTGCATGGGCATCTGGTTGGAGTTTCCTCATAACTTCTCACTGACAAAGAACACAGTTTGAAACAATAATTATAACAGATCTATAAATACAAGTGTGTACACACACACACACACATATAAGACAGCTATTGGTCCTGCACTCCACAGATCTGAGTTTTATGAGAAAATGGTAAGAAGAAAGCCATTGTTGACAGAAGGCCATAGGAAGTTCAGTTTGCTGGCCACAAGCCATGTAAGGGACACAGACATCATATGGAAAAAGTTGTTCAGCTCAGACCAAAATTAAACTTTCTGACCGACATGCAAAATATTCACACTGAACACCATCCCCACCAAAGAAAACTTGGCGGTGGCAGTATCATGCTGTGGAAATACACTTCTTCAGCAGGGACAGGCTAACTTGTCAGAGACTTGATGAGAAGATGGACTGCAGGGAAACACTGGGAGAAAACCTCTTAGAAGCTGCATAAAAACTGAAACTAAGGAGGAGTTTTAACTTCCAGAAGTAAATTGACCATGAAAGTACAACCTGAGTGACAATGTAATTGTTTAGATAGAAGCATCTGAGGTAGAACGGCCCAGTAGAAGTCCAAGTTAAGTGATATTTTGGGGCAAGACTTGAAAATATACATTTACAGATGCTCTCCACCCAAGTAACTTACTGAGCTTCAGCTATTTTGCATAGAAGAATGTCCAAAGATTTTAATCTTAAGACGTGTGAAGTCGGTAGAGACAAAGATTTTGCAGATGCAGTTGCAGTAGAGGTGATCCTACAAAGTTGAACTTATGGAGGCTGAATGCATATTTAAATGACATTTCTTTTTTTTTCTTTTTTTTTTTTGTTGTAAAAATATTGGCAAAACCTTGTATTATTCCTTCCATTTAACAACAACATGCTGCTATGTGCTGATCTTGTTCATAAAATGCAAAAAGGTCTGTGGTCGGAACACGATCAAATCTGGCAAAGTTCAAGAGGTAGGAATACTTTTGCCAGCCCCTGCAGGATATAAACATATTTAGGACGGTATTTCAGGTAGCATTCTCATTTCATACACTTTTCCCAAAGTAAAATTCAAGTACTTTTCAAGCATTTTCAAGGTAAATTCTCAAACTTTTCCAGCACCACATTTTGGGGAGAAAAGCAACACAAATGAACTAAAGAAAACAGTTTCAAATTCACTATTATGACATGATTTATTACTGTTATTAATAATGTCATATTGTATTCTATTTAGCAAGGACAAAGAAAACTAAAATATAATAAAAATTTTATGCTAAAAATTCTCTCACACACACCCACACCCGATACATCTAAGAACAAAACACAAATGAAAAAAAATCCCCCAATTTTGGTAATTTTAACATCCAAAATATAAGACCATCTTCATTTCAATTACACAGATCAATAACTCATTGAGCCTTTAGGAATAGTAAACATTCATTACATTAAACAAATATTTTTGTGTTAAAGTAAAAGTTTATTACAACTTTATTAGAAAACTGTGCAGCCAGAAGATCAAGCACTTTCAAAGACTTTACACATAAATCAAGCACTTTCCAAACCTTGAAATTCAAGCATTTTTAAGGATTTCAAGCACCTTGATTCTCTTTTTATTCTACTAATTTGCATTTTTATGTTGTGACACAATTCATTTTCAATTTACAAGCCAAAAAAAAAAAAAAAAAAAAAAAAAAATGTAGAAAGTTTGGGCGCTCAAATATCAAAGTGTAGATCGAGTTGTTTGTGTGTAGAGATTTGGTGTTTTTCTTTCAAAAAGGAGAATACTACTGCTGACATAAACAACTCCCTGACACACTCACCTGCTCTTTTAAAAAACATGAAAACATTTTTTTTTTTTTTTTTTTGCTCTTCTGGTGTAATGACCATTACCCAAAATTGAATAGAGCTGCTTAAACTCAAAATTCTATATATAAGGAAATACAAATATATACTGGATTATGATGAATGCACTAAAGCACAAAAATTCCATTTTTAAATATTTCTACTGCGTCAAACTGAGTGCGATGTGACATTTACCTGTCAAGATGAGAAAAGACCTCGTGAAGTTGGCTGAGCAGGGCACGATGTTTCTGAGGATTTCCCTCAAGGACTCCACTGAGTCGACTCAGGTATGAGTCGAGATTACCAAGCGATGCCGTCTCCCCTGTACCTGTTGAGGCGTTCCGAACACGTCAAATAAATCTGCATGTTTTTAAAAATATTTTATTTGATCCTCCAACAGAAAAATCACAGGATTTAAGGTTTGATTAAAACGAAAAACAAACCGACAGCTTCTGACCTGGAAGAGGGACTGTTGACAGACTGTTGACCAGTGTGTGTTTAATGGCCAGCAAGTGTTGGTGAAGAGCCTGAGTACGCTTCTCATCCTGCCCTAGTTCAGCTTCCAGGCGTTCTTTAGCGTTGTTCATGTCGTTGATGTGGCGCTGCAGCACGGCATTCTGCTCTTCAAACTCGATGTTCGCCTTCCGGAGCCGCCGCAATTCAGCTTCTCGAGCTAAAACAAACAAACAAACAAAAAAAAAACCCAACATAAAGTTCTGCCAGCAAAAAACATCACCCTTTTATACGAGTTAATTGGCACAAAATGCTTTGGTACCTATCAAAGTTGAATGTATTTCAATGTGTTTCAGTGTCTGTTACCTTTATTTTGATCAAGAAACTCTTCTGTAAAAATTGGAATGTCAAATCTACTTGAGAGGTCAGAAGCCTAAAAAAAAAAAAAAAACAAAAAAACAATAAAACAACACCTGACAACTTAGCTCTGCAACATGTATGAATATAATAAATAATAAAAACTTTACAAGGGTCACCTACCTTTGTTAAAGACGATCCTGAACTAGAACTGACGACTGACGGATTGTCTTCTGAAAGAAAGCAATCAGCAATAGATATGTTTTTTCAAAGAACAGGTGAAAGCTTTAAACATTAACAAACCTTAATCCACACGAGGGCTGCTGTTACCTTTTTTAATCTTCTTGTCATGTATCTTGGCACTGGTGATGTGGTAGGCCTCAGTCTGCTGATATTCCTTCAGCTCCTGGGCATACTGCATCTTCTCTCGTTCCGCCTCATCAAGATAGCGCTGTCAGTAATCACACAATGTTGAGTTATTGTATTGAAAAGCTGAAAGTTTCTCATGGAAAACATTTTCATAGATGTATATTTCATTAAAAAAAAACAAAAAAAAAACAAAACCACAAAACAAACATAAATAATAACAACCTGCTTGTCATTTGGGGCTAATCGTGTCCACTCTGCTCCAAGTCTCTTTGTGATCTCTGGAAAAGGTAAGTCGGGATATCGGGCTCTCATCACTTCTCGTCGCTCATTTAGAAAGCGGACATATCCTGTTACTGGGGCCTTAGGCCCATTAGGTAGAACCTTCTTTCTTTTCTTTCCTTTCGGCCAACCTCGCTTCTTTGGCTGCAGAGGGGAAAAAAAAAAAAAAAAAAAAAAACAGCCTTGGCTTTAAATTTTGTACCAACACAACAACAACGATAAAATACAAGATGAAAACGTATTTTCATCTTAAGTATTTTTTTAACTTTACAACATAAAAAATAATCTTGATAAATTTTTTTTTTTGTGAAACAATCACAATAAACACAAAATCACCACAAGCATAACACATAAAAAAATATAAAGTTCTTTATAGAGAAATATCCACATGCTGATGTCTAATCTTGCATTTGTTCTCCATTTTAAAAACAATAATTTAATTGCTTTCAACAAGCAATAATTTTATTTTACTTATTAAACAAAATATAAACAAAATTGTATTTTCTAGCCCAGGAGCAAATATAATGATATCCTACACCTAACAGCTAGTGTTACCAGACAGCATGCCAATTAGATCAACATCTGGGCTTTAACTTGGCCAAGCAATTTTCATTTCTTAGTTCTCAGCCATAGCTTGGTGAATTTATTGGTATGTTTTAGGTCAATTTTATGTTGTGGGGACCAGTTCTGCTTCAGTTTACTCCTTTCTTCTGTTTTTTTTAAACATGGCTTCACTTTTTCCTCAAAAACCCTCTGATACATGATAGAATGCATGGTGGATTCCATTATGGTGAGCTGGACCCATGACCAGCTCGGGAACAATGGAGCAAGAATGGCTTCATTTTAATTGCATCGTGGAGCTTGTAGTTTTGTCAAAACTATACCCAACGACCCAGGATTGATAATCTGGGCATATTTAATACTTTTAAGTACCAAAATAACGATGATTAAATTTAAGACCATGCAGAAACTCTGCTTAGCATGGTACTTGTCATGTCTGAGATTATACACCAGCCTGCTTATCATACTGATGTCTACAATGGCATTTAGACAACTCTTCTGACCTAATCAAGGTGTTCACACTTACTTGAACAATCAGGAGCTTAACAGGACAAACCTTATTCTAAATGCTGAATAATGATTTTATAATCGTGTACTTGATTTGATTTGCCTAAGTGTAATTTTAGGCATTTTAAGTGGGAATAAATGTGGGGATGTCTTAATTTATTTCTCATCAGAAATTGCATGCTTAAAATGACATTTTACAGAATGCTTCAAATATTTTTTCAGTTTTTATGTTTTATTTGTATTAACTGAATTCCTCAATATTGTAAAAAAAAAAAATGAATGTTAATTATTCAAATGTTCAAATAGCTTATGTTAGAAAAACAAAAACAAAGAGGTTGTCATATAAACCAGCAGGGTATAAAGAACTGCATGTCTCCACTGCTTCAACAGCCATAAAAAAAAATAGCAGTCATAACGCAGATCTTAGCTAGTGCATTTTTTCTTGCGCGTGCATGTATTTATATCTGCAGCTGTGTGTTTTTATCAGTTTATGGTTTTTCCTCTGCAGTAGCACCCACCTCCTCCTGTTGGTCCACTGTGTGTGAAGCTTTGGGCTGCTGAGATGCATCACTCTGCTCTTGTTTAATTCCTCCCATCATCTCTTTCCACGCCACTTGCTATGAGAGAGTGGAACCGAGTCGGGGTGATTCTGTGGAAATAAGTATTAAGGGGGGGGGGAGAGGAAAGCATACAATTTAGCAATAATTACCAATCAGGAACAACGCTTTTAAAGCTAACCTGCCTGCTAGCAGATCGTTGTGGCTAACGTTAACTGGTCGGAGTCACACACGCACAGACAAGATGAGCAAAAATCACACAAATGTGAAAGCTAAAAGGAAGAAAATTTCATCGGAGAAAAACAATAGTTTTGTGTGGAATAAATACTGGTAACAGAAAAAAAGTTACTTTTCTACATATGAATTTCCCAAATACTTTTTGAATAAGCGTTTATTTCTCACCCGATAAGATGTGTCCCTCGGCCAAACAGGAAGAGAAGCGTTTCTGCTTTCTGAATGGCTGATATGCGGACTCACGATTGGCTGGTTGATTGAAAAATCCACCCCCTCTTTTTGCATCACAACCAATATGCACTGAACATGATAATGTAGGTTTAATATGCTTTCTTCTGACTGTTGTCCAGTTATCTGACACAAAGTCCTACACGTGAGGAAACAGCGCAGGAGAAAGATTCCAGTGAATGTTTAGTTACCATGTTTGACTTGTATGAATATAATCATCCAGCTGATTGTTCAAATAGCGTTTAAAGGCATTTATCTTTTAAAACTTGTCCAACAGTTTACAAGACTAAGTCGGCCATTTTGACGCTGTGATAGGGTAGTTAATCAAAACGTATAAACGAGAATCTTAAAAATTAAATCGAAACTGATCCAATTGTAATTTGAGCAGATAATTTCATATTGATTAGACTTAATTGTGTCGGTGCTAAACTGAGACCCAATATGTAACATTTTCTCATATTAAACTTTCACAAAGTCCCTTTGTGATGGATTGAGTTCCTAAAAAGCAGGTAATTTTTAATGGGTTTCATATTCAATAAATAAATAAATAAATAAATGCACGCCTTCTATAATTTTTAAGTCCAATCTGTTCCGAGCTGATTGGTGCTTCAGACGAAATGTAACTTACACGTATAAGAAATTAAAACAAATGAGTTGAAACCAACAGTATCCCAGCTTTAAACTACAGAAATGTGGTTTTTATTAAATCCTGATAATAAACTGAGCCTTTCCAACATGAAACCCTATTATAAATTCATTCCTAACTTACATTAATTGCATGGACAATAACCAATAAACCATACCATGTGTTCCTGTAGAAAGAAAAACACAAGTTTCAGGTTTTTATTTACTTTTATTTATTGTTTACAATTTTTTGTGGTCATTTCTTTATTATGGTCGTTCCTTTTGGCAAACATTGGTGCTCACTGTTCTGTACAGTTCGGTCCCACAATATAGATTTAAATTTGGTGGGTAGAGAGGAATGAGACGAAAGCAAAGTGGGAGGGGGTCCAGGCCATTACAATTTGTCCAGGTAGTTGTCCAATGCTGGGACGCCTTCTTTGAGACCCTTGCGTTTGCGTGTCTCGAGGACGACGACACCGGGCTTGCTTGTGGGCTCCATGGGGTTTCCAGGAAGGATCTGCCAGTGGTCGAACACGCACTGTGGGAAGGCCTGGCCGCCGGTGTTGGAACGAAGGTCAGCTGTAAAGCCTGAAAACAGAAACAGAAAACTATGAGAAAAAGCAAATATGATGCCACATATGTGCTTATGCTTATTGGGGTAAACAAGTTGGAATAACTGTATAGCAATTAAGACGCCAGATTTAATTTGAAAAACTGGTTATTGTGGAAGGACATTTTCTCTACAGTCTTCCTTCTATTGTCACTAACCCAATAACTTTAGCACTTTAGCAATTGATTGCTGCTGTTTCATTGATTTTTTTTTTTTTTTTTTTTTTGATAAATTACACCATGCAAGTGGCATAAAACGAAAAACCTGAATTAAACACAAGTACACAAAACTTACCAAATGACTCCATGACAGGCAAGTAGGCCTTGATGACATACATAGGTGTTCCCATTACCCTGGACTCTTCAAACACATGACCACGTCTCCGGGTCAGCACACCATAGATTCCACCCATTGCGGTTTCAGGGCACTTTAAGTGAAGAGACATGTCAATTTATTACCAAGTGCTGAACAACAATAGCATATATCAACACAATGTAAAAAGTTGTTTTAAGAATTTATGAATAAAACTTGAGCTGTGGTGTGTAGAATAACAAAAAAGTAGTTTTTCCATCAGTGACTCACCTGGATCTCCACCAGGTAGACTGGCTCCATCAGCCTGGGTTCTGCTGTAAGCTCACAGGCATACAGAGCTCTGCGAGCTGTGGGGATAATCTGACCACCTCCACGGTGAATTGCATCTGTGTGCAGGGTCACATCATGGATGTCAAAGCGAATGGCACGCATGTTCTCTTCACAGAGGACACCCTATGAAAACACAAGATTTGTAAATTCAGAATTGATCTGCTAGTGCAGAGAAGCAACCAGACTGGAATGCATCTATTGGCCCTCACCTCCTTGGCTGCCCATTGGAAACCAGCCACAACGCTATCCTTGATCTCATTAAGGTACTGCACTCCCTTGGTAACATCCACCAGCAGGTTGGGTCCATTTCCATCAGGTCCAAAGCACCAGATCTTCCTGGCTTCACCAACATCCCACTCGTACTTGTCAGCAAGGTAACGGGCACGGGCCTTGAGCTCCTGGCGGTTAGTAACCTCACCCTTCTCGATGTCCTCTGCCAGGCCCTCTTGGAAGGGACGGGCCTTCATGAACAGACGGTTGTGTTTGTTTGGTGACTTGGACAAACACATCACGCTGGATTCTTCACTGACAGTTTCTCTGTAGGACACCACTGGATCAGATTTCTGAGGAGATGAGAATTTTAGCTCTTTAATATCATAAAATGAGCCAAGATATAACTTCAATAATTACTTTAATTTATTACCTTGATTGGAATGCAAGCATGATCCTCCTCCAAATCCTTCAGACAGATCTCCAGATGCAGCTCTCCAGCACCAGCAACAATGTGCTCTCCAGACTCCTCAATGATGCACTGCACCATAGGATCGGACTTTGACAGGCGCTTCAGGCCCTCCACCAGCTTGGGCAGGTCTGCGGGGTTCTTGGCCTCCACAGCAACTCTCACAACAGGGCTCACACTGAACTTCATCACTCTCATGTTGTGCGCCTGCTCGAAGGTGGTGATTGTTCCGGTCTTGACGAGGTACTGGTCCACTCCAACCAGACCCACAATGTTGCCACAAGGCACATCTTCAATGGGCTCAACATAGCGACCCATCATCAAAATGGTCCTACAAGAGTTTTAGTAGAGACATAACCCACCTGGCCACTCACATTTATTCATGAATAACAACCAAACAAGAATGTGACGCTAACCTCTGAATAGGCTTCAAGTAGAGATCCTCTTTCTTTCCTGGAACAAAGTTTGGTCCCATGATGCGCACTTTGAGTCCAGTGGACACGGACCCAGAGAAGACGCGACCGAATGCATAGAAGCGACCCTTGTCACTGGTGGGTACCATCTTTGAGATGTACATCATAAGGGGGGCCTTGGGGTCGCAGTTCTTGATACCTGATTGCCAAAATTATGAGTGAATTAGAGGGCAACGAAACTATCACAAAAATCTAGAAGCAAAAGACGGACATCTCTTTTTAGTTCGATCTCAAACTAGGCACTGGTCACCCATATGCAATCACATAAAACAAGCAATGGTGAATATGAGCAAAAAGGCTAATATTTTGTTGCCTACCCATAGCAGCTTCATCATCTCCAGGGCCTTCATAGAGCAGCTCACAACGGTACTTTTGGGCAGTGACGGGTGAAGGGAGGTGGATGGTGATCATCTGCAGGAGGGCTTCTCCAGCAGGCAACCAGCGGCGCATCACAGCCTTAAGGAGGGGCTTGCCCTCCTTGTCCTTGTCCTCAGCATCCAACTTGATGTCCATTTTCTGGATCAGCTTGGCAGTCTCATCCTTCTTGAAGTTCATGATGGCATCAAACACCTAGCAGAGGGTTTAATTTATGTTAAACAGGCCGACACGAGTATGGTTACAAATCATTGGTGCATGCTGCACCTGCTCAGGCTGAAGAATATCATCACTGTTGGTCAGGTCAAAGTGAAGAATAAGTAAATCATCACTTGCAGGCATATGAAGATATAATCTAATTACACAACCTTTTAAAAAGCTACTACTGTCCTTATGTTTACTTTAAACTCAGTATTTTTACCTTGAAGATGGGGTCGAGGACAAGAGCACAGAAGGTACGAGGGAACTTTTTGCCATCAGAACTAACAGCAGCCTTGACAAACTTGCCATTTTCCACGTCGTAGTACCTAAAATAGGCAGTGTGTGTGTTAGCAACATCCTGTCACATGTTCTAAACAGAGAATAGGAGCAACAGTTTAGAACTTGCCTGTCACCCCACAGCTTCTTCATCATATCCTCGACCTTCTTGCAACGCTCCTGTGGTGTCATCTGGGTGTTGCCTTTGGCAGCAAACTTGGCTGCGTACATCTCCGCAAACTGCTTCAGGGTGAAAGCCCAACCATGGAGACCCGAGCCAAAGCCAACAGTACCGATGACTGGATCAACCTAGCGGAGACAAGAACATCAGCGTTTTCAGTGTATAGCTGAGCTACATTAACAGCCAACTTTTTGACAACTACAGAAATGTGAATCTGTGTTTAAGCTAATTGAAGCAAATCAAAAACAAATACAAAACAGAGAATTTTTTTCAATTAAAAATGATGAAATAAATAGCTTCTTACCATGATGTTTCCCATTGGTCCAGTTTCATCTTCTCCGTAAGTGGAAATGATTACATTGACTGACTCAACAATACGCTGGAAAGTCTGGTAAAGGTCTTCAGGCTCCAGCTGCAACTCCAGCAAGGCACGATCCATCTTGTTCATCATCAGGACTGGCTTAATTCGCTCACAGATGGCCTGGCGAAGCACAGTCTCAGTCTGCACACACACACCTGGAACATACAGGGCAACAGTTATCCATTCAAGTCATGTTTTCATATATTCAACACAAAGGTGAACAGACTTCAGAAGAATGCTGGCTCATCAACTCAATCATCTACAGAAGTTTATTCATTTATTGCAATCAAAATGAACTGTCAGCTAAGAAATTGACGCCACAGTGTCAACTTGGACTACATAAACTAATTAGAAATGCAAACAATATTCTTCAGACATTTTAAAAGTTCTAGTTTGGGTTAACACTTCTATAGAAATAGAATATACAAAATAAAAAATAAATTAAAAAAAATACTGCAGAATATTCAGATGATTTGATGTATAGGAATCCAAAACATTTTTAGTTTTTTTTCCCAGTAAGAACTGGCAGATCCCTTGTAGTCTTATTACTTCCCTGTTATTTATTTGTAAAGTCGAAAAGATTTCTCAACCCCCCCCCCATACGAAATACAATCATTTACCAGTTCTAACACAATGTGCAACTATTTTCTGATTATAATGAAAATCCTCAACATCCAACATTTAGGTTGGCATGAGGACCTATTGGGAAGATTGAAAGTATGTCCTTACCAGACACACAGTCGACGACAACGAGCGCTCCATCAGTAACACGGAGAGCAGCTGTCACCTCAGAGGAGAAGTCAACATGCCCCGGTGAATCGATCAGGTTGATCAAGAATCCAGATCCATCCCTGCTCTGCTTGATGAAGGCCAGGTCGTTTTCACTCAGCTCATAGTACATAGAGATGGCTCTGCAGATCAGGATAAATTGGGTAGAGTGGCAGTGAGCAAGCAATTATCCATGCTATATGAAGAACAAAACAATATCAAAGTAAAAAGGAGCAAGGAACTGATCAATAAATGCTCTTAATATTTAGTTACAGACCATTGTTTATTGTGATGAAATCCTAAAATTAAACTACTGGGATCCAACACTATTTTTCAAATCTAAATTACTTTTTTTTTTTAGAATCAGATTGTCAGAGATTTTCAAATTTCTGAATTATAAATACAGACAATCATTTTGGAATCTTCAAAACCCAAGTTTTAATATACAATCTGGAAATGCAAACACATCCAACAAACACTAGGCAAAAGAAAACCAAAACAGAAAAAGAGCTCACCCATTAGATTTTTTTTTTTTTACCTTCTTGGCTATGTTTATTACTTGCCCACCATGTATAGCTGTGAGACTATGTCAATGAACCACAACACTTACGTAGACTTGATGGTAATGCAACGTTCCTGCTCATCTTTGCGGGTGTCTGTGAAACGTGTCTCTCCAGCACGAGCTGAGGCAATGATGCCAGCTTTGGACACCAGTGAATCCGTCAAGGTGGACTTTCCATGGTCAACGTGCGCAATCACGGACATGTTACGAATGTTGGCCTTTTTGTCCATGATGGCACGGATCTGGTCTACGGTAAAGTTCACCTGTAAAGATCAAAGGAAATTTAGAAAACTCAAAAGCAAAAATGAGCAGTTCCTTATTTTTCTGAACTAGGGAAAATTAAAAATAATCATATCCTAATGTTTCCTCCCTCATTTGTTCCGTACTGAAAACCTGCTGACATGTTCAACATGGTTAAAACTTGTAAAATGGAGACCTAATGAAGGAGTATTGCTAAAAGTTGACTACTTGTCAATCTTCACTTGGATAACAGATATAGGGAATAATTATGAATAACACCCTATAAGCATAATAAAACTTATCAGTTAAACAGCAAGTACAGGATTTTATTTGTTGCTGATCTTATTTGAACAGATTGTGCTGCAGTTCCACCCTGGGCGTTGGATTTCCGCTGTAATCAAAGATGACGTTACTGTTGTCTAGGTCTAGAGTCTTGTTCAACAGGTTCTACTAAGGATTTATTGACTTTTGTTAATCATAACACATCATATCCCTGTTTATAGGAACACATTTGAGACACATTTGCTAAAATAAGCCCTTCCAACCAGTGACAGCCGGCATGTTACGTCGGCATTTGTAGGCCACGTGTACGGACTTTGAGACTGAGCTAAATGCTAACAGTGGCAGAACCAAAATACCGGCAAGTTCACCTTTAAGCACAAAACAACTTGTTAAGTACGTTTGAGACATTCTATCCAACCTTCACCGGTATAAAAATGACCAAAAACTAGGATCTTATCATTATTCTTCCGGTACTATAGAAACTGCAAGATCTTTTTCTGAAATAGTTAGCATTAGCGCAAAAAAAGCCGACACAAAGTTACACGTCAGTTTCACTGATTTGAAACCATTATTAGTGTTATGATTATACGACTACTGCCAGGAATGTTACGATTAAATCAACATCGGAAAGCAAAATAACAGTTTGACAGCAGTTAAGTCTCTTTTTGACAATGCGAGAAGCCTTTTCAGGCTTGCGACAGGCTTACAAAATGGGGGCCATTTTGACCAGACCATATCAAACAAGATACTTCCTAAATATACTTAGTATGCTTATACATCAACGAAAAATATGACCAAGGAAAATATATAGGACTTCTGAAGATTCACTGTTAGCTCATTGAGGAGTTACAAACTCACCATTTTGACGGATGGTTTTAGATTCTCTTGGTGTAGAAAAGAGACAAGAGATTTTACACTGCCCACCTCACGAGGGCATAGGCAGGGAAGAGGCCGCTGACGTCAGAAAACCGGTATTTATACTGCGTGCGTCAGTCCTGTGCGTCCCAACGTCCCGGTGTTACCTAATGTCACGCTGCGGCTGCTTCCATAAGATATTTCACTTGATAGGAAACGTTAATCAAAGGAGAAAGAAAGGAAAAAGTTTGAGAGTAAATGCTATTCATGTCCTGGATGATTATGAAAACTGCAACTAATTAATTTATGTGAATTTAATTTTATTTTGACAATCTTCAGATTACATGCATAATTTTAAGATATAAATAACTGAGTGAAAATGTTGAGAAGAATGTCTATTTGCTGACCATAAAGTCAAAAATGTTTGCATCAAACTAAAGTTTTTGAGGGAAAAACCTTAAAAAGAAGGTTATATGCAAGAATGAAGTTCTTGAAGTAAGAAATCAAAATCACTGTAATTAACTTGTCATGACATTAAAATGGAAAGTGAAGCCATACCAGAACTAGAGCATGTACCTATGACAACCACTTGTTGAAAAAAATGCTTTGTGCATATCAGATAGTCTCTCCTTTAAAATATGTTTTTATATCAGCATATCTTTCTTTTTATCCCTGAATAAACAGTGTTCCCCTATCAGAGACTGTCATTAACTTCAGCAGTTTCGAGGGCTGAATAGCTCAATTCTTGAGAACTGAAGAAATATGAGGTAAAATGAAGATCTTGACCAGAATTACTACTAAAAATACATTCAGATTTCCCAAAATCTGTATTTTCAAGAAATTATAGTACTGGTATACATTGCTTTGCAAAAGTATTCATACCCCTTTTATACATTTTGTCACAAACTTCAATGCATTCTTTTTGGAATTTATGAAATGAACGATCAAACTACAGAAAGCCTTCCCACAGCAAGGGTATGTTCAGGGTAATTTCATGTGTTTATGTGCTAAACATAATAAAGCAAAGAAGTAATCCGGTGGGCTGGACAAGGGTTAAAGAGTCAGTCTGATCTCTAAAAATTGATTTGTGACATGCCGTATTAATTAGAGGAATGGGAACATATTGTTTTTTTTTCCAGAAAAAACTCCAATGTTTATACACAACTAAGCTCAAAACTAAAATGAATTCAAAGATGAAAGAAACTTCTGAAATATTAAAAACACATCACTGTTATAGAGACAGGTATTGTAATAATGTACTGGTGGTGTTTCATAAACTTTAATAATAGTAATAATAATAATTTATTGATGTCACCATACACATGTACAATGAGATTAAAGACAAAAAAGCCAACTCCAAAAACAATGCAAACAGTGTAAGATATATATACAATACAAATATCTGTATTGCAGTTCTGTATTGTATAACAGTTCATGTTGCTTTTCAGCAGCTCGGTTTACCCTTCTTCAAGTTAATAAAGCAGGACAAGAAATAGATGTGTTATGTTTATCCTGTATATTTTTAATAGAATACTAACAGAAAAATAATGAAAAAAAAAATACACTTCCTTTGTTAATAAATGTTTACATCAGTATCCTGAACATTCATGTAATTTTTAGTTTTCTCAAGTAAGTTGCCAAATTTATTGAAATTTTCAATATACTAAATGCCTCATGAAGCAGCCTCGAAATATAAAATGCAAACACATAAATGCATCATAATGTAAATATTATAATTTTGAATCCTGCTTCTTCCTGGGGATGATGAAGGGGGTTGCATCAGGAAAGGCATCCAGCGTAAAACCTCTGCCAAGTCCATGTGCATGCGGTTGTGGAGTGCGGGAGGCTGATGTCCTGTTGTTGGAGGGATGTGCCAGAAGGACAACCACAATGAAAACATTATACTTATTTAAAATAAAAAAATAGCAATTATTTGTGTGAATTACATTTTTCAGAGTTAAAAGTTAAAAAAGAAAAAAACATAAGACGATCAGCCTTAACATTAAAAGCATATACATGCCAAATCCTGAAAGCTGACTCAGATCCAGGAAAATGACTTCTTGAGCCTCCTTTGGCCCCAGATCCTTAAATCCCCTTAAATCCCTATAGTTTGGTCTGTCCTATCAGGTTGGTTCTGATATTTTGTCTGGCTCCCCAATGTATTGCATACCTTCTTTCTTGTTGTGTATAATCTCTTAGTAACACTACATCTAAAGTCACAAAAACATTCAGAAAATTTTTAGTGTTGTAATGTAATGGATTATGAAGGTGTATTTACTTCCAGATTTGTAGTGTTGGTTCATGAATGTAGGCAGTAGGTGGCGCCAAATCTCTTCTTACTGATGCAAAAGTGCACACAGCAAAATTAAAACACTCAAATGAAGGACAACCATTTGTGGATAAATAAACAGGATGAAAAGCAGGCGGACAGGGCGTTAATTTATAGTGGAGTATGGGAGTTTTGACTGTCGAACTGTCAAATTTAAAGCTTTAAGATCTTGGAGGGTTTGTGGTGATTATTTTGTTTAACTTTTTAAGATTAATACACCAGATTTTAACTGATTAGTGTTGTCTTATTACATGGGACACCTTTTACACATATTTCACAAATAAAATATGACACATAAAATGCTGTGTGTACAGTTCTGGTCAGACGTTTATGTTCATTTAAAAATTTTAATGATGCATTCAAGATTAAGCCTTTCATACTTACAAATACTGAACTAATTGTCCAGCAATGTGGTGGTAGCATCCTGCTATGGGGCTGTTTTGCTTCAGCCAGAATCAGTGCATTGTACAAATTGGATTGAATAATTCAGAAGGTGGACTATGTCCAAAAATGTCACCTAAAATCAGCACCTAGATGGGTAAAACCTGGAGAGAATTTGATGTTCCAACAGGGGAATGATCCCAAGGAAACAAGAAAACTAACTTTCTGGTAAATAAAACTTCAAATCAGCATTTATTATCTGGGCTGTAACCAAAAACTGAGAGATTGCTGCACAAAAGCAGACATACTGGTACAAACACAATAAACTGATCAAATTTGACAGAGTGCATAAAATTTTCTCATTTAAAACATCTGATATCCATGCCTAACATTGTGTGCGAACACTCATTAACCAAACATCAGCTCTCAAACTGACTGACGAGGGAAAAATGGCAGGTAGCTCAGAATGATTAATTGACTGTAGATCAAAATGACAGCAAATTTCTAGGAGAATGTAATTTTTTTTTCTCCCCACAGCTGCTTCACTGACAACATGTCCAGCTGAATTTCGGCACTGTTTTAAATAAACATAAGACCAGTACTGTTAGCGACAGTAGTCGGATACATCACGTTTTCCACACTTTCTTCAGAATTATTCCTGAAAAATTCAGGAAGATATGAAAGTCTTCAGCCATTTGTGCTTTATTCGGAGTTGTCACTAGCTCTGCTCTGTTGCCTTGATCCTTGGACTCATTTAGTCCTGGCAGGAGAGTCTGAACATCATACACAGACATCAGAGATACCAAAAAAAAAAAAAAAACACCTATTACTGTGATTCAAGGAAACTGTATTTTATTTGATTACTTTTTGTTACCAAATTAAGGGATTATTTAAAGCATTTTCTTTTACAGATGACAATTAATTTTCTCTGATAAAAAAAAAGAAAGAAAACAGACCAGAGGCAAAATGTTTTCTTTTGGAGTTTATGGAATCTAATGCATTTTAAATATAAACACTTAGATCCTATGCTCTAATTTCTTTGAGGCCTCTCTGAGGTGTCATTACTACCTAAAAATGCAAAAACTCTTAATAATGAATGAAGCAAACACACATCTCTCTATTTTCTCTTACCTCCAAAGAAAATGCAAGCGCTCCATCCTTCAATCACTAGACTGTTTAAACCCTGAAAGAGTT
Organism: Anableps anableps; assembly: GCA_014839685.1. Taxonomy (NCBI): domain Eukaryota; kingdom Metazoa; phylum Chordata; class Actinopteri; order Cyprinodontiformes; family Anablepidae; genus Anableps; species Anableps anableps. The sequence goes on along the minus strand of CM026070.1, from coordinate 14,141,290 downwards.
ACTGTGAGCCTTCCTCTTTGCACAATCTAGATCATCCAGAGTCCCACCTCCTCTCTTAACATATCTTGTCATCAGCCCACATAGCAGGTTTTTAGTACGAATTATGGCCCTTTTCCACGAGCACCTTCTCAGTGTGGCTTGACACAGCACTGCTCGGTTATGAGGGTTTTCCACTAGTAACTTTTATGTGGTACCACCCTCTTTTTTGTACCTACTTCGGTAGGGTTCGAAGTGTGCGTAGTTGGGCTAGAAATGTGATGTCAGAAGACTGTCAGTCACTGGTTGCATTGCAGGAGTAATTCTGTTGACGGCTGCTTACAGGTATCAGTTGGTGCTGGTGATGCACCAAAACGTTGCTTGCCAACAGAGATGACCATTTGAGAAAGCTGATTTTGTGTCTGGAGAGCCATTACTGTGTTGATTTGGCCATAGGTTTTTGATCGTTATCTTGCAGAAAGAGCCAAAATGACTTATTTTCTATCAACCAGATGTTTATTAGAACCTGGTATTCCAAGGAGCTCATAATGCCATGTACTCTAACAAGGTTCTTAGAGCCTTTAAAGGAGAAACACCCCCACGGCATCACATCACAGCATGAGTTTTGCCAATATGAGGTGCCAAAAACAGAACCCTAAAACAAGGCCTGCAAGAACAGAATGATGTCATTTTGTTGGAGAGAGAACAAGGTTCTTCATTCTTGTCAAGGATCTATAAAGCCCTTAAGTCTCAGATAGATAAACCCACTTTAAATGAGAGGAGCTGATCCAAGAGTGCTTCAATTTATCTGAGGGAAACACAGCTCAAACCATAAATCTTGGGATTAGTGAATGTTTTCTCTGTGGAATTATGAAACGAGAGAAGTGACAGCCTAAATTATTTGTTATAGACAAGTCAAAGAGAAGCTTTATTTCACTTGGAAGTAAAACCAAGAGCAGTGATGTGCAGGCTCAGAGGATTATCATCTCTGAACAACACAGCTGCAAAAAAACACCTTTCAAGAAAGCTTTTAGTGAGCTAAAGGACAGCTTTGATGATCCATTTGTCCTTTAGGTGTTGTTCTCTGGAGCATGTAATCTACATCATTGCACTTATACAAGCAACATCACCCAGGTGATCTCAGTCTAAATTTCCAGTCATCTTGAATCAGTTGGAGAAGGCTGCATACTCCCTCAGGACCTTCATTTAATTGTTAGATAATTGGATTAAGATTACAGGTAAATCCACTCCTATAGATTTACTATATGAATAGATTAAATTTTTGCCTCATAAATTGAAATCTCCACTGGCCTTTGAGTCAACTCTAAACTTTTCCTTTTCTGGTTAAATAAACTACACAAAAGAAATGTGAGCTGACTGTAAAGTGAGTCTTTCAGAATGTTGACACAGGATCAAAAGACAGCATGTTGCTTTGCTGCCAGTGAGACAATCATTTCAAACAGGGAGGTACAACAGTACAGTGTTTTGACCTGTTCTTGTACCACAAAGACACAAAGCATTTTACCAAGCAGCATCTGGGACCTCAGTGTCACATCCTTCAGATTCCTTCAAGCTCCTTTTCCCCTCGCTGTCATTTGACAATGACTTCATGTGCATGTTTCAGTTAGAGCAGGAACTGAGTTGATTGAAATTGGAAATCCTCTGTGAGTATGTTTAGCTTCCAGTTTAATAGAAATTTTAATTAACTGGGAAACTGAGTGCAGTGCACTCTGTTTTAAGAACACTTTCTGATGTGTAGGTTTGAAAGTCTGGTCACCTTTCGCTTATACATTTCTCTTTCTTATGCACAAAGTGGCACAGACCCATTCAAAAGAGTAGAAGATTGAAAAGTTAATTTATCTCAGTAACTTAATTCACTAAGTGAAACATATAAAATAATAACACTCAGAGTGATGTTTCCAAGCCTTTATTTCTGTTAATTATGAGGATTTTCCACAACATCTGTATAACTGTCCATTTATTGGGCAATATAAATTCTGCTTAAACCATGAAATAATATTCATCCAATTCCACCGCTGTTGGGGTCTGGGAGTTTTGCATGCTATCTGTGCAGTTCTTTCAGCCATCCTCCAGAGGACGGCATGGAGCATGGTTGGCTGGGTGGGTCTCGCAGGTGTTCTCAATCAAATTTCATCAACAGGACCTACAAGAGGACCTACTGCCAGTCCTTCTGTGCCTGAGTGTTGACGTTAAGTGGTAACCCCAAGACCTCTGTGGAACCACCACCACGGCGGACGATAATGTGGAGAGCAATCAATGGAAAGATTTTTTTTAATGTGCTAGCTCTGGTTGGACAACACTATTAAAATTGGATGATATACTCCACCATTACCATCCATGTTTACATCCACAAACACTGAGGGTGCTTGCTACACGTGATGTTATTGCGCCCCCTACTGCGCATGCAAGACACTTTCAAGTTGTTTGCAGTTCACACAGGAGATCACATACAAGTCATGTATATTTGGAAATGTGAACAACCACGTGAAAAAAAAAAATCAGATTTCACACAAAAATCGCAATTGAGCATTAAGACCTCCAGGGTGAACGTAGCCGTTGATTCACTGTCCTTACCTCTTCGTGTCTTCTGCTCCTCCCAAGGTTGCCTCCTGATGATAATCTGGATCATATTCCAGTTTGCTCACCTGTCTGCCTCCGGCTGGCAGCTTCTGGACTCCTCTTCCTCGTTTAACACAAACTCCATTGAACCTTGTCCGGCCTCCACCGTGCTCCCTGGATTCTCAAGTTAAAACCTCCATCTGGATCTCTGACGTCACCCTCTTTCTCTGAACCATCTAACCTCCCGGACCTCACTAACTCCTCCCTGGTGGAAGATCTCCACTCAAACAATAAGCATCATCTGCAATTCCCTTCCAGTCTCACTGTCACCTTTCCACCTTGTCTTCCTCAGAGCTCTCGTAAGCCCCGGTTTCCAGAACCAATGTCCCGGACTCCTGATCCCATCCTTTAATCACCACTCATTCCTTGTTTGTAATAAAATCTTTAATTTTTCATCTGCTTCCTGGGAGTGTTTATGCATGTGTGTCAGACAACTACTTAAAAACATGACAACCAGCTCCTCAGGTCATAGGGTGAGAAGTGGAGTACACCCAGGACAGATCTCCAGAATAGAAATGAAGAGTTGTCTGTATTTCCCTTTTAATTTGTGTAAATCAAATGAAATAACTGACCTTCCTGTTTTTAAACTCTTAAATCTAACAATTCAAAAACTTTGAAATAGTGCTTTAAATTGTGTCAGCCATAAAGTATGACTACTTTGGTAATATTACTTGATGCAGTTTTTAAACTGTTTTCGTGAGCCACTTATTTTTATGATTATTTTTTTATTACCTGCCTCAGTTAAGATCAGTGTTCATAATTTAACAAGACAGAAACTGAGCAAAATGGCATCCAGGGGACAGCTCCAAGCTGAAAACCAGTGCTGGGAAATATAAAAACACAAAGACCTGAATCACATTTGCTATAAAAACATCTAAATGATCCCCAGGACTTCTGGAAAGATATTCTGTGAAAATATTAAACAAAAAAAAATGTATTATTTATGCATTATTTTTACATATAACATTATATACATTAATACATTAGTGAATTCCAGTTTAATCTATTCAATTCCCCAAAAAGGTACCATGGTCCCAATTGACCCTGAGCTTAACTGTTTTGCAAAAACCTACATCACAAAAATAAATCTGACGTTCTCAAGCATATTTCATCAGATTTAGTTTTGCTTCTTCCCATATCTTTGCATTATAGAAGGCTCTGTGAAAGGTACCTGTCCTGCTTGGCTGGACTTCTGTGATTTGAGAGTGTCTTGATCCTGAAAGACACCGGATCAAAGATCAAAGTGGATTTTCCCATTACAGGTAGTGCCTATTTAATAGAAGGCACAGCAGCCAAGCAGTCAGATGAGCAATCCTCTCAAGCTTTTCTGAAGCAAAACCATCTTAAAGATGGTAAGAGTACTGCATGCAACTAAATGGAGAGTATCATAGGCTACAGGCAATTTTTCTGTTAAATATTACAAGCTTCTATAAGGTGATTTATTTCCTTTAACTCTAACAAATCAGTAAAATATTTTTATGAAATGTCCTCATTATGAAATGATACAGAACACTCCCTTTTGGCTGTGCACTGAATTCTGATCCGATGGTTTTAGTTTGTAGTTGTAGTAGATGAAGCTGCGTGCTGACTCTTGATCGTTCATCTTTAGGTCCAAAGATAATAACTTCGGTTTTGTTTCTGTTCAGCTGAAGATAGTTATGGCACATCCACGCATTGATTTGTTCTAAAAGCTGGGGTTCTGATAATCTACAAGGCCAGAACTGACATGTCCATGAAAGCGACATGAAAAAATTCTGTTTCATTTCTAATTTGGAACAAGGAGGGAACAGATGTAAAAGAGAGAGAACTTTAAACCATGTCACATCTCCCTTTCGTCTTAAATGAGATAAAATAAGAAAGCAAGAAAGAACTAGAGATATATTCCTGCAAGGTTACATGAAAATCTGATTTAAATCCCGTACATTACTATTTTGGGCTTAATCAATAATCAGTCCTAAAAGATTCATACACGTTCCCCTTTTATTTTACACCCATTTGTTCTCATCACTCAAGGTTGTTATTTTGTTCTCCGTTGTTCCTCCTTCTATTTATGTTAGTTTGGTTTATGATATTTCTAATCTCCAAATGCAAGTGAGAATATAGTAGTTTGATAGACAATGATTTCTACTTTGAATCAATTGGTGGGTCCTCAGGATCCCCCCTGATCCTTAAATTTTCTTTTCTTTGGTTGAAAAGAAGTTGAGAAACTTTTTGAATGTATAATAATTGATCCATGAAAAAAAGAAAATTATATCAGATTTATGATTAGGTTGTTTAATTATTAGTGACATACATAATGCATATTTATCTCATATATATATATATTTTTTTTTTTCCCAAAAAAATTCTGTCATAATTAAACCTGACATATTATTTTAATTAAGCTTCTACTGCTTTCGTTTTTATTGCACCCTTTGAGTAAACCGTGTAACTTCTCCACTTCTTAGGTTTTGTTTACATCTTCCAGCTCCATTTGTTGCTTGTTGTAACTGCAGGGTGAGTCAAGTGCAAATCTTCTGGGATGTGTGATTGATAGGAGCGCTGCGCTTGTTACAGTTGAATGAACTTCTGCACCATACTTTCTTTCTTTCTTCAACAGGGTAAATTGCTTACTCCTCTATTTAGACTACAAATAAATTAAATTCTTGTTGAGTTTTCCCTGTTTTGTATTAATAAGCCTGTGCGTGGGCTTATTAAACACGCACAGAAGCCTGACCCCGACCTGACTTGACCATCAAGCAAATAATTTGCCCCGCCAACGCCCGATTTTCGGGTTGGGCTTGGACTATACATCTAATCTCTAATTTGCACTCTGCTGCCACACTGGAGTCTGGAATTACAAGCACAACTTCAGAAAAAGTTTTGAATGCACTTCAGAACCAGTCGTGCTAAAGCATCCTGTCCATAGCTCTTCAACATGCTGCAAATTGAATTATGTCAGTGTCCAGGTAAGACATGATATTCAGGTGGGATTTTAAAAAAAAAGATTGATTGAGTTGCCTGTACTCTGTGTGTAAAGTAGAAAATGTCTGCATGTCTACACCATCTGACGGTGGAGGAGAGGAGAGAAGAGAGGAGGTGTTGACCAGCTGCACATAGAGCCTCTGAGCCTGTCTGCTTTGCACGCAGCGCTCATGGCGAGAGAGGCACGGAGTGGATTATGTCATGTAATTCCATGTGTGTGTACGCACGTGCGTTTTTCTATATTCCGAAAACGTGACCCCTGATTGGAATTGTAGAAAATTAAGTTCATAGATTTATCTGACTGTGGGGATTGATCAGACTTTTGGAGTCGAAACTGATCAGCAGTTGTGCCACTTATTCCGATCAGGCACCTTTGACCACAACTGCAATAGAAAATCAAATTTGATGATACCATAACTATCTTCAGATGTAAAACTCCATGCATGCTCATTCTCACTTCTATGAAAAAAACTCATCAAAACAAGTACCATTTGACGCCCTACAGCATGTTTGCCTTTAAACAGATGATGTCAGGCTGCAGTTTATCCCTCAGCATTAAGAAGGCAGCTGTAGCAGAAACACCACGGAGTTTGTCTCACTCTTTTCTTCCAAACCCTCTGAACTTCTGTATCTTGTTTTATGTTTCATTTACATGCCACGGTTACTCTAAATAGCATTTCCTAATTATTAACTTCATCTTTGGTTCTTTTGAATTAAGATTTACCTTGAAGCAATTGTATTTTTTAATTTAATTTAACCTTTTATATTAGATCATCTACTTTGGAAACTAAAACTCCCCGCTCTCCTGGTCTAATCTTAACTTTCCATCCTCCCTTTCTCTTCCTTTAATCTTCCCTACTGCTCTTGTACTATCTTGAGCATTGTCCTCTCCCACTTTTCTTCTGTTTCTACAGCTCTCTTTTTAAAATTTCTTCTCCTATCCTCCTTCTCGCTGAATTTATTTTTTTCTACTTCAATTACTTCATCCTTTTGCACTATCAGTAACACAAAGAATAATCTCTCTTTGTATCAACACAACATACTAATTTTGTCAAATCAAGACAGTTTTCATGCAACAGACCAACTCCTGCCACAAACATTAATTAAAACATTCTTTTCATCTGCGAAATACTCTAAAATTCAGCTTTTTTAGAATGACTCAGCAAAAATTATGGCCTCTCATTTATTTTTGTTCTTTTTAAAACCCTTAAGCTATTATTTGAATTTTTCACTTTGTCCAATTCAGCAACATCTTCTAGTTTATTCATCCAGTGGATAGACACAGTGTTTTGGTGATTTATTTGACCATTTTCATGAGTGCTCTTTTTGTCTTTAAATTTCCCAGCTATCAACCTTTGCTCTGAAACAACTTCAGGTTCCATTTAAGCTGTTCTATAAATCAGAGTTCTGCCATTTACAATGCAACTTAAGGCCTGCTTCTTGCTGTTTCATTTGAAATCCTTTTGCTCATGTTCCCTTCATCATTTTCTGCATCTTAAAATCAATAAACTTTTGTCCACCATTTTCACTTTCAGATTACTTTCTCTTACATTTTAATGAGTTCTTCAGATAATTTTTTGACAATTTTTTGCTTTTTGCACTTTTTTGAGCATTTTCTGGTGCGTTCATTCAACAGATTAGCATTCTCACGGCTGTTTCACAAGGAACAGCAATTTTTCTTGTGATATATTTAAGTTCAGACTGAGGGAAAATAAAGTGACAGCCATACATCAGAACCTCTACCTGTAGTGCATTAAGTCTTAAACGGTAATGGTCTAAACAAGGAAGTTGACTGGTTGAACTGACTCATTTAATAAGGGATTATATTTATTACTTTTCCAGTAGCATATCTTAAGTAAAAACAAAAAACAAATATTATAAATAAAAATGCAAGCACCCTTTTTCTATAGGCACTCACTACAGCTAAGAAGCAAAGTTTTCACAATAAGAAATTAACGTTTTATGTAAGCTGATTAAAGGTTTAACTTTTATCAAAGGTCTCTTAGGAGGTTAAAGAAAGGCTTTCATGGTTCAGAATGCAGAGTTTTAGTATGTTATCTTGATTTGAGTTTGAGGGAGAAGTTAATGAAGGAGGGAAGAATTCAAAGTATCCAAACCATCTTTGACACCTCAATTTTCAACAATAGAATAACAGAAAAAGGATTTAAAAGGAAAAAGTGTCTACTTTATCATCTGAATTGTGTGCAACTCCATCTTTCAGCTCTATGGATTGAGAAATCTTAGCACAATAGCTGTTATTCTGGTTCAAAGGGTCCCTCAAACTGAAGGTCTCTTGGTTCTGGCTCTGTTTGTTGTATTTCTTTGGATTACTCAGGTACTGAATTGGTGCAAAAAACCAAAACAAAACAAAAAAAACCAAAATAGGTTTTTGAGCTTGCTGCAAGTATAGGAAAAGTATAACAAAAATCTTTGAAGAAACTTCACACAAAATTTACACAAAATCAAAGAAGGAAGCCAATGAAAGCATTTATTGCAACTGAATCTGAAGAGAATGATCAAGAACTGGTTGAACCCTGACAAATCAACATTTCTTGCTTGTTCTATTGGTCTGTGTAAATCTGTATGATTCTCTGAGCATAACATTTTGGAGTTATGATAAAATTAATATGCTGAAGACTCAGGGACAAAATCTGTGTGGGATCAAGTTTTTTTATTGTTTACAAAATCTATCTGCCAAGCAAGTTCATTTTGAAGGACTTGATGAAAGTACTTAAATGTGTGTTAAAGGTGAAACTTTTTGTATTCAGTTCATGCAGCTCAAGTAGACTGCCAGAGTTGTCTTTAAATTAACTTTCATTGAAATTCTAAAGTAGTTTTAGATCAAATTATCTATAACAATCACTTCTTCTTTATTTTCCTAATAATTTCCCAGTTAGCAAAATTTCTCTGAAATATTTGCTCCAGAAGGAATGATTAAAGCTTAGACTTGGCAGTTGAAGCAAATTCAACAAGACCGAGCGAGAGTAAAGTAACTTACAAAGAATCAACATTTAAATCACCATCATAAAAGCTAGTAAATGTGTTGAATTTATACAATGAAATCCTGGCATTTCAAATTTAGCCACAGTATAATGTTGACTGAATGACATGTTTGCACATTGCACTGGGCTTTCCAAAAAGATTCCAACTTCCTCCATAACACATTGTCTCCTCCTAAAGTATTGAATTTTGTTGGACTATACACATAGAGCCAACATTTTTTTTGTGGTAAGCTTTCGTATCAATCCATAAGAATGTTGGTTCCAGCACAACTTTCTTGAAAATGGCCCAAAACTCTTGCAATAACAATATATATATATAAGACTGGGTTATTAGAATGGGATAAACTTAACCTAATTTTTTTCTTTTCCAAAATATCTCTAAACCGCAGATCATTTGTCTTTTAAGCAAATAAAAATCTATAAATATGTATATATTGACTTTGTATTCATGGGCTGTTTTAATGAATGAAATTGTTGAATCAAAGCAGGTTTTGTACCACTCAGCAGGGGTTTTCACATCTTAGCATAGGAAAGTGGTAACCAGCAGGGATGTGGAGCAATCACTTTTACATTGCATGCTACCAGCTCTCAAATGTATTGCTTCGCAGTTGGATCTCAAGCACGTGTTTGCTGTGAATTTGTCAACAACTATCACAACTTCTGTGGGTGATTCATTCATCCATTGTCAGTTTTTCATCACACTTGATAAAACAATTTGCTTTTATCCAAGAACATCAGGATGTTGTGGTTGCTGATGTGAAATCTCAAATGGCTTTTTCTTTTATTTCTTTGCCCCTGTTTTTATCAGCCAGTCGGAGCAAAAGTGAATTATGTGTAGGTTAATCAAAGACAAGCAGATGAGGTCATGTTGAATCTTTTAGAGCTTATTGTCAAAATTATTTATTTATGAGGAAACACAGAAACAAATATGATTTATTCTGAGGTCAAAGGTAAACTTTTTTAAAGCAAAATATGTCATTGAATATAGAAAAAAATCCATGTGTGTAGTTATTTGTAAATGAATTACATACTTTTCATGTATGAACCATTCATCCAGCTCAATAGGGTGACTGTGCTGGCCACTCCATTACAGACAGAATACAGCTGACTGCTTCTCCCCTTTCTTCTTCTTCTTGCCTCGTTTGAAGCTATGCTTTGGATCATGGTCTTGATATCGGACAAAACTGGCTCAGATCAAGCACTGTCCACAGGGTATAACATGATGCAAAATGGAGTGATAACCTTCCTTATTCAAGATCACTTTTACCCTGAACAAATCTCCCACTTCGTCAGCACCAAAGCATCACCAGACCATCTCATTTCATCAACCATGGTCATCAGATCACGTCAAGCCTATCTTTTCATTTGTTCTATGTCTCACAAAATTTCTTTGTGATCCAAACACCTTAGATTCATCTGTCCATAACATCTTTTCCCAATCATCCTCTGTCCAGTGTTTGCATTCTTTTGCCCATCTCAATCTTTTCCTTTTGTTGGCTAGTTTCAGACATGGCTTTTTGTTTGCTGCTCTGTCTGGAAGGCCAGCATCCTGGAGTTGTCTCTTCACTGTTGACGTTGACTGGTGTCTTGCAGGTACCATTTAATGAAGCTTCCAGTTGATGACATGTGAGGCATCTGTTTCTCAAGCTAGAAACACTGATGTGCTTCTCCTCTTGCTCATGTGTGCACTGGGATTTGCCACTTCTCCTATTCTAGTTAGAGCCAGTTTCTGCTGTTCTTTGAAGGGAGTGGTACAGACCGTTGTATGAAATCTTAAGTTTCTTGACAGTTTCTTTCCTGAAATAGCCTTCATTTCTCAGAACAAGAACAGACTGACAAGATTCAGTGGAAAGTTATTTTTTCTGGCCATTTTTAAACTATAATCAAACGCACAAATGCTGATGCTCCAGATACTCAACTAGCTAAACAAAGAACAAGTTTATTGCTTCTGTTATTTAGTACAACAGTTTTCAGCTGTGCTAACATGATTGCACAAGTTTTTTAAAATGATCAGTTTGCCTTGTAACATGATAAACTTGGATTGGCAAACAGGATGTGGCACTGAAGGTTGCTGAAAATGGGCCTCTGTACATCTATATAGATATTCCAATAAAAAACAGTCGTCTTTTGCTTTAACAGTCATGGACAACATTAACAACACCTAGATTGTACTTTTTAATAATTTTATTTTATTTTAATCGAAGGAAATGGTGCTTTTTATTAAAAAAATAAGGAGATTTCAAAGTGACTCCAAACTTTTGAGTGATAGTGTACATATGTAACATTTTTTTTATTTATTTAGTTTTACATTTATGTCTTGATTGAAGAAGTTGCCTATATATGTCTTTGTATGAACTGAACATGATTCTCTGGGGGGCCAGTGAGCTGGCCAGCATTTTTCCAAGGGTGGCCATGGTGCCAGTGAAGTCTGAGTACCGAGAAAGAGCACACATGTGCATGGGAAGGATGTGTAAACGTCATGCAGAAAGACCCCTGGCCAGGATTCAAATCCTGGACCTTCTTGCAGTGCCATCAGCTGTACCACTGTGCAGCCCATTTGAACTGTGTGAAAGAGAACTCTTTTTTTTTTTCTCAAACATTTGAAGAAAAGTTTCACTCTGAGACCTGTTTAAAAAAGCGCCAGTGTGAGAGACTGTCATGCAAACGACCGGCTGAATCGCAACAAAAATGTTACAGTTTAACGAAAGAGCAGCTCCGTGTAAACGAAGCCTTAGAGTGGCTTGCACAAGTATTAATATTCATGGGTATTAACCACTTCCCATTTTGTTATATGTTACAACCACAAACTTCAGTTTTATGTAATAGAACCACGCCATTTTGTGTAACTTTGAATAGCAAAGGAATAGAAATATACTTTTAGAACAGTCAGACATATGTGTTTAAAACTAATACTTCTAGTCAGAGAAACAAAGCAAAAAGGAAAATGATTTAGGACTAAAGGAGGACAGGTCCTAGACAAGCAAAATGAGCGACACAAGTGATAAAAGAGCAATAAAAAGAGAAACGGACATCAGAGAACTATCAGGGGACAGCAGGTGGGGGAGAGGGTTGTACGGATATAAAACTAGTTAATATAACACAGTTCATCTCGTCAATGAGTGTAATTGGAGCAGATACTTTGGTTGACAGCTCCTCATTTTTTCTCATTTCACTTCTTTTCAGTGAATTGAAAATATTTCAAAAAAGCAATGACATTTGAAAATTTCAAATGTTTAAATGTTGACCCACCAGAAATCTCTGAGCACTTTCAGAAAGAAAGATAGACACAGAGAGAGAGAGAGAGAGAGAGACAGAGAGAGACAGAGAGAGAGAGAGACAGAGAGAGACAGAGAGAGAGAGAGAGAGAGAGAGAGAGAGAGAGAGAGATGCAAACAAAACAGCGTCACCAGAAAGCAGTGTTAGTAAGTGCTCATCTTGAACTGCTTTTTGAAGGTCAATTCACAATCAATTATCTTTGCACAGACAACTAACTACAGCTTTTGTGGCTAATTGGCATGCTATTGCATATGACTTTCTGAGAAGCTTTTAGAGATAGTACTTTTAAGGAATGTTTTGTTTATTTTAGAAGGCCATCATAAACACTATTCTGTTGGTGAGATATTGGCTTTCCATAAAATAAAATACTGTGTTGGTCCCTCAAATTCCATCAAAATAGCACCGGCAATTTGAAGATATGTTCTGAAGCAGCAATTTTATATCTCACAGATATTTGATTATAAAAGTTCAGAAGCTTCATTACTACCTTAGGTTCTCTCTTATTTTCTCTTTTTTTCTTGATCCAGTTGGCAATTTTATTTCATGCCTATCAGGCACATTAAGGATGGCCTGAGGGACGTCATCAGTAACTGAGAATCAATTTTGTTATTCACTACTGGGGGCAGAGTCAGAATTTTGCTTAATCATAACCCCCACACACCCCTAAAAGTAACAACTTTCAATTTATTTATTCATCTTTTTAAACTCCACACAGTGTCAATATTGTAAATATAGGTTCAAATATATACATTAGTCCCAACAAGTATTTGATAAATTGTCCTTTGGAGTGTTGCATCTTGACCATAATAGTTTTGTAGTAATCAGTTAACTTCTGGTATAACCTCTTTTCCAGGCCAAATTGCTGTATGTTATTTAATTTGTGTGGTTTTCTGGAACTGACACAAATTTTAAACATAGTCTATAAACTTCAAATAGAGCTGGGGTCAAGGCTTCTGCCCATAGTCCGTCCCCAAGCTCTGATGTATATTTAGAATCATTGTCCTGACTCAAACTGTCACTCAATGAAATTTCTGAAGAACAACCACAACCACAAAGGCTCACACCTGTTGAAAACCTCAAGCTGTAGGAACTCCAGTACCACTTACCACAGTGTGGCAAGTTTTACATCACTATGGAAACTGAGTGCACCAATCAAGTAATTTCTCTGCTCCGAAATGTATGCTTTTAAGCTTAATTGAATTTAGTCTTTGCCCACATGAACAAGCTAAAATATCTTCTGGAGAAAAATTGTGGTCAAAAGACACAAAGATTACACTATTTGCCCACAATGACAGGAAATATGTTTGAAGGACTCAAGGTGTGTTTCTCTTTCTTTTTTTTATCTAAAGAAACGTGGTGGTGTTAGGATCATGTTGAGGATCGACTTAGCTGCCAGTTGTGTAGAAGAAGTACTTAATTCAAATTCTTGAATATCATATCACATAAACAAGGGTTAGGTGTTTGAGCAAGATAATGTCTCAAAATGTACATCAGATCTGGTTGTGGAATGGTTAAGTCAGGCAAACATTTGGCCTCTGGAATGTCCCAGATCTCAACTCCATTCAAAATCTGAGGAATTCTGTTTAAAAGTTGGGTCTGAGCTGGAAAACCAAGTGATCTGAATGACCAGTTCTGTCAAGAAAATGAAATAGCTAACAAGAATTATGGCAGAATTATAACAAACAAACCCTCCCCCCCCAGTTCTATCATTGACAGGATAGTCAGGGGAAGAAAAGAGAAGCAAACAAAAATAAAGTGGCATGGGTGAAGAAATGTAACGTAAATACAGTATTCAAAACTTGGTTTCTCAAAAAGGGTTTTTGGCTCCTCTATATTGAGTTATTTAAAAGGCTGAAAATAATACTAGCATACAGTGTGCCATTAGCAGAATTTTGCTGGCAAAGTTTCCCGTGTTTAATAACCTTTGACGAAAATTTTAATGAAATGAGAAGCAGAGGGTGGAAGATTTAAGGTTTTCCAAATCAGTGGTAGAATATATGGATTCTCACAGAAATAATAGAGGTCTGACTGAAAATATATCTTTTAGATGTACAGTAGATGTACAGGAGTCCAAATCTCAAATATTAACTGTGAGACTTATTTTCTTTTTCTCTTTTCACATAGAGACAGACCATACCACAATGGAAAACACAGAGTATAAATATTTTGGACTGAAGGCATGCAGACACAGACAGGAACAGCTGACTGTACAGTGTCGCTCTCCAACAAGAATACTCACAATGTGATCCCAAGCCTCTCAGCATATTGGAATTATCCTTCAGCATAGCAGTGAATCCCACATTGCCCCTGATATGATCACCGACATGTAATGGAAAAAACCTAAATAATGAATGCTTAATTTCTCCATTGTCTTCTGCTTATCCAAAGTCGGGCATTGGGAGGAACAGGTGCAGAGAGAAAACTCAGACATTCCTCTACCCAGCAACACTCTCCAGCTCATTCTTGGGGATCCCAAGGCATTCCCATGCCTAAAAAGGATGTATAGTCCCCCCAGCATCTTGGTTTGCTTCAGGGTCTGCTATTACTGGGACTTGGCTGGAAAACATGGGCACCCAGGAAGCATCCTGATCTTACGCTTCTTCTTTTGCCTGTGATTCATATCTCTTGACTTCAGAGTCAGAACATAGTCAGACTGCTTAAACTTTCTTCTTTGAGTCAGCTCTTTCCTCACCCTGACAGTATGGAGCAAAGCCCAAATTGCTGCTGACGAGGCTCCCAACTGTCTATCTGTCTCCTGCTCAATCCCACCATGACTTGTGAACAAGACACCAAGAAATTTAAGTTAATGTTAAAAGTAGCCCACTGGACTTCATCCTTGTATATGAAGACAGTACAGGCTTTACTGTTGTCTACATTTTTACATTGCCTCTAAAACAGAATAATGTATTTACTTTAGAGATAGTTGCCATGATCTTTGGCTTTTGAACTACAACTAGACTTTGGAGGTTTGCTTTCTCAGCATTAATGTTTTGATGTTAAAATAATATTCTTGTAAACACTTGTCTCAATATATGTAGTAGAAGTAATTACAATAAATTCTTAAAATCCCAAGGGCATTTAAAGCTGAGTTCTATGGCCAGGGGTGGTTTAATAAGCACAGGGAATCATTATTCATTGAAAGCTAAAAGCTGCTGACAAGCTGACTTTAAGCCAGCTTTTGTTGACAATAAAAGGCGCTTTGATGTCATGCAGTGGGGTGCCAGTTAACATCAAAGGTGCCAAAGCCATCACATTTCAGTGACCTGATTTTTTTTTAGAAAAGGTCTTTACACTTGAATTCACTTTGCTGCTGTCAGTGCTGCTGTGTCTAATATTCTCCAGTCTACTCTTCCTGTGAAGCCCAGAGGGTCTTCAGTTCCGACTGAATTAATATCATGGCCGTATTTGCAATGCCTCCAGCATTTTTATGTTGTTCACCGAGCAAAGCCAAGCATATAACTGGTTTTCCAAGCAATAATGCTTTGACATGTTATTTGTGGCACTTCATTAAAAAAAAAAAAAAAAAAAAAATATATTTCATCTTGTCGGATACCGTTTATCTCAGACTTCACATTTTCCACCCGTTAACTAAAAACTGCCTTGAGATTCCTGTTAATACATTTTGTTGTCCCCATGCAGCATTTGAAGGAGGCCTATTATGCTGGGATTTGTATTTTATAACAAACAATTGTAAAGTTTAGTGGATATAATGAAATTTAGCAGCATAAACTACACATATGTATTTACTGACTTTTTTGTTTTGGTTAATATAAGATGGTGGTGCTAAATATATTGACAAATACACTGTATAAAAAAGGCCCTTAATATGTAACTACATTTCCTGTTTTAGAGCAGTCAGGATAACCAAAACTCTTTCTGTTTGCTAAAAGCCAGAATAATGGGATACAGATACAGGTCCATTTTCTCTCTTGTTCATATTTCTGACATTCCAAATTAACATGTTCTATTTTTTTCTTCCTCCCCACAGATGTCACATTTTCCTGCATTATGTTTTTATAAGAGTATAATTAAGTCCTGTATGTCCAAATCTTAATCCTGTTATTATTCTGTCCTCTTTTCTATTCCTACTTCCTGCTCTCATGTCTCCTACTGTCTTTTTGATCCTATAAAACCATCTTCCTTTTCTTTTCCTATCCCAAGAGGAAGTCTTTGTCCCACTTGTGGGGTTTTAAGGTCCCCATGACATTACAGAGGTTCCTTCCAGAAACTACTCCTCTTCCTGTTGAAGCTGAAATTAGGTTAATGCAGTGCATTGTTGAATCAAATAGTTATACAAGCTTCCTGTATTCAGCCCTTCATGACTGGAAGTCTAACAACATCTTTTTTGTTTTCTTTTAACACTTAAGCGTTTCTTTTTTATGTAATCATTTCTCATATTTCATTGTGATATTTGTTTTTATTTGTATTTGCAATATAAAAAATTAGTTGCCTTGCCTTACCTGCAAATGGTGTATGCAGGTAAAGAAAGACAACTATTCATTTATCTTTCTTTTGAAAGATAAGTGAACCATAGCAGTACTGCTGAGGACAACTTCTAAAGTAAAAAAAATAAATAAATTAAAAAAAAAATAAAATAATCTCAAAGAATTGTCATTTGTTAGACAGGGAACAGAGCATTATTAGTTGGTGAAGGTGGGTTGAAATGCAAGAAGCAGGACAACAGGTCATATGACACACTTTACTCATCCAACTCTAAACCACCTAATAAATGAAATAATGAATAAATAACTCAAAGCTATTGATATAAATAACAGAAGCCTAATAAAGAAAAAGGTTTTGTTTTAGTTTATTTGTAAGATGAAAACTTTCACACAACCATTCTTTATGAAAAAAAACCCAGAGAATATTTCTGTCTGCTTTTCACTTTTCAGGCTAACAGAGTGGTGATACTACATACATACATTTTATTAATCTAGACTGGCATTCATGCAAGACATGGATATGAGAGTTACAAACTAGCATGGTAATCACAATGTTGCACATTTGATTTTTGTAAGACAAAAAATAGAAAATAAAATAAACAATGTAATATCTAATAATCTGTTTTAAGTTTTACAGTGTCCCATGTCATATTTTTTCAAAAGTTCAAAGCAAGACTTATATGAAGACAGCACAATCCCCAGAGCTCTAGAAAAGCAGATGTTGATCAGATTGTTTTTGAACAATCACTGCAACATTGTTTCAACCTGGAGAGACTCACATGGAGAGAAAGTAGCAAATAGAAAGTTTTAACATGAATAAGTAAAAGTTCTTTGGCGCTTGGACCCCGGCAGAAGACTTGGATGCTGAGAATTGCTATAAGCTTGGATGAACATCCTAGGACGAGGATTAGAGATCTCTTCCCCCTGGGGCCCAGACACTGGTGGTGAAGGCTGAAGAGAGGAGAGCCTGAAGGAATCAAAAGGATGAGGGTGGAGAAGAGGTTGTAGCTTGGCTGAAGAGCAGATGGAGCCATGGATGGAGGGGCTTATAAATGGAGCCTTGCACGATGATTGGCTACAACGAGGGGTAGACTGATGCTAATGTGCCACAGCTGAGATGCATGATGTGAAGGATGGATGATGCAGATGAGGCTGGAGAGTCTTCCACATTGAATTTAAGCCTAGGGTCCATTAGAGTTAAACTCAAAATATTTTCTATCTCTGGCAGACTTAGGTTTAGAATAATTTTTAACCTTTACCAACAGATTTCTTTTCCCTGCAAGTAATATTGTTTTGGAGGGGCCCAGCTAGAGTTCTAATTGAATCTGATTTAGAATCTGTAGAGGGACCTAAAGATTAGGGTGATGGCAACAAAAGCTTCCAATCTTAAAGACCTTGAATTCATCACAAGAGGAACTGCCAAAAATACCAGTGAAAATATGCGAAAAGCCAATGAGAAATGATCAGAATGGTTTGATTGCTGTTGTGCCGATACAGATTTTTTTCATTAGGTATGGAGAACAGCATGAATAATTTTTGGCTTTCCATTTTTTAATTTATATGCAAATAAAAACAGATTTTGAAAAGATATGTAGCTTTTACATTGTTTCATTTCCTTTTGAGAAATGAATGTGTGCTTTCTGATAAGAAACAAACTTCCTGGTTGAACACAAATTGAAATCTAATTCTACTATGAATAATTTCAACTGTCCGCCCCCCAAATGCTCTAAAATGTTATTTTCATATGTCATGTGTACACTATTTGACTTTGCCCTCGAGCTTGCTGACCAGATTTCACCCTGGAAACTGGACTTCCTGCAGTTCACTGATGCTTTTCTTAATACAAAGCTTAAATTACACCATGTTTTCCCTTCGTACCTCGAGTGTAATGCCTGTGGGATCTTATGTATGAACTCTGATAAAAAAAAAAAAAAAAAAACCTGAGGCTTGGTCTTTGATCTGGCACCAAGGTTTGTCTATTAAAGAAGTTGTAATTGCATTCTCCTTCTCAGCATACTATTAGCCTAACTTCTTTCGTACTTTCGTTGTTGAGGAGATCAAGTTTTGAATATTATTTTAGCCAAGAGGTTATTTTTTCCTCAGTCAGGCATCCACGTCTCTGCAAGAACCATTCTTGATAGGTACAAAAAATTATTGTAATAAACGTAAGGAGGACTGTAGATTGAAATGACATCCACTACAAGGTTGTGCTTGCACAGAGATTCAATTTACTTTTGCAAGGCACTCAACGAAATTAAGGAAACCCATCTTAACATGATTCTTGTATGCCAGAGTTTCTCAACTAAAAGAACATGCTGACATCTGCTGAAGTGGGAGTTGTCATATATTAGACTAATGGTTCTGATCCTTCATAGATTTTTTTTTCTAATGAAGTCATTATTCATAACTTCCTAAGATGAAATTGTTTTGTGGTGTTGTCAGCCAGAAGTGGATTCACTTGAAATGTACAGCAATCCTGTTGATTGATGGAAAGGTCTCTAATCCCTGGATACCCCCAGGACCATTGATTAAGTGTTTCTGCTAACAGGATTTTGGTCAAACAGAGCAGCAGCCCGACAGTGCCAAGAACATCTTAAATTAACATTCTCATCCACTGAGTCTATCAGGGAATCAGCACTTCTTTAAATGTGATGTGTATTTCTTAGACATAAGAATTTTCCATCCCAACTGTTCTCACTTTTGACAGAGATGAAGAGCATGCACAAAGCAATGTCATTTTTTTCTAGTGTTTCTACAAAGATGTGTTCAAACAGAAATCAAGAGTAAATTGTTCCACAAATCACAGTCTCTCTGATTTATTCAAAAAAAATAATCAGTGAACCAAATGTACGAGCATGAGCTATTAGCAAGGTTGCCTCCAAGAGCGTCTCTGAAAGGATTTTATTATTCATCCTGTGATATTCTGATGGCAAACCCTAATCTTTCTTGGATTATGTTCACAGGCTGCGCTATCCTGAGTAAAGTGCTCAGGGTGTTATGATGTGCATGGGAAATAGAGTTTAGGCATAAATTCAAACTGAAAGACTCTTCCCAGCTTCACCTGCATCATCCAGTTGCTGCGTAATGCGGCTCAGCTGCAGCCCATCAACTTTGGACCACGCCTCGTCATACCCAATCATCATTAAAGTTTCTGCTTATAAGGCTCTCCATCCATGGAGCCATCTGCTAATCCAGTTGAGCTACAACCCACCTCCACCCTTGGTTTCTCATGGCTCCAACAGGCTTTCTTTAGCCTCCACTCTACCACCAGCATCTGGGCCCCAGAGAGAAAGATGTCGCTAATCCTCAAAGTTCATCCATGTTTATTGCAATTTACAGCATATATGAAATAATGAATAATGAATGCTTAATTTCTCATTTTGAAGAATGGCATCTATTTCATCAAAGGAAAGCAATAATAGGCAGAAGAGATATTTTTCAATACTCATGATTGATGATTTTATTATTTAATTATATAAACACGTTTAGATACAATTAAGAGGTGCTGGAAGTATGCAAGCTATTGATGAGAATTTTTGATTTAACAGCTATTTGTTTCTGCTCCTCTGATGATTTTTTTGACACAGTTCTTGCAAAAGTACTATTTTTTTGGATGATGTAACAATAGTAATAATGGCAATAACCATAATTTTTTAAATGGGAAGATTGTCCCAAATTTGTACTGAAAATCCAGAAAAACAATATATTCTCATATGTTTGTAAACTACTTTCAGATAAATAAAAATGCGTGGATTATTGCACTATTGTTTAATATTTTGCACAGCATCTCAACCAACTCTCAACCAACTGTACTCTTTGCAGTTAGGCATGAAGAAAAGAGATAATAGTGGTATTAGTCTGAGCTTTCACAAGGATATATTAATGTACCATTGATTAAGACCAGCCTTGTTTTGAAAAATTTTCTTTCATTCCTTCTCCCACAACACAAAAAAATAAGGATGATGAAGTAAAATTACAGATGATTATCAGGCTGCTGATATAATTACAGGGTGCCTAGCAAGTTTGAATACCTGGACAGCAATAATGTACCCCTCCTTAATTACTATTCAAAAAACCTTTGCTGGAATCAAATTCAAAATGAAAAATAAAAATGGAAAACCAGTATCTCAGTTTCTACATTTCATGTTTTTGGAGAATATGACATACTGCTTAGGAATGCTTCTCATACAATCCATTTCAGATTATAGACTGATTCATGATGTCACCTTAAAACCTTGGGAGATTATAGAAACAAAGTCCTCTGAAGGACTTTTGAAATTAAGGGTCACTTTGAAATAACTGTCTAATTGGTGCCTTCTGACGGATGATGACAGAATTTTAAAATGAATGGAGGACACAAGCTGGTTTCTAATATACTGAAATGCAGCCAAATGATGATGTGGATGATTGTAGAAAGTACATCAAAGTCCTTGTTTGATTTATTAACACCACTATATAACTATAAAAAGCTGTTCTGATCTGGTAAACATTTATTGTCTGTTTGTATTGTCTAAAAACCATAATTGTTTGTATTTTGTCAGGGGCCTTTATCACATGAACAACCAGTCATGTAAAGCCTGTCTCTCTTGTCCTTTTATTATTAAGTGAACGTTAGACTTTCACTGGACTCTGACAACGCTTTGAAGAAAATTCACATTGATTTTGCAACAGCGATATCCTCAAGATTGAAAAATACAGGGGGATTAGCTTGTAGGAAGTCATGTACATTTGCCCAAAATTGTATTTCTCCCATCTTGGGATATAGATGAAGTTGTATCTTCTTGTAGATGTTGGGGAATCAAATGGCACTTAGTTGGGTACAGGCCTGTAACATCTCTTGATGATCAAGCAGCAGACGGACTTGTCTTAGAAATCAATGTGATTGCTCACTCAGTCGTGTCTTTCTCTAGACTGCATCCAGAGTTTCCATGATAACCAACTGGTTTGCTGACAAAGTTTTGGTACTCATCCCGGTAATTTAAGTGATGCTTTGGGTTTTAGCTTAGATGTGCACCACAGCATCAGCTTATAACTTTCACTCAGACCTGCTGCTGCACCAAAGGCTACCAGCTACCAGTCTACAGACATTGCTATGGAGGCATTCAAAAAGAAAAAGACACCAGTCAGTCTCTTACTTGCAGGTGTACATGGTTTATGTGTAGATGCATCCTCTTATCCAGGGGATATATATTAACAAGAAAAACCTGTGGTATAATAGTTTTAAGCATACAGTGTTCTCTGTGCTGTCACTCTGCCAGCTGTTGGCCATGCACCTTCTCCTCCATAACCGGTCATCGAGTAGCTTCCATAACACGGTTCCATCTCATTAAAGGTTAGCCTAATCTCCCTCAAATCATTAATAAAAATCAACCTTGCAAAAAAACAAACAAACAAACAAAAAACCCCCCCTCAAATTCAGTCATTCTTGGAGAACAAATAAAAAAATAGGGTTTAATTTTCCCTAAAATATACCAAACAAAGTCTAAATTCTACACTGGATAAGCAAAACAGTGCATTCAAAGAGCATGTACAGTTAAGGCAATAACCATTCATACTCCTGGCAGTTTTAAATTTAAGTTTATTTTAATTCAACCAAGAAGCTTTTTCCACATAGCAAATGACAAACATCCCCCAAAAGATAAGACAATGTATAAGGGGCATCATTTAAAGCATTAATAATTTAGTTTTTTATATACATTTAAAAAAATGCATGATATTTTTTATACTTTTCTCAATAATTAATGAAAAAGCTTTTACTGGTGTTACACCCAAAAATTCTTCTTACATTTGCTGACCAGCTTTTTGCTTCCTATCGTACTTTTGATTATTCATTTTTTGCAAGTTTGGAGTTAGGACTCCGAGAAGTTAATAATACTTCCATGAAACACATCAGTAAAACCAAGATGTTACTTTAAATTTAGATCTGTAAGGGGTATGCATAGTTTTGGACATAACTCTACTTCCTAACATACACAACATGTTGACCTTCTTTTCAGTAGCTAAAAAGCAATGGGTAGTGGACACATAGATGTCTAATTATAGATTAATGTTTCACCTTCTAATTGACATTTCTATGTCAATGCTGGCAGAGAAGCCTCTCTTCATTACCTGCATCTGTTCCAAAATATAACCACACTAAAGACTTTCCTCTTCTGAAAATGATAAATTCCCAGGGTATTTTCACTGGCTTTGACATGAGTCTGGAATGCTGCTTTTGTTGGACAATCCAGCCCTAGAGTTTTCCCCTAACTTTTAAGAATTCAATCATCCATTTCCGCTCTAATACTTTGTTTTATAAACTTTTTGTTACACAGAACATACAGAATTTGCATCACCATCATAATCCTCATAGGATCTCCTTAGTTAACACACTTAGGAACATTGCATCGCACAGCTTGCGTATTTTGGATTTCCTCAGTGACTGAAGATGAAACATTTGCTGCTTCATCATTTTTTAAGGTCTCCTATAAGCAATAGATAAAACGCTCATGAGAGTAATTGGAGCTGACTGTCTCTTCTTTTCATTTTAATCACATAAAATATTTGACTCGCAATGTTTTTCTTCAGTGTTGCAAGACTTCAGAAATTTTTGCTTTTGTCAATCAGTTCTATTTTTACTTTCTTACTGATGATAAGTGACAAATAATCTGTATGAAAACAATGCATCACACCTGCAGCAACAGCAGGTGTCACATTGCCACGCCTTTTTCAATCAAGCCTTGTGAGCTGATGACGGACAGACAGACAAATAGAAATCCAAACAAAAATTTCAAACATCAATTAAACAGAAATGTGTCCTTTGAGTAAAAAAAGCATATGTGCAAATTATATTTGTACCTGGGGTTGCTGAGCTGCATATTGATCTAAAATCTGACACTGACTATCTATTTCAGAGCCTTTTTTTTCCCCATTTCTTGAACATCTAAATGCTCACTGAGCTGGAAAATAGGTCAATATGGAAAATATGTTTGAAACAAACAAGGACTTAAAAATAACCTGCAAGTATTTGGTGTTTCTGCTATCACTCCATATATTACACAAGAGAGGTTTCCAGCAGCACAAAGTGATCTGTTTGTGTTCACACATATTTCCAAGTGTATCCAGGCTGTCTGTGTAACATTCAGACCTTGAAACAGGATATCATTATTCACTACACATTTTTATTTGGTTGGCGCTCTGCATGAAAGATATTATTACCATCAACAGGAGAGGTTCACTTTTAGAAATAGTCTGTTTAAGGTATCGGCATATGAACTTACTAAACTAACAAATTAAACAGTTTGGTTGAGGAAAAACTTTTTCTTAGATCAGTGCATCATGTGTTGTTTTTGAGACCCTTTAGCAAAATAGTTTTTTATGACAGTGTAACATGTATATAGATGCTGAAAAGTTTTTTTTCCTTCAAAATAGCAGAGTTGCAACAAGCAGAGCACTTTTCCTGACAGGACTTTTTTCTGCAATGTGTCTTTCAGACAGACAGACTTTGTCATCATCATTCTGATAATTTTTTTCCCTCCACATTTTATATTAAAAAAAAAAAAAAAAAAATCAGCCCAAAGCAACACTGGACCTTCAGCCCAGATAATGTGGTTAATCATGAAATGGTTTTTATTATTTTAGAAATGTACTCAGCATCTATTCATCAGCAGAATTTACTTGGTCTTAAAATTTTGCTGTAGATGAGAATAGGTCAAAGATGTTAACAGAGACAGAGGGTTTATTTGGACCAAACAGTTCTGGGGTCATTGGTGAGGACAATCCTTGGTTTAGCATTATCTCTTCATTGAATTGATGCCACAGATTGGAACATCTCTGTAGCAGAACAGAAAATGAGCAGATGGTCAATTAGGCATAACATTTTTTGTCATTTCTTGAAGCTTTTTAATTTTTTAGTGCATGATAGATGTTTTTTTCATTTTATAATGGTGAATACTGACAATTTTGTAAATGTGGCAAGAGTCACATTCTTGTTTTCATCCAAAAAGGTTCATTTCTGCAGTCTGTACCAGTCCGCTTGCAGTTACACACCTTCTCTATAATTGCTGTCACATACAACAGCACAAACTGTAATAAAAAAAAATGTTCTCATCAACATTTGTTATCTGCATAGTTTTCAGTTAGATAACATCTACTGAAAAAAAGGTCTATAAGGCAATAGTTTGCCACATGTGTGAATAAAGATGATTATAGCAGTGCTTTATCATTGTGAAAGGTTTTGCAATGCATGAGAGTTAACCACAAGCTAATCTCCTTGCCTTCAGGCCTGCAAAACCCAACATTTTTACAAAAATACTACATAGATTCATTAAACATGCAGTGGCTAGAAAAAGTTGTTTCATTACAACCACAAACTACAATTTATTTTATTGGGATTTTATATAAATAAAACATAACATAAATAACTGACCAGCATAGTTGGAAAAGTGTGACGTGCATGTGTATTCAGCCCCATACATTATGACACCCCTGAATACATTGCAGTGTGTTACAGGCTTCTCTGATTCCAAGTTGAGAGGTTTCTGGAGTCTATCTTGGCTCGTTTGCTGGTAACAAGCCTGTGTCAGACCCTGCCCTGCTGACGGGAAAAAGCATGAAGGAGGGAGACAAGCACTTTAGAACTTTATTCCTTTTTGACAGGGAAAAAGGGAAAAACAAAATGCAGCCTGATTAGCAGCTGGTTTCCACCAAACGTACACTATCCCCCGACTATGCCATATATCAGACACCAGGGGTCTCGTTTATAAAAGACTGCGCGGGGATTCATACTAAACGTACACTATATATATATATAAAAAAAAAAAATAAAATAATTCCCTTCTCACCCTCCACGGGTATATATATATATATATATATATATATATATATATATATATATATATATATATATATATATATATATATATATATATATATATTATTATTATTATTTTATTTTATTTATTTATTTATTTATTTTCAGATTTATAAAACCATGCGTACGCACACAAGCATGCAATTTTCCTTTATAAATCACAGCTGTACTTCAACGTTTGCGCACAAGGTACCGCCTCAGGCTCCGCTCTCTACACGCCCTCTTTCAGCTATAAATGGTCAATGCAAAGCACCCTATGAATGCCAGTGTTTATTTAAAAGAGCCGGCTGATCAATGTTATTACATGATTAACTGGGGAACAGATGGGAAAAACACAATTTCTCTGACACGGAAGGCGATGTGAGTGCGGTGGAGAGTTGAAAACATAATTTTTGGTTGCCTCTGTGACGTGAAATAAAAGTTTATTAACCACAGTTGAGCGCTTATGGGTGCGGGGATATTAAAGGGCGCCCTCCTCTGGGCTCTGGGCGTTTTAAAATGGGTTTAGGAGTCAACGCCTGGGGGGTAGCCACTGTCCCCTACAGGTTATGGCAGAATAGTGCATCATCAGGCTGTAATAGTTAGAATTTCACAAATTAATTTTTACTGACTCATGTCCCCCCACAGTGTAGGAAATTCTAACGTATTGTGGAAATATACTTGGTCATTGATACTGATTAATTCTTGTGTGATTTATACGTTTACTCGTTTATGCATAAGTGAAATGATGACAACAAGCATGTGTTACATTTAATTTTGTTGGAGTAATCCTTTACTAAATATTTAGGTACAATGCATTTCAAACCCATGTTTTAGGCGCAGCTGGGAGAACTGGTGAATGGTTGGAACTTTGGATGGAAACTTACTGGAATGTTGAGATAGGATCTGCTGAGGGTCATGCAGTTCTATAGGAGTGAACAAACAGCCTTGAGGGACTGGGTTCAACCGGTCTAAAGGCTGCAGAGAACGGTACGCTGTGACACCGGATGTAACCCCCTACACATACCTTAGGATCTGTGTAAATTATACATTGTCTCAGTCTCCTTAACTGAGACTGAGTTCAACATACGCCCCTTTTATGGAAACTCGAATGTGCAGCAGCTGGGGCTGCAGGCACGCTCGAAGAACATCTTCACCCTTAGGTAATTCAGATCACTCTGTGAGCTGCAGGACCTTTCCGTTGCTCCGAGTGTTCTCCCTGAGCGCGTCCTTGTATCACAGGTGAATTATTTGCTTTTATTCTGAATGTTTGATTATATTTATATGTTGGCGAAATAAACTGGATGATTGTTACATGATTTAATTTTGTCTCTTTGTGGTGTTTTCTCCAACATCAACGGACACGGGAGAGACGGACAGAGGAAAAGAAAATATTAATAAGTGTCAATAAGTTTTCCATCTCAGCAGTATCGACTGGTATGTTAACAATGCCATCCAAGACGGCAGGTATTGCGCTCAGCGATGGCTGTGATATCCCAGACCTATAGATAACTTTACAGAATTATGTTGTTCCTTAAAGTGGCTTCAGACAGAGAGTTAGTTAATTTGTGATTAATTCATACACATACTTGACTGATAATTCGCGCAGGTAAGAGCCGGTTGCCACCCCAGAGTGGTTAACACCTGTAATTGGACAGGGATGGCGTCATTCCAGCTGGTCGGGCTCTCCAGTACTGGTCCCAGTTCAGCACATAGATCCAAGAGCAATGCTGTAGGAAGTTTAAATCAGCGTATAAGTCAGTCATCATCATGGGCCAAAAGATCTCTCCCATTCTCCTATTTAGAACGTCTTCCATCAGCGCCACTGCATTCTTCGCACAGCATTATGCACGGGTGTCACGACGCTATTTAGATACAGAAATCACCGCGAATCCTTCAAACGTTGTCATACCTAAACAAATAAATAAAAACTGTGGTACGTCTCAGCCTGGTGATCATCGGGGAGCGGAAAGTGATGGTGAGAAAACATTTAAACATTGTGCAGACTTTGGTTTAGGATTGAGGCTGCCTTCTAGATGTTTTTTGTTTATTTGAAAGGCCCTCATGTATAGTTGTAGTTCACCAGCGCAAGCACTGTGTTTTTGAATGCTTATGATAAAGTCGATCTGTCGTTTAAGTCTGATACATAATTAAATGTCTGATAGAATCATGATGAAACGTGGCTTCAGTTCTCGACCTCTCCATCTGTGTCGCTTTTTCACCCTTGTTTCCAAAACAAGCGTATTGTTGGGTTGCAATCACGTGACCCGGATGACGTGCGAAATTCAGATGGGGGGCCGGAAGTGATTTTGTCTGGTTCAAAACACAGCTAAATGGATGACAGGAGCACGCTAATGCCTTAAATGGGTTGGCGCAGATGCGTTTTTGTGAAAAAAGTTATTCTTAATTAAAAAGACTTGTCATATAATCTGGAGGATTTACTCAGCATGGAGGCAATTGACGTAAACTACTTGGTACTGCAGACCTCATATTATACAGAGGTGAAAGCTTTCAAAAATCTCGAAGCCTACAATTACTTTGTTTCAGGTTGGGTAAACCGTTTAGGATCCAAAGAAGCTTTAAATGGCTGTCGCCTTATTTCTGCCTGGGTGAGTCATGAGTTGTGATATTTTAAGTAATTAGCATATGATAACAATGCTAACGCTAACAACGAGTTAACCTCTGTTATTTCTATGTGCTTGGATGTACTTGTAAATAGTTTATTTAGCTTCTGTAAACCCAAATTCGTTCTGGAGCTGTATGCGTATGTTGATGTTGAGTCGTACTGCATTTCTCCAGTGTAGGTCAACTATTTGGAGAGATCTGCAGAAACCCCGTTAAAAACAATGCTTGTCTGTCTAAGTCATTTTCTGATAAAATATCTGAAAATCCAATTTAATAAACGTTACATCCTTACCTGTTAGAAAGTGGTCACTGCAAACTCTTGCATTGTCCATTTCCGCACCTCCTGTTTTTAGCTGTAGATTGTTGATCCACTTCTGTGGTCTTTTTTCTGTAAATTTTATAAAATTAACTCCCTTGTGACACACTACTTTTGGAACACGAGAAAAACGTTTATCGTGCTCTCGATTAGAGGGGTTGCGACAACCGTACACAGCACAGAAATTAGGAATTTTGACACTGAATCAACAGAAGAAAACGGGATTGTGTATTACTGCATTTACTTTCCACCCCCCATCGGCATTTCGTGATGTCGACACTCCGTCATCTGAAACCCAGCATATTGCTGGAGGAATCTTCTCAGCTGCACTGGAAGATCTCCTGACCAGCTGTAAAGAAATCTGGACAGAAGTAGCTGTTCTCTTGGAGTGAGCCCACCTGTGGAACCAGGGAAGAAAATGCTGCACACCTCTCTGTGTTGAACTGTTTTTCTGTACAGCTGGTCAGAAGATCTTCCAGTGCAGCTGAAAAGATTCCTCCATGTTTTGTGTCTGTCCTCTAGCTAAACATTTTAAACTGCACCTGAAATATAAAGACAAAACAACAGATGTACAACTAAGGTTCTCCAAGGTACCATCTATTCACTTCTTTGTAAAAATGTAAAGCTGCACTATAACTGAAACATCTATAAAGCCAGATCTAGATTATTTAGTACAAACTTTATAGTCCCAATCTCTGTATAATTTTAAATTATTAAAATCTGGATTTCAAAATCTAAAGTACTGCAGTCAGCAGGTAATTATAAATATAGCTGTTTGCACAAATCTGAGATATTCTAAAAGAAAGAAACTGCCAAAATACGGAATAAGAATGTTTGTTCTGCTTCCCTACAGTAGCTACAAAATAAATAACTAACATGAAAAAATTAACAAAGGTTATTATTCCAGGCTAGTGTTTGGTTATTTTTAACGTTTTTAAGCATTCTGGTCTGGAGTAGCTACTGGTAACTGAATTAACAACTGTATCTTTGCAAGACTTGCCGATTAACATTAGCCTAATGACACTTTTACTTTCACTCTAAAGTTCTCACTGTCACCTGGACAAAGCAGGCAGCACTGTGAAGATCATGTTCTTTGATTTCTCCAGTGCATTTAACACAATTCAGCCTGATCTGCTTCGTCTGAAACTCCAGAAGACACAGGTGGAGGTCTCAACAATCGCCTGGATCCATGACTACCTGACAAACAGACCACAGTTCGTGAGACTGAAGGACTGTGCCAGGTGGTCAGGAGCACCACAGACTGTATTTCTTGAGGAATCTAAGAGGTTTCAAGATTTGAAGCACAATGTTGCAGATCTTCTATAAGTCTGTTGTTGAGAGCATCATCTCATCTGCCGTCATCTGTTGGGGCAGCAGCATCAGAGACCTGAAAAGGCTCAATAACCTGATAAAGAAGGCTGGTTCTGTTCTGGGGACGACTGTGGAACCTCTGGAGATGATGATGCAAAGAAGGATTTTGCATAAAATTAAGAAAATTATGGACAACCCTGACCATCCTCTTCATGAAACTGTTATTGGAAAACAAAGTCTCTTCAGTCAGAGGCTTCTTCAGACTGGTTGTTAAACAGACCGCCAAAGGAGATCTTTCTTGCCTACAGCCATTACCATCTATAATAACTCCTTAATTAAATGAGTTACATCAACATTTAATTTCCGTTTGGGATAAATAAAGTATTTTTGAATTTGAATTGAATGATAAGCAGAGGGACGTTCAGTTGGTGTTTGTTAATCTGTTCATTAAAAACTTAATAAGCTGAAAAGAACTTATAAAGACTTTAACAACGCACTTACCGCGGCTTGTCGTCTCAACGAGAACTGTGCAGAAACGACAATGGAGCAGAGAACCAGACTCTTATTGTGACTGATTGACTCCGTTGCCCTGACAACCCCATTCCCTCCCCCACTTCTCCTACCTCCCCTGCTCTGCTACAGATACAAGTGAGTTTTGATACAAACAACCACATGAAATGTTTCAAAAGTCACACGTGCGAGACAAGAGTTGAGCGTGACTACATTGGGAATTTGGTGCTTGTGGTAATGCTGCTGATGATTATTACCATCAAGACAACTGTGGTGAGAGTGCAGCAGCAAAACCACAAAGCTGATGACTGAGTACAAGATTTCTTCACATAATGGTATTGTTAATGCTATCTTTCAAACAATGCTAGGGAAAACGGATATTCTTAAACCTCTTCTCATTCACAACCTAAGAACATTTGTTATGCAACACAAACTGAGTTAGAGGATGTCAGAAATTTGTGTTGCAAGTCTGACAACCACACCTCCAGATAAACGAGACTGATGTGTGCTTATGCCCCTGCCTCCCCCAGCCGAGCCTGGCAAGTATGATAACGGCATGCCCTGGACATGGGCGACTGCTGATCGCTGTGGTTTCATTTCGGTTTGTTGTATCCACAGCTTTTCCGTCTGCTGACCTGGGCTTCATTACACGTCAGAAGGGAAATGATAAAGCTTGAACTACTGGCTGGTATTTTAGTTGATCTATTATTTCTCACGGCTTGGCGAGATCATCATTAGCAGGGAAAAGGTCATAGAGATGACAGCAGTCAGTGTGGCTCGGTTCATTGGCACTGCTGTTGGAGGTGTCCCAAGACTTTAGTGAAAGGAAAGAAGGTTATTTGAATTTAGCCTTTAAACATATCTGATCCATGTAAAGTGAAAAGCTTCAGCTAATTGTACATGAGGCGTTTGCAACGACACACTGATCCAGACTCTCTTAATGTGGAGACATTTTGGCCTCTCAGAGGGCAAATGCATTAAACTGTCAACAGCTTTGGCTTTTAGGGAAATGCCTTGACAGCTAATGGATGGATTGTCATAAAATCTTTGCACTGATAATCATGGTTTTCAGAAAATTGCTTCTAATGACCTTTTCTTGTCCAGACTTCCAATCAGCTCTACAATGAGCTTGACATTTCTGGTAATCTTGGGAGCTTTGAAATGTACATAGCTCAGTTAAATTAAAAACTGATGTAATTGTTGATGTTTTCAGATCAAGTAGAGAAAAAATATATAAATCAATCAAGCTGTTAGATGTTTTTACAAGTGGAGGATTTTCTTTTAAAATGCTTTCACTAATAGAAAACATACAGGATGGAGCAACAGGTGCCTGATCAGGAGTCCTTAGATCTGGTAAGGTCTGGATTTAATGAAGAACAAGAAGGTGGTCTGTGCTGACCAACTGACCAATTTAAAAGCAAATAGCGTTTTAAAATCCGCCTTATTGGCTCAAAATGTCTTTGAATGTTAATTTCAGAGAAGCAGTACTGGGAATACTGGGCAGGAAATAAAATGGTATATAGATGAACTTTAAAAGGAGAGTAAAATATAATTTAGCAGGGAGTAAGATGCCATGCAAACCTTCATTTAATATTAAACCCAAGACTTCCAGGTGAATGTCACCCTCTGGTTTACCTGGGGAAATGACTAAAATCTATTTTCAGGACATTCACCAAGCTACATCAGCTCCTTTGGTATTCAGGTTTTTCAGGTTCAATGGGAAGTTTTTTTTAAAATACTGTCTTGTTTTCCTCTGTGGAATAATAAAACAAAACAGTATTCTTGAGATTTATCCTAGTGTGATGGCATCATTTTGGGTATCCCGCAGAGCGTAAAGCTCACAGGACACTTGAAAAATTCAAACAAGCAAAGGAACAGTCAAGCAAAAAAAAAAAAAAAAAAAAAAAAAAAAGAGTTTTTGTTTTCTGAGAAGCATAACTGGCTTGAGTAGAAAATGTATGTTTTGCTCTATCTGCAGTCAGGGTTAATGTGTTTTAAGAGTGGCTGAATAATCCTCTGTGCGTTATAAATGTTTTCGTTTACTTAGATCACACTGAGGCAAAGTACACACAGTAGACTAAAACCTTGTAAAATTTTCAAGTTTTTTAGAAATGAACTAAATTTAGAGATGCACATTTTATTGTGAGTGTGGAAGGGAATACACACACAAAAATATACTAGTGAAAGCTGCAGTACGTAACTTTTATAAAAAATATATTTTTCTACATATTTGTTGAAAATGTCACTGTGTCGTGACAGGATGGTATGAGACAAATAATCTGTGAAAAAAATCGAGTTCCTCTTCCTTCTCCCAGTGCTATCGAGAAACAATTAATCAGAGCCAGGATGTGGGTCTTACCGCTGTCAGTCACCTAATCTGTGGCGCTGTTCTCCTCGCCGCTATGCTCCAGCTTGCAGAGACTAGGCTAGTTAGCATGGCCACTGATGACGATGGATAAATGGTTTTCCTGTAATAGTAAGTTGTTTCTCCACCATTAGCATATTTAGCAGCAAGTAAATGAGGTTGAGTGATAGCTTAGACCCTCCTCCTGGCTCTGATTGGTTGGTTTTGGTCGGGAGCGGCGCATTTCTTCAGACGGCAATAGTAGCTCAGGGAGGAGGTGGATGAGATCGATCTTTTCACAGGTTACCTGTCTCATACTGTTGCAACATGGTGACAGTTTTAACAATTATGTAGAAAACATTTTTGTAAAAGTTACATTCTGCAACTTTAAAGGTTGGTGTAAGAAACAAGTTAAAATGTGTGAAACTGGAAGTGTCATTTAAAAGTATTCATAACCCTTCACAACATTTTCACCTTTTGGCACTTTATAGCGAACACCTTCAGTGTTTTTCCATTGCGATTCTATGCAATAAACAACACTAAGTAAAACATAATTGTGAAGTGGAAGAAAAATTGAGACATGATTTTATTTTTTATGTACTGCTTTCATAACTACTTCAGAACAACATTCCACTGCGAAACAACTGGAAGTCTTATGGTATATGTTTCTTCTTGCATTCCAGTTTTGCCCTGTGTTTAGTTTCATACATCTTTCCTTCAACTCTGAGCAACTTCCTTGTTCCTGCTGATGAAAAGAATTCCCTTTGCATGATTCTGCCACTACCAGGTTTCACCATGGGGATGGTATGTTAAGGATGATGTCCAGTATTGTGTCTTCAGGCCAAAAAGCTAGGTTTTCGTTTCCTCCGACCAGGCCACCTTCTTCCAAATGATTGTTGTGTCACTGTCATGGCTTGTGGCCAACTGCAACAGCTCTGGTGGCTTTCTTTTAATCATAGCATTCTTCTTGGTACTCTTCCATGAAGGCCAGATTTATGGAGTCCACAACTATTTGTTGCCCCCATTCTTGTCTGAGCTGTGGCTCACTGCAGCTCCTCTATAATAACTTCTTGGCTGCTTCTCTGAATAATGCTTTTCTCACATGGAAGATCAGTTTATGTAATTTTTTTTTTTTAGACATGACATGTTGAAAGCTTGGCATACTGCCAACCAGGGCAGTATGCCACCTACTGCTGCTTGGTTAAAATTGTAATTTAAAAATTAATAAATAAATAAATATATAATTTTATAATATAATATATCATTTTTCATGATGTCCAAAATAGCAACCTTTAAGCAGGTATCAAATATGCTTTTCATTAAGGCCACATTTCTTTGTTAAAATGTTTTTTTTTGGTTTTTTTTTTTAAATTGGTTGGATATAATATTCTAACCTTAAATATCATGTTTTCATTACTGTAAGCAGAAAATCATCACATTTCCAGAAAAAAAAGGCTTGGAAACATCAGTCTGAGTGTAATTAATCAATATCATGTATTTTACTTTGTGACTCAAGTTTTTCTTCTCTTCATGTATAATATATTTTTCTTTTCAACAATATTTTAATTTATTGAATTTGACCATTTGGTTTTAGTTCATGACTTGAGTAAAGATTATTGTTATTCTAACCACAGTGCTTTGCCTTTGTTCTTGTAAATGCTCTTCAGGCAGCTCTTCTGCTTTCCCCATTCAAAATCTAAGCCTTGGTCCCTCTGGCTTTCTATTGGCCCAACTGGGTCATCCTCACCCACAGTCTATGCAAGAAATTAGTATTCTTAATGTGTAAAGGGCTGTGTTAAAAACATGCCTTATCAACAAAAATATTTTCCAGTTGCTGCAGGTAGTGTCATCTGACCTTTCATGTCTGGTGGAGATACCAGACCCAGAACTATGGGAAGACCCACCAAACAGGTCAGAAATTTTTACATTTGTCGACGCATTCTCCTACAGGGCTGTCTTTTTTTTCTCTCTCTCATCTTTTCAGTGCCATTTTTACGCTTTGTACTTTGAGAAATGTGGGAAAGCTTCAGGAGTGTAAATACCTTTGAAAGCTTGATTTTCCATCTGTCTGGAGATTTTCACCTAATGTTGTACTTGCATATTCTTACCCCTTTCGTGATAAATGAAAATGATTCTTGACTCAGTTGTCCAAAATCTTTGCCTTTATGACTGTTTTTAGGTTTATTGGACAACTTCTGTTGGTAAATTAAATTTCATTAGTTGGATATTTTTTTTAAATACACTCACGCAGTTTGACCAATAACACTGGATCATAAAAAACACTGGCAATGGCAAAATATTAAGATCTTTTTGTGAGTTCCCCTGTCTGTTATAACCTCCTATGTCTACCAGGCTCTGAACCTGAGAGGGTTTAATATATCCTTTACTTTTCAGACTCTGTTAACATATCGCATCCATGGTTGAAAAAGTCAGCTCTCTTTCTAACTTTGAGCTTGGGTACCACTAATGAGAGCCAATTAAATATTCTCCA
This sequence comes from Anableps anableps, assembly GCA_014839685.1. Lineage (NCBI taxonomy): Eukaryota > Metazoa > Chordata > Actinopteri > Cyprinodontiformes > Anablepidae > Anableps > Anableps anableps. The sequence goes on along the minus strand of CM026070.1, from coordinate 14,106,563 downwards.
GATGCAACTGTTGTTAGGCTATCATTAGTCCGCAGAGAAAGGTCATCGCCAAGGGTGTTGTGCAACCTTCTACTACTACTTCCTGTCACAGTGGGAATTTAGATGAGTATTGATCAAACAGCTTGACATGAATAGTGGTTACAGTAAGTGCATGTTGATCAGTCTGTTTGCTGTCTGTTAAAAATCCATTAACTCGGTTGTACATCAGTGCTGTGCACCATGTACCTGTGGGGGGAAGTCGTAAGAAGTCATAAATGGATGCTTTGAAAGTCAGATGTGAATGCAAGCGCAGAAAATACCAGAAACCCTGCCTGGTGCATTTTCAGAGAAATATGAAGTATCAACATTACTCTTCTCCTGTATTGTATTATTAGCTCAATGCCTCCTGGCATCACTTTCTAGTCTCTCCTTTAAGTCAGTTCATCTTTGTGTCCTTTGCTAAGGACATCTCTACTTTTTTTCTGTAAAGGTTCAGAAGTTTTTTCAGTTGCTTCATGATAATTGGCAGAAACATGCACTATATGGAAAGCTCTCTAGGGAATAGCACAAACTTTTCAAAGGTGTTTCATTATAACCACAAAATACTTTATGCTTTGCTCAGTCCATCCATCAATACTGTATACCTGTAGGAATCATTATTGATTAAAAATCCTCAAAAAGATCATTGTTTCACAAGTGAGCTGCATGCTTGGAGGAGAGTGGATAGTAATATTGTTTGTATGTCTCCTCTGGACATAAATATTTTGCCGTGGCTCAAGACAGGTCAGACAGAATAAGAAACCAAGCTGGAACTTATGTAGAATATGAAGCAGGTTGTTTCTGTGTGGCACTTGCTCATTTGCTGTGTTTTTTGAGCTTTGCTTGTTTGGGATTGAATGGGGAGTCTTTTGGCTGTTTTCCAGGAAGCCATGGAAATGAAGTAGATCCTGAACTGTGTTCTGTGCTTTGTAAAGCTGACTTTAGAGTATAAACATGCTGACTGAATAAATACCCCTCATTGAGATGCAGATGGTTTAAGTGTTGCTCTCCACATATTAGAAACTTTAGGACAGGAGGCTGATAAATGGTATTAGTCAAACACCTGTTAATGCCCGGGCAGAACATGAAGAGCATGAGGACATAACATTTTTAAAAATAGATAATTAATTTAACCAAATGTTAAAACATTACATGTCGTTTAATGAAAATCTCACTCATTTTAATTTCTGTTATTTTGTTGATGTAATTGATGTTAATCAAATTAATATATTAAGAAATGCACAAGCTTGGCTGTTTGAACACAGTCATCTCAGCAATAATAAATCAGCACTAAATCAGCTCACAGTTGAATATTTGAATATTTAAAATTTCATGCTTCTTGAACCACAGGTGAAGGAGAAGTTTTTTCAGTTACTTTTAATAAGTTGCACAAATCAATTTGAGACCCATCCAAAGTTACATCTCCTTTTGCCCTCCCAACTTTGTCTTGTTAATAATCAAACAACAAAACAAAGGAAATGAATCACTTCTTTTTGTTCTACATTTTTGTGAGATCTGATTTACCCTACTTCTAATTATGTTCTTATTCCTTATTTTAGTTGGCTTAAATATAAATGGGTGTAGATGTTAATGATAATTTGATTACTGCCTTTATAGTTATCTTAGACATAGTTTGCTTTACTATTGGTCTACTTACAGTGTCCATATCTAAAATATTGGCTCTGTTATTATTTTCTTTACAGTCCTCTGGCAAAAATACATGTATGCCTTACATATTACTGGGATACAAAGATCTTTAAGGATATGAAGTGTATGATACCCCAGCATCGCCCTCTGCACATCTGACAATGTAGCACACATAGTTTAACCTCCAGCTAAGCCAGGCTGGCACTGACACTTTTGGGAATGTCAGAATCCTCCCCAACACAATTGTGGCAACTTAGATATGCCAAATATAATGTAATGTGAATCAAAACCTGAATGCTACTCAAATGTCTCAACAACGTCGCTTTAATAACATTGCTTAATCTTACGGTCTATCCCAAGGATCTGCAACCTTTACAATCCAAAGAGCCATTTTTGTTCTCAGTCCAGCTAAATTAAACTAATTCAGAGCCACATAGCTAACATGACTTTTTCAAAAATAGACTACTTGTAATTTTTGCTAAATATCTTTAACAGGAAGGGTTTTTTTTTTTTTTTTTTTTTTTTTTTTTTTTGTCATTTTAAAGAGCCACTATTTTTAGGTATTATTTTTAGATTTTGAAATAAGGAAAGATGTAAAAACCTTTTGTAAAAGAGGACAGATACATTTTCTTCTAAGAAATATTACTGGTACTGTTGGTGTCATTTTGTTTAAAAAAAATCAGTGCTGTTATTTCATGAAAAAAAACACAGAAAAACTGCTTAGACCTAAATTTTCTAACATATCTGTTTTAAAAATCGTAGTTTTTCCACAGTTTTTAGCAAGAGTTATCAAGACCCATTACAGAATGTCCAAAGAGCCACTTGTGGCTTCAGAGCCATGGGTTGTAGACCTTGGTCTAGTTCATAGTAAGCACTGATGAAGATTCATCAAATGCTTAAAAGTGGCTCCAACAGTAGGGCGGTTTGGCTTAATTTGTGATCAAGTCAGCTGATAAATAGTTGACCACCTGGAAGCACTCATAGACTTTGCAAACACTTAAATCCAAAATTATTCATATCCCTCAACAAAATAGCAGTGGGAAGAAGCAAAAACGTATTCAACAAAGAAATGAAAGATTTGACTGTTGTTATATTTTAATAATGTGTTTTATTTCCTTGTATTTTGAGTCCCATAAGATATTTTCAGATATACCAGCATTAGTGTTGATGTAAAGCAGGGTGACAACAGGTTTAGTTGCACAGGAATTAAATATCCTTTAAACAGTGCTCCAATTTCAATGCATATGGAAAAATGCCACTCTTAAAATGTGGATAACCAGAAGAATAGATCCTAGATTTCTCTGAGTAGCTTCCATTAATGCAGACCCCAAGAACGTTGGAAAGAAGATGTCATAGTCCATATAGGAAATGTCCTTGTGAAGTAAGAACTGCTTATAATTAATCATTCATAAAAAAGAACAAGGAAAACCCAAGGGTTCTTTTTAGCAGTGCCTGGCTGAAAAAGCTCCTCAGCTTTATTTAGCCACTCTGTCCATCAGCAATGGGGTTTTCATAAGCTCACAAATAAATAATTTCCAATTAAAAGAAGATTGATGGTCTTTTTTTCCACCATTGTCAATGATGCATCAGATTGAGCAACTCACACTGTTTGTTTGGTCAAGATTTTTTAAACAAGAAAAGCTTCATTTCATATAATCTTGTCATCTGAACCTCATTTCAGCCAGAGTGTTTGACATTTCTCCCATATTGCATGTTCTCAATCAGCATTTTTTTTTTCAGCCTATTTATAAAACAAGGTGTGTGGCTGCCTTAAAACCATCCCTTATAGCTGCTTTAGGTTTTAGCAATGTTTGATAACAATCATGAACCCAAATCCCCCTGTATTATAAAAGCACACACAAAAGAACCTTTTTACAAATCAGCTAAGTGCCTAAATGTACATGAATTTTCAGTTTGAAGAGATTCATTCAAGATTAACAGCTCATGATAGTACAGATAACGGCACTGGTAATAATTTGTACTTAGAGAACAAAAACCTTTTCTGCTAAGTCTCAGAGCTACATTTAATACAGCTGTCACATTCTGTTGTAAATACTTAAACATCTAATTGAAATAAAATAAATAAATTGGTTTTTAAAAGTATTTTTTAATTAAGATTGACTTATTCTCACAGGAGAGATGTGATGATATTGATTTCCCACCAGGTTCTGTGATTGGACCATTGCTTTTTTACTTTGTTTAGTTAGCTAATATCATTAGACAGCACAACTTAAATTTCGATTGTGATGTTGGTGATACACCGATAGCGTTAACTCTTTGGTCAAATGAAACAAATCAACTGCAGATTGTGGTTCCGAAAGTAGAAATAAGCAGACTCAGAGGAAGAACCTGCAGCTGTCAGTTTTCTTTCAAGTGAAGCAAGATGCAAGTTGGGTTCACTCGGGTGGCCAACCCTGCCATTTAAAACTGAACAAATAGAAGTTAGAACCATGACTGGAATTTAAATTGAATTATTTACCGCCAAGAAAGTGGCAAACACAGACTCTTCTACTTTAATTGAGTTTTTCAAATTTGAGGCTCTTTATTGTTATTATGTCAATAATGCTTCATGAATGAAGTCAAGCGAAACATTATTTATCCCCAGTGGTCTGACAACACAAAACCAAAAATGCACGGAACAGTTCATTGATTATAACAGTTTAATGGGAATCAAATTAAAAACACACAAACTACAATTAAAAACAAACGGCATTAATGAGCACTGTGTTTAAGCAGCATTAAAACTGAAGCCATACATCCCAGCAGTGTATGAGTCATCCAGCTCACCGTCGTTTGTGTAAGAAAGATGAGAAGCTTGAGCCTACCTGCACTAAGAGCATCTGTAAAGCACTTAAAATCACTACCTAACAGTAAATTCAGCAGAACAAACTTTTTTCTGCAAAAGAAATAATGAAAACAGAACAGTTTTATAAAATGCATTTTTTTTCCCCTTACATTTTTTAATTTTGTGCCTTGATAAGTAACTGCATAATTTTACAGAGAACCAAATATTGATATTGCATCTGAAACTGCTTTAAAAAAATGACTCATTCATATAATGAATGACCTGTTTTAAAAAATGATGCAAGTTTTATGCGAAATCTAAATTATTCATGTGCAATCTGACAATTCTGCTGCTGTGAGAAAACGTGTTAAGTGTGGCCGTCAGTGGAAGCAAGTGGGAGTGGTAAAGTGAGTGGCAGTTTTTCCATTTGTGTGCAGTCAACACTGCATTTTGCTCGGCTTACATTAGCGGTGTATGATTAGATGTCCTGAGACATGAATCTTGTAGCAATCTCGAGGACTTCTGGTCCTTAAGGATAACATTTATCTTCACAGCTGTGCATTTATTTTACCAAGGCCTTTTTATTTGGAGGGTTTTCAAGGTTTTTTTTCCTATTTATTTATTCATTCATTCATTGTAGATGATGTTTTTGCAACAAAATGCAATAAGCAGTTACTGTTGTATAATTTATACCTGAAAAAATAAAATACATTGACATTTTGTTTTTACTTTTTTCACAAACACACAATTTGAATTTAAGGATTCTCTTATAGTAAAGTCATTTTTCTGCACATCAAAGGCTTGCCTTTCTTTCTTATTTGTTTTCATTTTATCTTTGACCAAAGAGCAGGGCTTCCTCTCAGACAGAGTGGAAGGGAGATCTACCATAACAATAAAAGTGAGTCTTAGCGGATTTAGAGAAATTGGTACACATCCCACAGTGCTACCCACTATGAATATGTTATTTTCAACACCCAGAGAGAAATGTGATTTTTTTTTTTGTTTGTTTGTTTTTTTTTTTGTTTTGGAAAAGCAGAAATAAATTTCAGTCCCTCAAGCAAGCTGCTCCAGATCAATAAAGAAACTACTCTCTCTGAGTTAGTTATGCTTTCCTGCAGTTTCTCTGTCAGATGTAAGTAGGTTGTCATGCTCAGACATCCATTGGAACCAGTACCAGAACGGTTGGTGCCTCAGCCACTTTGGTTTTGCGACGCAGGAGGTGAGTCAGTCTCCTGAAGGATGGCGTCGCACGCAGGAGGAGCTCCTTGAGCCCTGCCCGAAACTCCTGGCGAATTAGGCAGTAGAGCACAGGGTTGAGGCAGCTGTTGGTGTGCGCCAAGCACACGGTTAGGGGGAAGGCATAGGCTTGCACATTGTAGAATGCCTTGCTAAAGGGAACCAGGTCAAACTTTATAAGCACCCCCCAGAGTGTCAGAGCCTGATTGGGCAGCCAGCACAGAAAGAAAGACAGAACCACTATGACAATGGATTTGGTGACTTTGGAGCGCCGGTTCAAACGGCCTTGCTTGACCTCTGGATCTGCTGCTCCTGTAACGCGACGGCTGAGGATGACCCGCAGAAGAAGCAGATAGCAGACAGTAATTATGATTAGAGGAATAAGGAACCCCAGGAGGACCTTCTGTAATTGGTACAGACCCAAAAGAAGCTGTGGATCCCATCTGCCAGAGTCTGGAAAGCGGACCAGGCAGAGCTCCTCATCCGACACCTCAGCACTGGTGGAGTAGATGGCATGAGGCAAAGTAGCCAGGAGAGAGACAGCCCAGATGCCAAGGCTGATCCACTTTGCCCTGGCTGCTGCTGCCCTCCGACTGTGCATCTTTAGAGCAGAGGAGATGGAGTAATACCTCGCCATGCTCATCGCTGTTAGAAAAAACACGCTGGCGTACATGTTCATGGTGGTGACAGCGCTGATGATTTTGCACATGACCCGGCCAAAAGGCCAGCGGAAGTCCAGTGCTGTGTCCACCGCCCAGAAAGGTAAAGTCAGAACAAACTGCAGGTCAGTGATAGCCAGCCCCATCACAAAGCAGTTTATGGATGACTGCTTCTGCCTGTGGCGGGAGTGGAGTAGATACAGAGCCAGCGAGTTCCCCACCAAACCCAGAGCACATACAATAGAATACACACACGCTATCATCACACGCACTACCAAGCTGGAGCTGTCTCCTTGTAATTCCATGATGGATTCCCTGGTAAGGAGCTGCAGCCAGCAGTGCAGCGACAGGTTGCTGGCGGAACCCCCACTCCCACTTCCAGGGTTGTCCTCCTGGAGAATCTGCTGCTCACATGACTCTGGGGCCAGTGTTTGGACTTCAGTCTCATTCAGCGACATGGTTGGACTCTTCTTCTCATATGCCCTCAAAATCAGAAAGCTGCAAACACAGAAAAGAAAGTTTGCATTTGAAGCATCACTGTTCCGTAAGGAAGTGTCCACGCAGGGCCAGTCACAGATGTAAACCGCTGCCTCGGCTCTTCCCCTCTCATTTCTTCTGTCTGACTACTCGCAGCTCTGAGCGCGTGGCGGCCGTTTATAGCTGCCACATGAACGCGCACGGTCCTCATCTCTGCAGCGAGATGATTGGAAGAGGGCGAATCATCCTCCGATTTCTGCTACATGCAAGTTTCAAAGAAAAGGAGAGTTGAACATTGATGCATATTCTTACCAAAATCGATCATGTTTTTGCAGCACGACAGAGTATGTGCAGAACTCCGGATGACTTTGGGGTCAGGAGGGACTTTAAAAAGGAAAAAGAAATATCAGGAGTACAAACCTAATTAAATGACAAAAATTGAATAAATAAAAACGAACAGAAGTTGCTCTCGAGATGAATGTGCGATGAATCATAAATTCATTATATATATATATATATATATATATATATATATATATATATATATATATATATATATATATATATATATATATATATATAAATAAAGAGAGAGAGATAGAGTAAAAAACACGATAATACGAATAGTCATGAAAAATATAGCTGACAATTTTGGAGATTAAAAAAAAGAACAAACAAATAAATAAAATTGAAATATATGATAAAATGGCACACGAAGATCCAGTGCATTGAATAAATAAACAATGAAATAAAGGGATGAATGAATAATGAGAATAAACAACTCGTTAATTAAAAACATCCATTTCCGCTGAGTCCTTGCAGCGTGACAAAAGGATTTTTGGAAACGAACGGATTGTCTTTATGTTTTACTCATCATTCTTTGCGCCTCTTAAAATCCTATAATATTGTTTCTGTATTGCAGAATGTGCCAAAAAAAAAAAACAACAACAAAAAAAACTAATAAAATAAACTTTTCACGTGTATTTACAGGCTGAACGTTACCATGGGGTGGGGGGGAGGTATGGTATGATTTTCTAAATAGCTCCAAGGGCCAACTTCTGGAGCGGTCAATGAATAATTGCAAGTGGCTTGCAAAAGTATTCATACCGATTGAACTTTTAAACTTTTGGTCATTTTACAGCCATAAAACTTAATGCTTTTTATTTGGATTTTATGTGACAGAGTAACACAACACAAACTAATAAAAATTTTTGGTTTGAAAAAAAAAAAAAAAAAAAAAAACCCAACAAAAACTGAACAAAAAACAAACAAAAACAAAACTATACTGTGGTAAGGATTCTTTTTAATACTCATCAGAGACAATACTTTGTAGAAACACATTTCACTGCAATAAAAACGGCAAGTCTTTTGTGGTATGTCTCTGCCTGCTTTAATGTTCAAATTAGATTATTTAGTGGTGGTAGGTCTGGACTTTGCTGGGTCATTCTAGCATACAAAAACATTTGCTTTGATCTAAACCATCCATCCATCCTACAGACAATTTTAAAAGACTAATAAACTAATAAACCCATCTGCTTGACAAAAATTTCTGTGTTCATACAGAAAACTTTAAATCTACTTCAGCACATCTTTCCTTGCCCAGTTTCAGATAATAAAATACAAGATATTAATTAAGCTTTGTAGAGTGCATAATCATAATGAAGGAACTCATTTTTAAATTGTATAGTCCAGCTCCTCTTCATACTTTAGGCCACCAGCTGCCTCTGAAGAGGACTGTGAAGCTGTGTTGAAAAGCTTCCAGAAATGAACATTTAGTTATAGACGCTTCAGAAGTTTCATAAAGCTTCACTTAGCTATTACTGCTTTAAAGGATCCAACAGAAGGAATCACCACTGGAACAAAGGGTTCAACTGTTGAAGAGAAACAACAGGAGCAGGGTAATTAACAACGGAAAATACTGAGCATACGAAGAACACAGAGAGCTAGAAGTTACCACAGAAACTCATAATAAGAAAATAAGGGACTTGCAGGAAAATGACTTTAACTGCAGCTGATGAGATTTTGAGGGTAGAACGGGTGTGCAAGATGTACTGAGAACATTGGAATGGGGCGTCAGATAGTGGGCAGGGTTGGAATCCACCCTCAAAGGATTTTGATTGGATAATCCTTCAGTTTGTCTGGTTTTACTCCCATAGTGGTTTTATTCCCACAGAGAACATACTTTTAGGTTTTGACAGACATTCTCTTTGTGATTCACTAGAGGCAGCAATGGCTCTTCATGCCAGGTGCTGATGAAGGCAGTTAGAGAGACTCTTTGTACTTGCTCCAGATTGTGTGGTTTCGTTTAGAGACTATCAACAAATTCCAGTTGGCTGAAACGCGTAAACAAAAAGGACCCCCCCCCAGCTGTTACTAGACTAGATTAATGAGAACCACCAATCTCTATTCATTTCATTCTAGTCTTCCTCTAAGTTCTATCTGTTTTTGATTATTAAAGACTCTGCTCATTTTTACCATTTCTGTATTTGGATTCTTTGCCAAAAAACAACATCAAGACAATCCCTGCTTTAAGCCTCACCAAAACCGTATCCCTGACCTGTCTGATATGTTTTTTTGTACTTCATGATGCAGTTTGTTCACCAATGTTCACTTTACTGGCAAGAACCACACCACAAAAGTATGAGATTAAAGGTTTATTGGAGAAAGGGGATGGATGAACTTGAAATGAGGATTTGCCATCTGAGGAGATAGCCATAAGGCTTGGGAGGAGAAGACTCAGCATGGGGTGCAGTCTTTGGGAAAATGGCTTTCATTTTATTTTCCCGAGCCCATAGGACCCCCCAGATGGAACCTGCAACAAAGAAGATAATAATGAGGAGGAAAGGATGGGGATTATGGGATGGAGGGACAAGGGTAAGAGAGAAGAGAAGGAAGGCTGAAGAGAAGGAAGAGGTATAAGGTGAAAGGGGTTGAGGGTAAGGGAAGAGGGGGTTGAAAAAGGCATAACAGACTGTGAAATATGAGTGAGCTGAGTATAAATAGGCTGCTTGAGAAACTAGAGGTGTGATTTGGGCATGGCTCTGCTCCCGAAACTTAATTATCATAATAACTTCATAACAAAAAAAAAAAAAAAAAAAAAAAGCCCAAGCAAACAGGCAAGCAAAAAAAAAAAAAAAAAAAAAAAAAAAAAAACTCTGAGGACTTGACAGAGCAGCTGTATTTACTGTGGTAAATTAGCCTCAATACACTATATCTGGGAATTAAGGGATTTCCTAGGGTAATTCGTTTGCACTGCAGATTATTGAGGAATATCAGCACAAAGGGAGCAGCACAAATACACAAAACACTTTTCATATTTTTATGAAAAACCTTAAAAGTAAAACTATGTAATTTTTAATCATCATTGTAGACTGCTTTGTATGGCTCCATCACAAAATGTCAAAATACATAAAATGTGAAAAACTTTTGAAGGGGATAAATAATTTTCCAAGGCACTGCAGTGCAACAACATTCTGAATAAATCAAAAGGACGGATGAGGGAGAGAAAAAAAAAATTAATCTGCCCACTTTTAATCCATTGCAGACTGCTCCTTGTCATCTTAACAACCCCTAAACTGCTAAATGCACAGGCAGCACTGACAGTAGGCCTGGTTTAATATTTAAAACATTCTAATCTTTGATGATGAATAAATCTGCACACACTGTGAAAAAAGCAAGTGATGTTTCACAAGTGTCATACCAAGCCTTTTTACATTTGTGAAGCAAAACTCACTATAAAATAAGCATGGAAGAAGTCAGAGAGTTGCACATCAGTTACTAAATTTAAAGTTTTTCTAACACAACTAAGTATAGTGACTCACAAAAGTATTTGTACCACTTGAACTTTTTTACTTTTTTGTCATGTTTCAACCACAAATTCGAACATTTGGTGTATTATCTGACAGACCAACTCAAAGCTGCACTTAACTGTGATAAGGAAATAAAATAAGCATCTGAACTTGTGGTCCACATTTGCATTAAGGCTCATTTATTCTAATACCACTAATTAAAATCTGGTGCAATCAATTATCTCCAGAGGTCAAACAAATATTGTCATGAAGACCAGGGAACATAGTGGACAGGCCGGGGATAAAGTAGCAGAGATACTTGGAACAGGGTCAGGTTAATAAAACAGTATCCCAAGCTTCATTTGTGAAGCAAAACTCACTATATGTAGCTAACATCTCACGGAGCACTGTAAAATCCATCACCCAAAAATGAACATGATGCACCTGTAAACTTCCAAAATATGGTCATGCCCTTAAACTGACAGCCCTCGGAACAAGAGAAAAACAGCCAATAGCTTTTTTTTTTGGGTCTGTTTTAGCTTACATGCAAAATCTAGGATGGAAGACAACACTGAATAGCACCCTGAAAACCTTACCCTCTCCATGGAACATGATGGAAGTAGCATCATGCCTTGGGATGCTTTTCTTCAGCAGGACCAGAGTAGCTTGTTAGAATTGATGCGTTAGAATAGACAAGTCAAATTCCTAAATATAATTCACAATTTGTGGAAAAATTAGAAAATTGCTGTCCACAGACACTCTTCATTCAATCTAACTGATCTTGAACTATTTTGGAAAGATGTTCAGTAAAAAAAAAAAAAAAAAGTGCAAAGCTGGTTAAAGCGTATGGCTCAGGGAGATTGCTTGAAGATTTTTAGTTGCAAAGATTTTTTAAAACTATGTATGACTGCAATTCCACTTTACAGTTTTGCATTAATTTGTGTTGCTCTGGCACACATAATTCCAATAAACTACATAAAAGTTTGTGGGGTGGAGGGGCACTGAATTATTCAAAGCAAACTCTATCTGCAGGCTCTAACAACTGAAATAACAATGAAATGATTTGGCTGTTCAGAATAAACCTGCAGCTGTCAGCTGCAAACAGATGGGCACTTGGTCAGGACCTCTGAGCATCAATAGTCAAAACGCAGGTTAAACCTGAGCCCATTTGCATCATGGGCAAATGGGCTCAGAAGAATCTGATAGAGCTCAATATAAATCTCTATACACCTAAAGTGTTAATATGGTTATAGGACTCACTTGTCATTGTAACCCCAAAATGACTGTGAACATTTTAACAGAGTAGGCAAACTATGGAGAAAGATAATTATGCTGTGTTAATGTGTAAGAGAACACTGAAAATATTTTCATGTCAAAATTTTCATTGTCTAGTAAAATGAGCAGCTGAATACTCAGAGCAGCCAAGCTGGCTTTGGGCAGTCAGAATCACCTTGGGACTGATTAGTATTCCACAGTGGAAAAAGGAACAATTTCAGTTTGTCATCTGTTAAGCAAATATTTGACATGGGCCATACTTTAAGCACATAATTTTTCTGTCAACCATCTCTTGCCAAAACAGCAAGGCATCCCTGCTTAATTCGCAATTTAAATGCATACATTTACAGATTTTTTTTTTTCTGCAAGGTTTTATGTGTTCAAAACCCTTTAAGGTGTTTTTAATTGGATTTGCTTCTCAAATCACTTCACCCTGTTTAATTCAGCTGAGGTGACAGCTCTGTTTAATGTGACTCCATAACAGTTCTATCTTTAAATGTTCTTCAGATGCTGTTACATGCATTGCTGAGGTCTGTATTTGCATAAATACTCTTGGTATTTGTAAAGGCTTGGGGAAATTCTGTGACGCGTGCTTTTTTTTTAAGGTCCAGTTCCTGCGCTGTTCAGAGCATCAAGTTCTAGAATGGCACAGTTCCTGGTGAATACAAACTTCATCTATTTGCCCTGTGAGGCTTCATGTGTGTGTATTTCTCTGCTGACACTCACCTCCAGGAAAACTCACTGTAACCCTATCTGAATACACATTTAACAGGCTTTATCTAAGTTGAATGAACTAAGATAATGCTTATTCTTTTAAACCACATGACAGTCAAGATCTGCTAAATGAGAAGTGCTCACTTTAGATCCTTTTGTAAAAGAGAATAAAGATGATATAACCTGTATTTCCAAAAGTATTCACTCACCTACCTTCACAAACATATGAACTTGAGTGACATCTCATTCTTAATCCACAGGGTTTAAAATGTTGTTGGCCAATTCTTTACAGCTATATCAGTTTCAACTGTCCTGGGAAGGCTATCTATGAGGCTTAGTGTGTGGCCATTCTTCCAGAAGCTGGAGAATTGTCATGCTGAATCAGAAAAGGGCTCTCTCCAAGCTGTTCCAACAAAGTTCAGAGGATTAAATCATCTTAGGGCATTTTCACAGCTATAGTTTGTTTAATTTGGTCTGAATCAGTTGATGAGCTAACCTGTAATCTTTTTGGGTGGTTCACTTACTTTTCACTCAGATTAAGCTAAAATGAAAAAAAAAAAAAAAAACCTGTCACCGAAAACCGCATGAGAACATCTGCTTATTGGTCAGATGTGTTCAGGGTGGTGGTAGCAAATATAAACCCAGGAAGCAGATGTTGTGTTCTAAACACTGAGAATTTAATTATATTGTGAATTTGTTTCTTGGTAATACTTCATGCAAAACTAATTATTATGCCTTGGAAAAGATTTTTCTGTGTTTTAGTTCTTCCACAATGTTAACAACAGTACTATTTAAATGTTAGCTCAGGGGGAAGTGCTGATATCACTTTGTCATTCTGATTGAAACAGGAGAGAGGTTGGTTTAATAGGAAGTGGTGCCCTAAATAATTCTTTTTTCACTCAGATGGTTTCCTCCAAGCTGGAGCTGGTGTACAGTTATATAAAGCCCGCAGCAGAATTTCCTTATGGGCCCCTTTCAAATGTTCCAGTGTTGACTTTTTTAAATTTGCATGTTAAACGACTCATTTTACAGTTATCTTGTTTTAAAAGACAATCACATCAGCCCCTTCACATTTTAAACATTTTAAATGTGCTAATTTTAAACATATATATATATATATATATATATATATATATATATATATATATATATGTGTGTGTGTGTGTGTGTGTTTTCTGTGGTTGATTTCTGCAGTAATTCTAAAAAAAACTTCCTGAGCTTGGAAGACAATGGTATCCCTTCATTCCCATATTATACTTTAAGTAAATAGTAAGTTCAGAAATTGAGGTTCTAGTAATATTTTTTTATCTGCTGTTGACAGTTGTTATGTTCCTTTGTAGTTTGGGTTTTGGTTTTCATTTATGTTTTGATCATTTGCTTGTTGTCTATTTATATTCAGTAGGTCTTGCCATATACAGTTAATTTATCTGTGTTCATTGTTATAAAGGTGTTGCCATATTAGTTCATTCCTTTGTTTTAAGTTTCTTAGTTTATCCTTGTGTTCTGTTATTTGTGTATTTGGATTTATTTCCCTTAAACCAGAGGTTATCTTTTACCCTTGGTTTGTAGTTTCTTTGTGTCTGGTTCAACTTCCTTTTTGTTAATTATTCATCTTCCCAGAGTCTGCCTGTGTGCTCTCTTTGGCAACAAGGCAGTCTTCTCTCTGCTTTCTTCCACTCTTCAGCTATATATAAATATATATATATATATATATATATATATATATATATATATATATATATATATATATATATATATATATATATATATAGAGAGAGAGAGAGAGAGAGAGAGAGAGAGAGAGAGATAGAGAGATAGATATCTCTATATAGATATAGAGATATCTATATAGAGATATATTCAAATTCAAAAGACTTTATTGACTCAGAAATAAAGTGACTTCATAGGCAGAAATATTTCTGCTTTTCAGATTGTAACGATATCATCACTTTGTTGAATCATCAAGACATTAAAGGATTTAGCTGCTTTAAAGAAATTTCCAGTGCCAGGATAATCTCTTAAACAGAATGCAGCCCAGGGATTGGGATGCCACCAGTGCAGCGTTTGCTCAGGTACGGCAGCAAGAAGGTATGAATTTATGTGCATGCACAGTGAGGCACAGACATTGGAACATTTCAAGACATGCAACAAAGAAGCCACTTCTCTCCATAACAAACAAAACAAAACAAAACAAAAAACAAATTAAGGACAGACTGACAATCTGCAGTAAGTAACATGATAGGACCACAGAAGAATTTGGGATCAGATAATCAGATAAGGTTTTTTCATCTGATGGACCCCTCTTGCGAATTTTTGGAAACTGGGAAGGGATCCGATGAAAAGGCCAGTCAAAGAAAGAAATAATAAGCACCACGATGATTTGTTTATCATGCAAAGCTTTTTCAGACCATTTCAGTTGTAGTTCTGCCTTTTGTCTATAAGGAAGTGTGCTCACTTACAATTCTGCCATCAAAGAGTGGAATCAAAAAGTCCTCCAAGAGCAACTTTGCCCAACAATCCAAGAGTACTTTGTGATGTCAGTGCTTTTTCCAGCATAATAAATGACTACGTCACAAAGTAAAGGTGAGAGCTAGGTGGCTCAGGGATCAAAACATTAAAATTTTGGGTCCATGGCCTAAATAACCATTAATAACCATTAATAACCATAAATAACCATTAATGGTTAATCCTCAAACAACAAGTGGACAAAACATTTTGACAACTTTAACCACTGATAAAGCAAAAATGGGTCACCATCAGTAAGGATTTGGCCCAGTAACTGATATCCAGTATGTTAATGCAAATAACAAAAGCCTTGGAAAATAAGGTTGACTCTTTATATCTTTATATACCGTATACACTTGATGTGTAAAATGCTTTGACAGCAGTGAAAGGTTTGTTATTTAACTTTTGTATGCCATAGTAACTCCTGACAAAATGATCTGACAACGCTAAACTAATAATGGTTGCAAAAAACTGATTTTTCTGTCAGTCTTACAACTTTTGGCCATGACTATACAAGGCACTGAAATTCAAGGAACATGTTGCTGAGGGAACTGTTTCCAAAGCTGATTTTAAATGTTTCCTCCTCATTCTGAGTTGTTTGCTCTGCTAAAGAGTGACAGTTCTCACCCTGGAAGCAGTTCCGACATGGTGATCACAGCCAGCAGTAATTGTAGTGACATTCAGACATTGCCACAACATCTGTGCCTTCATAGCTCATTTAAATTACTCCATCCAGGCTAGCACAAGCTTTTAAAACATTTAATTTTTTTAATCTTGAGGAAAATGTTATGTCAAGGTTAATTCTTTTAAATTTAACAAGAAATTACTGTAGCAACAGTTTGTCAGAGATATGTATGTATGCTGTCACTTCTGATATTTCATGTATAATCACTGCTAAATGACCTGTTATAATAAATCAATTGCACTTGACTCATGTTAGTTTTGTCTTTATTTGAAGTTACACTTTCAGTCTGTCAAGGTAAAGCTGAAAGTAATTCAGAGCAGAGCCAAATGTTCATTCAGTTTACTTTATTGTTCTAAAGTATTATAAAGAAGCCATTTGTCTGCAGCAATTTGACTTCCACTGTCAGAGTAAGACAGATTTAAGTAAGATTTGTAACAGCAGTTTATATGCTGGGATTTCATCTTTAATCAAAGGGCTCCAATGAAGTATAGAATATTAAAAGTTTGTAGAGGCAGTTTTTCATCAAATTTTCATCTATTTCTTTTTATTAACAAGCATCCACGTTTGTTCTTATTTCCCCATTGATCTTATCATTAGGATGAAAGTTTAATTAATTTCTTGTAGTTTTCCATCCAATTGATCAAGCAGATCAAAGAATACACAATGTTCAATAGTCACCAAGGTCCATCTCATTTCCTTATTTCTACAGCGCTGCAGAATATTTAAAATGTACATATATTATGTTACGCCCTGCATAAATTCATTCTGATGGGACAAATATGCACTCTTATCATGTCATTTATTTAAGCTCAAAGCTTCTGAACAGTCATTGTTTATAAGAGATTGCTTTAAATGTGAACTTTATCTATGTGATTAATGACACTATCTTCTTTAGTTTCAGGATGAACATGGAAACCTTCATTTTAAGACAATCTACCTAAGGACAATGCCAATGATTATTTCCTGAGCTGGGCAGCAGAGGTGGAAATGAGTGTCTTTAAGATATTACTGAAAAACAGAATTGGTAACATATCTGGTTTATCAAAAAGAAAATTGTGTGATGTTTTTTTTTCTTTGCATGAGAGTGTAATTATCTACAGTTAAACAAGTGCCATGTGGACCGAAAGGCCACTCAGTGAGGAAGAAGCCATTGTCCAAAACAACATATAAAGCCAGACTACAGTTTACACTTGTACTAGGGGGCAAAGAGTTTAATTTTCGGAAGTCTGATGAAACAAAAATCAAAGTGTTAGGCCATAATGACCATTGTTACATTTGGGCGCAAAAGAAAGAAGTGTATAAGTCTGAGAACACCATCTCATCTGAGAAGTACAGGGGTGACATCATCGTGCTGTGTGAATGTTTTGTTATAGGATACACTGGTGTACTTCACAAAAACATGACATTATGAAGGAAGAATATTATGTTGAAATAATGAAGTAACATCTTAAGACATCAGCAAGGAAGGTAAAGCTTGTGCCACATGGATGCTGATCACACAGTCAAATTAGTTACAAAACAACTAAAGGACAACAAAGTCATTGTTTTGAATTGGTCATCCCAAAGTCCTGTTTTTGGGGGGCAGAGTTGAAAATATGTTTCTGTGAGCAAGAAGGCCTATAAACCTGACTTAGTTACACCACTTCTGTCCAGAGAAATGGGCCAAAATTCTAGCAAACTATTGTGAAAAGCTTGTAGACGGGTACCCAATGTACCAATGATCTTTGGGAGTTTGATTTTGTGTCCAGCTTTGGACCTAAAAAGGAATGATCAAGAGCCAGCACGCAGCTTCAGCTGTTACAGCTCAAAACTAGTGACCAGGCCCAAAATCTGGGTGTAGTGATGGACTCAGACCTGAACCTTCAGAGACACATAAAGACAATTTCAAAGTCAGACTTCTATCACCTGAAGAACATTTTCATGATTAAAGGACTAATGTCCCAGCAATATCTACAGAAACCTATCCATGCATTTATCTTTAGTCACACTGATTACTGCAACAGTGTCTTCACAGGTCAAGGTCAAAGTCAATCAGACAGCTGCAGCTGATCCAGAACGCTGCTGGTTGCGTTCTCACTTAGACCGGTAAAATAGAGCAGATAACCCCAGTTCTAAAATCTTTACACTGGCTCCCTATAGCTCAGAGAATAGACTTTAAAATACTTCTGTTAGTTTATAAATCACTGAATGGCTTTGCACCAAAATACATCAAGGATATGTTGTTGTTTTATCAACCTTCCAGACCACTCAGATCTTCTGGTTCTAGTATACTCTGTATACCCAGAACCAGAACCAAACATGGAGAAGCAGATTTCAGTTTTTATGCTCCACTAATCTGGAACAAACTTCCAGAAAACTGCAAAACAGCTGACAAACTGAATTCTTTAAAATCAAGGCTAAAAACCCACCTGTTTAGAATTGCTTTTGATTCATAATGACCACAACATTGATCAACATATTTGATGTGTATTTGTATATGTAAGGTTTATTGCTGTTTCATAATTGGTTACTGTATTATGTTTTTATGGTGTAAAGCACTTTGAACTGCCCTGTTGCTGAAATGTGCTATACAAATAAACTTGATTTGACTTTACCTGACTAGCTTTATTTTGTTATTTTTCACTATTTTTCTTTTGTAGTTCATTGCTTAGTTTTAAGGTATGAACTAAGCAACTTAAGTACATAACTCTTTTTGTTCTGTACTTATGTTTATTTTCTGTTCTGATTCACAGCAGTTAGTTATGTTTATTTTCTATAGATTTTAGTTCCTGTTTTATTTTTAAACTGGTCCATGAACCTGGATTAACTCTTTTGTTAGGTCATGCCCTGTAACTGCTTTGTATTCTATTCTGTGTCTTCACATCCATGGTTCCCTGTGTACTCTCTACCATTTTCTCCTATTTCTTCAGTTTGACTTTGGTCACCTTTGCATGTTCCACTCACACCTGACATTCAGTCTGCTAATTAGACCCATTGTGTGCACTGGGGTAGTCACACTCTCTAGCATGTAAGTGTCTCAGTTCCTGTCATTCTCTGATAGATATTACTGTTGCTCTTACCCTGGTTCCTGTATGGATTCTTTATGTGCTTTTGTTTTTCCATTGTTTTCTATTAAACCTTCACTCAACCATACATATCCCTTTTCTAGCTGTCATTTGAGGCTGCAACAAGCAACAACATGACACCCAAAGTATTTGAACTCTACCAAAACACTAAGGAAATTTTTGTAAACTTTTGATTTTTGAGACATTTTAAAGAAATCTCTTCTTATTCTGGTATTTGCCAATGAAAAAAAGTTAATCTTAACCTAAATTTGAAGAAAATCTAGTTTATTTCATTGTCAGACATTAAGAAAAAAGATTGTTTTTGCCTTTTTTTGTAGTGTATTTAGATACCTTTTATCAACTGTATATATGTTCATTTTGTCTTATAGTGTAAGATTTTATGTTCATCCATTATGCAGGCTGAATTTGTTACCTAATATATCAAGTGAGTTCATACTCTAGTGTAGTGATGTCTAAAGTCGGTCCTGGAGGGCTGGCAACCTGCATGTTTTAGTTGTCTCCCTGGTGGTAGTAACTACCTCCTCAGGACGTCAGTGTTCTGCAGAGGACTGCTAATGAGCTATCATTTGATCCAGGTGTGTTGAACCAGAGAGAGAACTAAAACATGTCGGATTCCAGCCCTTGAGGACAAACTTTGGACACCACTGCTCTAGTCTATAGGTCACCAAAACCATGTGCAATTCCATCCCTAAAAACTTGTAGGTTCACAAACTGTTCACACAAATTCACATTTCTGATTTTGGTTTTCACTTGGCTTTGATACAGAGCTGCCACCCAGGCAAAAGAAAAATAGATCTATGTCACATTATAATGTGAAAACTTTATTGTTCTAACAATATCGTATTATATTATTACAATTACTTTTCACATTTGATCAATATACATTTCATATTACAATAAACTTATTTATGATATTATAACAACTTTTTATGTTCTGACAACATAAATACATTGTACTAAAGCGATAGTATATCGTACACACATGAAAATTATGTTAAAACAATAAAGCTATCACATTATAATGTGATACTTCTCATTGTTAGGACATAATATATTTTTATCTTTTAACATCATGACATTGATGATGATGCAGTTAAATGGTTGAGAAAATGTCTCGCCTATCAGAACTGATTAAGTTCTATTTCATGCTTGGATTGATCCATAGAGATGTTTTACTGTTATTCAGCAGCCTGGATAGTATTGTAAAAATCATGCATTCACTGAGAAGGAATATAAAACAGATTGGGCTGTACAGGAGTAACATTGAGTCTGGTCCGACTAAGGCAGGAGCATTTCTCGTTGATCAGCTGTAGGGGCAGAGGAAGCTCCATGGATACAGACTCCACCATTTGAACTGCATTCGTGGATGTGTTGTCACGTAGTGTATTGTGAGACATTTGCAGCTATATCTGGACCCTGTAGGGTTGTGCAAAGACAAAGTTGGCCATAAATTAACCCAAATTAATGTGGCATCTTGACTTTGACAGTAGATCTTCCTCTAAAATCTTTTTATTGTTTCTAGTGTTGAGTGAAACTACTCTACTTTGGTGATACTTATGCATGCCATGAGCTTCCTCAATCCTATGTGTAATCATGCATTCTTCAGAGATTCATTAAGAAACGTTTTAGATTCTTTACTTTTTTCATATGAAATAAAATGTAAGTTGAGATGAATTTGCATGTCTGAATGTGAATCTGTTAGAGGATGGGATCCTCTTCTCTTAGCCAATTAATGAAAAAGTAAAATAAGTTCAACTTTCAAACTTTTCAGACTCCTGGAAGAATAAAATGAGCACAAACGCATAAGTAAGACAGATCCTTAGTGGTTTCATCTCCCTCCTTCTCTCTCTATAGCAGAAACAGCAATTTGTTAAATATAAAGGTTTCTTTATCCTCAGGAATTTCCCACACCCAATCTATTTCAGAGTTACAGAGTGAAAAAAAGAAATACAATTTGTAGATTAAAAAAGAAGATCAGGGGTCACTTTAATTGGCATTGGGTCGCCCCCAACATTCCCTCATGACTATCCGAGCTCAGCAGGATCCCTCTTGGCTTCATGAAGACTTTGGTAATCAAAGTGATGGCTCAGGGTACTGATTACTAAAGCAATTGGTGGAGAGACATTCACTCTGATTAAAGACCAAGCAGGTCAAAGTAAAAGAAAAGAGGGAGATCCAAGACAGAGAGAGAACGAGTCAGCCAGCACAATAATTGGTTATCACTTCTTATCACAATGGTTTAAACTGAAGTGTTGTTTACGATGTGTGAATAGTGTGTAGAATAAAGTAACCATGTGTTTGTATGGCATCTAAAGCAAAGAGGTGTTGAATGTTATCTAATAAAAAAAAAATAATAATAATAGAAATGACAACAGAGGAAGGAATTAAAGGGGTAGAGGGGACTTGTGTAAAATAATTTTTTTTAAGCTTTATATCATGTTATAATGTCATTCCCTCATCAAAAACATACCTGTAGTGTTGTTTTAATTCTTTCATGCATATCTGAGGAATCCTTGAATCTCTGGTGGCAGCCATTCAGGGGTGCCTAAACGCTTGCACTCCGAAAGCGCCGCTTATTTCCACTTCCCAATTAGCAAACACCTGGTGGAACTGAGAGTCTGCTGAGCTTATCATACAAACTACTTCTCAGTTCAACACTACTAAGAATAGTTACAAACGGGATAATGAATGGCTGAATGTAGTGTAAAGGATCCTCTGGACTTGATAAAGTGCTATATAAGTACAGGCCATTTACCATTTAATGGAGAAATGTTGTTGGGATGAGGGAGTGTCGGAAAGAGTAGGAGCTTCTTAAAGAGACAGAGGACAATTTCAATCCGTCAAATTGTGAAGTCAAATTTCTTTTAAGTTTTATTTTATATATACAGCATTTTTTAACAACTGAAGTTACTTGATTGTGCTAAAAAAAAAATGGCACCATGTGCCTGGAAAATACATAATACCACCCCTTTAAAACCTTGAGATGTGAGATGATTCATCAGACATTGAAATTAAAAAAAAAAAAAAAAAAAAAAAAAAAAAAAAAAAAAAAAAAAAGTCATCTGTGCCTTCTTATATGTCAAGGCCACCTGCAAACTGAAGAATAACAAGAAGAGAGAAATAATCAAAAGATAATCCCCGTGGATATACTGAACAAACCATGGTCTGATAACTCATTTGAGCTTGTATGAGGACCAAAGTGTTTAAGGCAGAGAAAAAACTGTTATTTGTTCTAGAGGTATGATTCAGTTGTCTTTTTGAAATTAGAATAAAAGGAGACAAAACAGTTCAATTTTGGGTCCATTATTTCACAGAAAAACTACCTTTGTACATTATATGGATGAGACATGCCACAACTGTGTATTGACAGAAAACAGGCTTCCTACTGTCTTGGTAATACATTGTCTCAAGGCTGTGAAATAAATAATCTATAATCTGTCAATATTTGTGAAGTTAAATACAGCTTTCTTACTTTTTGTTTAAATGTGTGTCACGACAACAATTACATGCTACATTATCTCAGAAAAACAGCAGAGATTTTTAGGTAAATTTGCCAGGAATTAAATCCAGACATGCTTTGCAGTTGCGGTTCACACATTGCTTTCCCAGCAGGAGACTCTCTGCTGGAGGTTTGTTCTGACAACAGGAAATATTCACTCCTGGCTCTTGGGTAACATGTACCACGACAGGACATGGTGCAAAGAATCTGTTGTAGAAATCAAAGTGGTTTGTTTGCTGTACGTCTGGAACAGCTGATGAGGCTGCCTATCTGTTTGTTATAATGAATGCTTTTGTGGTGTATTTAAATGCATCTGCAATGTTAATAAGTGGTTGGAAAGGAAGTAGCTGTTTAGGCCAGAAGTAAAGAAGTCCAATTAGCACCCACCTTTGGGTTTTTTGCTCAAAATTAATTTTCTAGTTATCACCAGGTAACTACAGTGCATTAGAATAGTATTGACAGCAATATTTCTGTTATGGCACTCCAACACAGCATGTGAATGTGTGCATGAATGGATGAATGACTGAATGTAGTGTGAAGTGTGTTGGGTCCTCTGGACTTGATAAAGTGCTACACAAGTACAGGCCATTTACCATTTATGCTTTCATATGCCATTCAATCTCAGCTCATGCTGTGTGTTTACAGTTGCTTTCCTGCTAGAATGTGAACCACTACCCTAGTGTCAAGTCTTTTGGTGTCTCTAATCAGTTTTCCATTTTTATTATCCTTTATTTAACTTCACCCACCCTCTCATCAATACTGACCAGTTCTCTGGAAAAGCGAGATCCTAAAAATCTGATGTGATCAACAGCAGAAAAAGTGTTGTTGTGGAGGGTGAATCTACTCTGATCTCCACTGTCTTGAGAAGTGACCAGTTGATCAGCTGATCCACTTCCTGTCCTTATCGTCATTGTCCTGGATCAGACCAATGACAGTGGTGTCATCGGCAAACTTCGCGAATTTCACCCACAGGTCTGCTGAGGTGCAATCATTTGTGTAGGGAAAAGAGGAACAGGCAGAGAACACACACTCCTGGGGTACATCATTGCTGATGGTTCATGTACAGGAGATGAAGCTTCCCAGTCTCACCCAAAGATTTTCACTGCACTTTTCCCAAGATGGTAGTAAGTAAATAAACAAGTGTTAAACTTCTGAATGAATGGAACAGGAAGTGCTTTTATTCTAATATTTTCAGACAGAACTTTCCGAGCAATGTTGCAGCTAACTTCTCAATGAGAGAATGTCAGCAGTAAGTTCAATTTATTTTGTTCTAAAATGATCCACTCATTTAATACAGCATTCAATTGGAAATACATTTATGTGGTCATTATTATGAGGCTACAGCTAATATGAGCAGATTGTTATGAGCCATTTAAAGTCCATAATCTACCAACTTCATGGGTTTAACAATCAACCGCATCTTTTCACTGTAAAACTTGGACTGCTGCTGTTGTTCACATTGCAGCTTGCTTTCTCTCTTCATTACATGAGATAAAAACTGTTACTAAGACTCAAATTTAAGACCAAGACTCCAAGTCAAGTCTCAAATGTCCAGGGCACAAGTCTAAGTTCAGTCTTACATCTTTTATTTTTGCAACTTAAGTGCAACTCGAGTCAGAGTCTCAAACTTGCATCACCCACCTGCTACCAGTCTCAATAAACAAGGGCACCTTGTTGTGTCTCCTACATGACTTGTGGCAACTTGAAGACAAAACTTCTTATGGCTTTATTTTAACAATGGCTTTCTTCTTATCACTCTTCCAAAAGCCTGATTTGTGGAGTGCACAACTGATAGTTGTCCTCTCAAAGATTCTTCCACTTCAGCTGTGAATCTCTGTAGCATCTCCAGGGTTTCGATAGAACCCTTTTCTGCTTCTCTAACTGATTTTTTTCTTTTCTTACCAGTTTAGGTAGAAGGCCATATTCTTGGTAGGTTTGCACTTGTGCTATGATCTTCCTGTTTTCAGATGACAGACTGAACAGTGCTCACTAATGTTTTCTACCAAACCTCAGTACATGGTATTATTTGGTTTTCTAACAAGCGAAGTCATTTGCATTGGATTTTATTAGGAATATCGAAGTAAAGAAGGTTAATTATGAAAGCATACCACACTTTTTTGATTTCTATTTGTGAAAATGTTTACTTTGACTTTACACTTTTGTGTGACTTTGTGCTGGTTTATCAGATAAAATCTCACTGAAACACATTGAAGTCTGGCTGTAACATGAATAAATGTTAAAAAGTTAACGGAATGTTAATACTTTTTTGCAAGACTGTATAATGAATAAGTTTTTTTTTTATTACTGAGTAGGTAACTATAGTTAATGTTGAGGACTTTTCATTTGGTCACAGTGCAATGATCTGTGTCATGACATTTATCAGTAAAAATCTAAATTTAGAAGCTGATGAGTGTCAAGGAGACCTGAAATTATCTTTTCTGGCTCAGGTTCCATGTTGGCTTCAGTGTAATTCTATCATTTTTTTTTTTTTTTTTTAGGTATCCCTTAATCTGTTAACTCCTGTATTTCTTGAAATGTAAATGATCAGAATGGATCTACTTGTATTTATTTAATCCAGTGACATGCATCACTTACACAGTGAACAATTTGAGCCACAAACTAAATATGGGGCTGCTCCTTGAAGTTAGGTCTGCCCAGATGCTGAAAATGTCAGTGTGTTATATTGAATTATGGCCAAGGTGACAGTGAAGGGAAGAACTCTTTCATCCCATCACTGTGTGGTTTGCAAAAACAGGTCAGATTATATGTGGAAGTCCTGGAAACCACCTTCCTCCAAAAAGTAAATATGTCAACATGTCACTCAGGGAGTTCAAAGTCTGACTCATTAGATAAGAGGTCATCTGTCCCACCTTTGCCCCAGTTTTCTGTCTTTCTCTCCCACTCATCCTTCTGGGCTTGCCCTTTGAGTGATTGCCTGTCTGGAAATTGGATCTTTTAAGGCAAAACTCAGACATAACAGAGAGAGATATAGCACCACATGCTCAGAGTGACTTTTAATTGACAAAACCAAACAAAATTATTTTTATCAGAGCATTTCAAAACAAATCATTTTGCTTTTCCACTTCTCATCTGATGCAATTTCACTCACTGCTGAATCTAAAATGTTGCAATCTATTTTATACCAGATAACAAAACTGACCCTTAACTTCAAAAATTAGCTGTTTGAATCAATATTTTACAAAACAATGTGGCTATACTTGTCTATCTTCAGAAACATATTTATACTAAAGTGTTTATCAAAGACATAAGTAAGTCAAGTTATAGGGCAATTTCCATGTAAGATTAATATCCTCTTTCAAATAAAAAAAATAGTAAGACAAATAAGAAAACAAGAACATATTAAATACAGTGGATATAAGAAGTCGAGGCACCCCTGTTAAAATGCATTTTAAAGTAAAAGGATGAGATCAAAATAAATAATTTCAAAACCTTTTCAGTTACCAGGCTTCATAAGTTTGAAAACTTTCAAACTAATGCTTGAAGCTGAAATCAAAAGAATTTCTTCTTAAGTCCATTACCTTGATACATGTTGACATGGTAATGTTAGCCTACTCTAACTTGCGAAGTTCTCTGAATCTGTTTAACTGTAGGACATCTTTTGTCCGCAACACCCTTTAAGTGACCCCACAGATGTTCTATCAGATTTAGTTCCATATACTGTCTTGGCCATTTCTAAACTGAAATTTTTACTCTAAAGCCATTCGTTTGTTCATCTTAATGTAAGTTTGGAGACACTGTAATGCTGAAAATTAAAATCCTTTTACAACTTCAGCTTTCTTCTTACATATTAGCTTTTTTTGCAGGCACGAAGGTGTGGGGTCAAAACTGACTAGTATCTGGAACCGTTCATGATTGTGATGAAGAGGTAACCCTAGAGCATAATACTACAACCCCCTTGTTTCACTGTTGGTATCATGTGCTTTTGGGATGTGCAGTGTTGTTTTCTATCAGTCATATCCTTTGGAACTGTGGCATAAAGTTGAAGTTAAGTTTCATCTGACCACAATCAATTCATTAACAATATTTTTGAAAAGCTTAGAATGGCTGGGATATTTGGCCTCCTCGGGGTGAGATGACTTTTGAGAACCACTGTATGTTTCAAGGGTTAAACAGGAATGATCAGAAGTAAATTTCCCTGTCCGTGTAAACAAAAGTCTCCGATAATTCCCTCCATTATCATTAGCAGGACTGATTTAATCAGGGCATATTTCATCATTTCTTACATGTCGTCAGCATGTGGTTGTAGCCCGGTGGCGCGATTGGGATTCAGAGTCACTGTAGCTATGTGGCCGGTAATTGGGTCTACATGGAAATGACTGATTCCATCTTCCTGACTGTTGTTCAGAGACACAGAGTCCAAACCAGGCCGTTCCTGTTTTACCACCAGCTGCTTCATCAGGTTTGTGATGTCTTTCAATCCCTTCTCCTCTGGGAAATGCTGGTTCAGTGAGTCTGATTCATCCTCGGTGGGAAAAGAGGGGTCGATAGCATGCATCACACGGGAAGCCTGGAGGTTCTGTAGGGACCGTGATTGGACTGGAGGAGGAGAAGACAGAGAAAAAATAAATAAGGTTAAGCCGTTTTGAGGCTCAACTTATTATTATACTTTTTTAAGCTTGTGGCTGGCAAGTGTGTGAGAGTGTTTGCCTTGGTGTAAAGTTGTGAGCATGAAAAACTCCATCCTCAGACATCAAAGACTTTAAAAGTTTTAAGACTTTCTACTATAACAGATTCTGAAAGCACTGCTAAAAAAACAGTTTCTTCCAGGGTGAAAAAGATGGCAAGGAAAATCAAGTTTGATCCTATTTACCCAGGCCACTCTTTGTTAGATCTCTTTCCTCAATAATACTAGACAGTTTAAGCTTTTCAAATAAGTTCTAGCTGCTACCTTCATCCCACTTTACCTCAAAATTTTATGCAGCAGCAGTGTTGTGCACAAATGCAAACACATGAGCCCACTCATGATTGGCAATAATATTATCTGTTAACTCTGAACTTAAAACAGTTTTTTATAAGATGAAAACAGTGACTTTCTGTGTGTGGATGGATAGAATAGGTTTGGATAGGTTTCTCTAGGCTGACTTTGGTTTTCTGGAGAAAACTATGGGGTTTTGATTCTTTCTCTGAGTAATGCAGTCCTTACTAGACCTGTCCGTTTCTTTTGAACGGCATTGTTTTTTTTTTTTTTTTTTTCAGGTTTGTGGTTGTCCCATAGACTTTGTATTTTCAAATCATGGTTTGAACAGTACAATGCTAATTAATTTGAATTTTAGATTTTATTTATGAAGAAAATGTTGAAATACATAACCATGTGTGATTTTCTATCCTCTTCAAAATTTAAAGAAATACCTGTAAAATTCATTGAAGCTTGTGAGGTGTAAAAATGTAAAATGTAAAAATGTTCAAGAGTTATGACTAATTTTGTAAGGTATTATAATAGAGCATGCATTTCTGTTCTCTAAATTTTCAAGTAAACCATCAGCCTTTAAAGACCAGAGGCAGGCTGTGAGGCTCTAAGGACAACACCATTTCCAGCCACATTTAGCCTGTGGTTATAACAATTTTCTCTGCTGTGAACAAAAGATGCTGGATTATTAAACTCACTTCTGACTGGACTGAAGTCACTTTGGCTGACCTTTGAATCAGAGAAAGGCTTGAGGCTGGGGACCAGAATCAAACAGAAGGACAACAGAAGCACCTGGAAAACAAAAGGTAAAACAAGAGCACAGAGATAGATTTACCATGTGTTTTTTATGCTTTGCAGAGAATGATACTGTGTGAATTTTCTGTTGTGTGATGTATTTTTTCAGCAGTGCAAGCATTCTGTAAGTGGAGACCTATTTCACTGTTGTAGGCAACTTGACATTTGTTTAGATGGTGCATTTTCCTGTGTATGGAAATTGTTTTTGGGTTCTCATGTCTTTGTCATGAACATTTTAACCCACTGATGTTTCAGGAGACATTTATAGCTAAAATTCAAAATTATGTTTCTGTTTAGAAAAATCCATACCAGTACACATGTCCCAGTCTGGACCGGCTTGTTGGATGAGTTCATGACCAGAGCTTGCAGCCTGCGCAGCTGATCCATTAGAGACCTGCAGAAAGGTATTAGGAAAAAGGAAACCCGAAGAGAAGAGACAGAGAGAAAAAAAGGATTCACAGAAGGAGAATGAATAAGTATTTTCAGCATGGCAGAAATCAAATATACTAACAAATTGGAGCAGAAGAAAGGGCTAGAAAACAGAAGTTCAATTTAAAAACCACTCACATGTTGCATTTTTCCAGCTGGGACACCTTTCTTTGCAACTCCTGGTTGTGGGTACTGCAAGCAGCCATGCTGGAAGGCAATGCACAGCTGGAGTATGACAAGGCACTCAGAAAACTCAACTATTTATTTAAACCTAGCTGAATGTTGGCTATGCAGAAAGAGTTAAAAACATGCATCTCTCTTTCTGAAGGTGAAGATGATATGGCATCTTTAGGCTGTGATTACATAATTGCAAAACCATTTTAAAGTCCAATATCTTTATATACTGTATACTTTTTATATTTCCAGTTATAAATTTGATGCAGCTATTTGGAAAAGAATAAAAGTAAACATTTATAGCACCGTCCATTATTAACACTTTTGTTGAAACCCCACAACTAGGACAAAAAGTCCCTCTTTCACCCGTTGTTCAGGAGCGCGACATCGGGGAGACAGGTGTGCTACCTGAAACCCCCTTCTGTATGCACCTATGTACCTTGGCTCAGTTGTATTGGCTCTATGCATTTATGGTGTTCATGAAGCAGTCAATCTTCATTTTGCGAATCGAGCACACAGTGAAGCTCATGTTAATATAGGTTTTAAAACCTAGGTATTTATAGACAATAACTGAGACTGAACTATTTGGCTATTTTCTTGATAATCAAGAGGTGCCCCGACTTGGTCATTTTGATCGAAATTACTAGGTTGATTAATAATTGCCCTAAGCAATCATAATTATTCATAACCAAATCTAGACTCCTACTGTCACAACACCTTAAAATAAAAGCTTATAAAGATTTGCTGAATCTAAAAGGCATCTCACTGCTGCAGTGAGCTTTGAAGATGTTGTTCCCCCTCTTATCATTAATGTCACTGGGTTCTTATTTTGCCTTGTTTTTTAATAATTGTTCCTGACACCTAAAATGGGCCACTGTTGTCTAGTAACTGTTATGTTTTTCCTGACTCATGAAGACATTTCAAATGGTAAGTTCTCATGTGTTTCCCATTCTGGAGGGTTTTAAAGAAAAATGGCCTTCAGTGTAAGATAGTTATACCCCACACTGGAAGTCAGAGATTACTGAACACTTATGTCAACTTTTAAAAAAGTATATATTAAAAAAAAACAACAAAAAAAAAAAACAGTTTGGTGTGCATATCAAGTGCAGCATCAGTGATTTTGCTTAAAATTATAATTTATTAGCCTGGGATTTTCTTCCCCACAGAGTAAATGTACTCATAGAAAACATTTTACCATGGGATTATGCTGTTCCAAGGTCTTTACATATCCTTACCAATAGGCATGGGGGGCGGAATAGATTTAAATTCTTAAAATGAATTTCCTCCATTTTACAGACAAGCTAGACAGCTACTAAAATGCTAAATTACATCCTGATTTAGATGTTTTAACATCCTGCAGTTTAACTGATGTGCTTTGTCCTTTTGAAGCTGACTGTTCTTAATTTGCTTTATGACCTTAAAGCCAATTGCTTCAAATGATCAGGAAATAACTATGAATAGCTCTTCAAAAAATGTTAAACCGCATCTTCTATTTTTATCTATTTGAAGCCTTCCTTCACAGAAACCATCAAAACCTTTTCGCTGGAGTCAAATCTGAACCCTACAACTTGCAACTTGTTGCTCTTTACTTGGTACGGTGTGCAGTGAATTGTAATTGGTCCAAGCCTACTGTCATGTTTCACATTTTATTAAGCCTGGCAGCTTGATTAAGAAGAGCTGCAGAAGTCTAGTTTTCTGACAGACCTCCTGAATTACAATAACATTAAAGGTTAACATAGAAAATCTCCCCTGTTACAAAGTGATTGCTCCTCTCCCATGGGTGGGGGAGTAAGCATAAAACCAACATGACATGATACAATATTTATGTTGAGTTATAATAAACAGGCAAACTTCTTTTAATACATAATAAAAAAAAAATATTGTAGGAATTGTTTTGTGATTTAAGGGATGTTTTTTAGTATTAAGATTAGAAAGCTTCAAGTAAAAACATTTATTGTCATTCACGTTGTTGCTGGAGTGTAACTCAGCACCTTACCGGCTCTCCAGCCCATCAATATACTCCTTCTTCTTCTTCCTGCTTTCCTGGGCAGACTGCTTATTACGAATCTTTCTGCGTACTTTCTTCAGAATTCTCTCCTCATACTGATTGACGGAAGACACGATATTTATGTTTTCAGGCTTAAGAAGACTGGACTCAGAGTGAGGTACCTGATAGCAATTTACCTTTGTAAGAGGCAGCTGGGTGGGCAGGGTGACTCCTTCCTTTGCTAAAAGCTTCTTTTCATCATCATTGAGAATCAGTTCTTGGATGGACTTTTGGGATGGCTGGGGGGGCTGTTGGGAGAAATATGAATAAAAACACAAGGAAAAAATATCAAAATCACGATTCCTGCTGGATTGCAGTCCCCCCACCGTCTGCAACAACCATTCCTCTTGCTGGAGGCTCAGAGGAAGTAGTTTAGTGAGTGCAGACTATCAGGCCACTTTCATCACCTTCATTTCATGGCCACTTCAAAGCAATTACGGTGTGAGAATCTGAGCTGGATTTTGCCACTCTCTCCTTCATCTTATTAAACTGGGATGGGAAGATGAGATCAATACACAGAATGAGCTGAAATCCCTTCCTCTGAACACCTTCAAGATTTGTAGGCAGGTATTCTGCTTGTGCAGATCTCCACTCAGTGATAGCCATATTTTAAAGAAATGAGTGAAATATGTAATGATGGAGCAGCAAACCTTTCCTTTACAAAACACACTCTATTGATTTTTCATAACTGTAAAGTCTTCTTAGATTAATGAATTCAAATCAAATCATCAAATCATGTGAACTGTCATTTGGGAGGTTCAACAAAAATATCAACCTCAACACATTTCTATCTTAGACCTTTACTTTACAACTCCCCCTTGAAAACAGCCCCTGTGTTTGCTGCATATTCAGCAGATCCTTCCAAAAATAGCAAAAATAATAAAAAACAAACAAACAAAAAAACAGGGATCTCATTTGCATTCCAAAGGCCTTACTATGGGAATGATGTGCATACCTATGCTTGTTTTCACCAAAGTACACAATCATGCAGAAGAAAAACTAACCACGGTCTGAATCAAACACCCATGAGATGCCCACCCCCTCACCAACTGTACCATCTCCACCATCTCCACTGACTCTGCCAAACAGAACTGTGGCTGCACCTACCGGTTCTGGTGTGCCAGACAGCAGCAGATCCTTGACAGTCAGGGGGAAGCCAGGCGATAGTTGTGGTTGCTCTGCATCTGATAGATACTGCGTGATCCTTGCTCTCCCCATTGGAAGGCCAAGCTCCCAGCCATCTGCACCCACACAGAGACAAAAACATAGATAAGAGATCAAAGGAACAAGCAAGTATGCTGTAAAATAAAAAAAAGACATGCTCACTGTAGTCTTGGCTTTCTGTATTAAACAATAAGTAAACACATCAGAAATTTCCTTTAATGCTTGAAAAATGCACTGCCAGGAATTTATTCAGTTGATATGTCTAGGAAAAATAAATATTTCATATTGTCAACTACTGTTCAATGTCTTAGTTTTATTAGGGTATAGTCCAAACAATCTTCTTGTCACTGTGGACAAATATCTTAATCTTTGTCTTCTCTGACCACAAAAGTTTTCTTATGAAGGTATTTTTCTCGTTTGTTCTGAAATGTGCAAATTACAGTCAAGCTTAAAGGTGTTGATTTCGAAGCAGGAGGTTATTTTTCATGCGGGGCATCTTCTCTGTCAGTGTGGTTGGTAAACTCCCACAGTGACAGTGACGCTGGTGTTGCCACATCTTCAGTTTATGATGTGCTTGAGCTTGATGGTTCCTTCGTGGCTCCTGAACGTACCTACCAATTTATCTTGTCTGAAGAGTGACAGTTGGAGTCAGGGAGTTTGGTGCTCCAAAGGAACAATGATCCCAAACGCAAACAAATAGTGGGTTTGGAATGGACAAAGTCATGCACACATGGAGCTTTTGCAATGGCCCTGATCTATCTATCTATCTATCTATCTATCTATCTATCTATCTATCTATCTATCTATCTATCTATCTATCTATCTATCTATCTATCTATCTAGTAATAAATGAATAACAATAATTTAAGCCCTTTTAATGTATACTTAAGGTTTTTTTTTTTTTAAGTAGACCAGAGTATCAGTTTTAACTGGTAATTCATGACTCCCTGTATCAATATAATGGGCCTATAATGTTTGTTTATTTTGCCACCATGCACAGCAAAGAAGATGCTGAAGAACACGGAAGGTCTCCAAAGCTCATTATTAGAGAACTGCAATATTTGTTTGCTTCTGAGATTATGCAACTACAAGAAAAGATGAATTAATTTAAGGCCTTTTAAAGATCTTTAACAAAAGTCCCATTGCCAGTGAGAATGGAGAATGCCTTTAAATGTATGTTTTTTTAATGCTAGTTAGAATAAGTTAATTTACTGAAGATATCTTCTTTGAATTTAGTGGCATATGAACGACAAAGATTGGATAAACAAAACTAATTGTATATAATTGATCAATATTAATTTAAAAAAATACTTGGATCAGTGGGAACATTTGCTTCTAGGACTGCCTTGGCCTGTGGTCTTGCTCCAAAAAAGTGTGCATCTGGAGGGCTTTCGGGGCGCTGAGGACTATCCATCTGGTCTGATGGAGGGTCCTCACTGATCCCACTGTCGCTAGGAGATGGGGACCACAGTGGCGAGGCTGACACAGAATCACTCCCACTCAGAAGGGTGTTGAGAAAGTAATCGTCCGCCTGCTCAGCTGGCTGTGACATCTGTTTGGTAAAAAAAAACAAAACAAAACAAAAAAACAACAACAACAAAAACATAATAAAAACCAATTGCTAGCATTAGTCAGTCCTTTGGAAACATAAGTGAGAGAAGAGACAATGTGTTTAACACAAAATCTAGGCATCATATTAAGATGGAAACGTGCAAGTTTGGAGTTAATTAGAGATGCAACAGCCTCACAAACATTTGGCTCCTGAAATGGCAGACTGGGAGAGATGCCGTGCTGTCCTATTTCCTCATGACGCAGGATCCCGTCGTTTTTATCAAACAACCAGTCGAGCAGCTCTGAGCAGTCAGAACCCTGGAATTAAACATTTCATGACATTCTGTCTTTTTGACTTTGTCTTCTTGTATTTATAGGAGCAAAAAACACACCAAATGGATGTATTATTCCACAGCTGTGGACATTTAACTATGATTCTCTTACAATACAATATTTTTAAACTTTTAGTGTACATTTTCTTCGATCACACTTAGAAAACTAAAGAGTTTTCACTGTCTATCAGTTTTAGATTAAAGACTTTGTTGGATCTCCTTCACTCAAGCTTGAGCTTTGGTGTGTGGGGCATTCCAGTTTCCTCTTTAGCAATAACCTTTATCTGATCAAATATAGTAAAGAACAATCCTTCAACATACCTGATCTGGGTAGCACTCCATGGTTTCCTTGTTTGGGTGAAACCTCCAAAACAGCTGAGCCCCCGTCAAAATATCAGCCTTCTTTCTTTTGTTTAAATTTGTGCTTTCTGTTCATCTGATTCTCCACTGGATTTCTCAGCTCCCCTTCTTAGGTCCAGAGTTCAAACTCCAACACAACACGCCCAGCTGACCGGCCAGCTTTATCGTCATTGGCTGTATGAAGAGATATCAACAATCTAATTTGCAGCGCAGAGTACACAACTCATTAACTTAACAAACTGATCTGTCTGGAACCTGAGGACATGAAATCTCCATTAAGAGGAGATACACCAGAAAGAGCAAAGTCTGGCGCTTTCTATTTTTTTTTCTTTGATAGTGTATTGACGCAAAGAAGGCTCTGACCTTTGGTATATATTTATAACACAATAAGCACACAACAAATAGGTTCCTTTGCAATCCCTCAAACAAAATAACTGAAGTTGTTACAAAGGTTTAATATAATACAATATATGGTTTTATTACGGTAATACTATAAACTGTGATTTAATAGGTATTAATCTGCTGAAGCAAATTTGGCTGAATTTGCATGTATATGTATAACAACAAAGCTGAGGTGCAAATAAAAATTAGAACAAATAGATTGCTACTTTATTATCATGGCTTATCAGGTTTATAATTTCAAGTTGATGAAAATAGTGTTTTCTACACAAAATAATTCATCATGATTTTCAAGTAAATGTTTATTGCTGCTCCCTTACTTATTCTTTTAAAAGCTGCAAAGGTTTTTTTTTAATATGTATTTATTCATTTCTTTGTTGCATCTGTCAAATAATTTAAAAAAAAAATCATTGGTTTATGTTTGGCATCCTATGGGGAAAAAAAAACCCATACCTACTAACTTAATTACAATGGTTTGTTTTCTTATTAAAAGTGATGATAACAGAAGGTAATAAAATTAAATAATTAGACTGGATGTTAAATATCCATTGGTTGCTATGAAACATAATTGCCTAGCAGGATGGAATAAAAATTAAATCACACTGAACAACATGCACACACAGTGTCTTTGGCGTCTAATGTGCATTAAACTTTTTTTTAATCAGGTTTCAGACTGAATATGGTGCTCAATCTAAATTATCCCAAGCTAATCTGCTAAAAAACATTATACTAATAAGATGTTTTTTGGATAAATGGAGATCTTTTTCTGTTTTTAACATGTCCTGTCTGGTAGCGTGGTACTCAAAATTGTTGTCTGAGTGTCAAGGTGAGGCCCAACAGATTTACTTTCACAAATGGAGCATAACAGTTTTCGCCATGATATACACATTGCTTTCAGTTTATTTCAAATATAATGGACACAGAAATAAAAAAGAAAGGAGAAAAGAAAGGGAGAAAACACAAGTCAACACCCTTGAAACCTGCGTCTAGACCTGCAGAAAAAGAAAAAAACAAAACTGAGAATCCACAACAACAAAAAACATATGCATCTATAATAATAACAGTGAATAACATTAAAAAGTACAAGTTACAAGGTAATACAAGATGCATTTAGTGGCAACCACAGCCCAACTGAGATTGTATCTGACAAACACCTGAATCTAAACACCTGTGTGGGTGTATTTTGTGAGTGTGCTTGTGTCTATAAGGTTTCCCCATAAGAATGTTCAATAGCTGGTTTGAGGACCCACAGACCTGCCCCCCCAGGACATGAAAATGACACGAGGAAGACTGGAGCCACAGATACCCAGTGGTCCTCTAAGCACAGAGCCCAGGGAGCACCCACGCAGGGACCCCCCAACCCCCACCCAAACGCACCGGTGGGCAGAGGCACCAGTCACTGAAGGGCAGTGTGATGGGGGAAGTAGGCCCCACATTAAGTAGGGGGCCCAAGATGATCCAGGAGAGGGGGGAGCCCAAAACCCAACCTGACAGATAAACAGGCACACACACATACCCTACATACACCTGTTCCCATGCTCATCCTCACACACAGACATTTACATCCACTCACCCAACGTAAACACATACAAAAATGGACTTGCACACCCCATACACACTCTATACTTCCAGGTGGAGGAAACATCTCCCCAGAGGGGCAACCTGTCCCCGTACCCAGGGGATGGTTCCCTTCTTTCGAGGGTGGAGAGGAGCAGACCACCCAAACTTCCATAGCAACAGAGCAGCCCATTAGCCCAGACAAGGTCCGGGCACCACCTGAACGACCAGGGCCCAGACGCCAGCCCTGGCCCCATCCAGGGATGGGGCCAGAAAGGGTCCAAACAAGCCAGCTAACCAGACAAGCCCTAGGACAATACAGTCCCAACCCCCAGTGAGCCTTAATCTCAACTCTGCGGACTCCAAATGGCAAACAGAGAACGGGGGTGTGAAAAGACCCCAATCCTTCCTCTGCCTACTCAAGGATAGTATTGATAAGTGTTGTTATATAGAGCATTTAAAATGGTTGGGGTGGGATAGTGGCCGGAACAGACACCCCTCTTGCCAGAGAGAAGGCAGTGCCAGTTCACCCCCAACCCTTGCCCAGAACCCTAAATGTCTACATACAACACTTGGGAGTGGGCAGAGGCATTGGAAGTGAAGCTGATTAAACAGTTCACCCACTGCATGCCATTAGGTGTGCCCACCCACAAGACCCCATATGTGAGTGTCATGAGAATGTTATAAGTGAGAGTGTCTTAGTTGTATAATAAAATTGGGGCCCATTATGCCATGAGGCCATGGAGATAGGGGGGGGGAATTGCTCTCCCAAGGAGCCAGCTCACCACCTGACACCCCCGTCCCCCAAGACCCACCAGGGGATGGACGGAGAGAGGCCCCAACACATTTGCCCAAGGGCAGGTGGCATCAGCACCATTGGGGAGCAAGGCCATGGACATGCACAAAGCCCCAAGAACCAATGGAGCAAAAACCAAAATCCACAGAGAAGTGGAGACCATCCCACCCTGAAATGTACCAGGCCAGCCAGCCCGCCGAACCACACAGACCCTGCCTCCAAACATAACCAGAGCTTCCAGGTGCTGGAACCCACCACAAAGAATCAGATTCCAAACCAGAATTGCCCCATTGATACTCAGCCCCTACCCAAGGCAGTTCACCTAGCCCCCACACCACAGAAGAAAAGCTACCCCCACCATAACATTCAGACAGCTCTCAGACCACATAAGATACCCAGGCTGAGTTCAGTTCACCCCCTCCCATGGACCTGAAAAATGATGTGGATTTAGATGGCTGGATGAAAACTTCAATGTTTTATTTTATTTTTTATTTATTTATTTTATTTTCTGTGATGCATATATATATATATATATCACAAAAAGTTAGAGGCATCTTAGCTTAGCCATTCTCTTTCTATACATGCACTCAACAGCCACTTTATTAGGTACATCATGCCAGTAAAAGAACAGATCCCCTTTCTTTCTACTGAACTGCCAATGTTCCCACTTGTTTATCTTCAGAACAGTGTTTTCTGTGTTGGTCTGTATCATCATAATATCATGCAATACCAAGTAGTTACTAAATATTTTCTGGCTGCACATCCATAATGTGAATCTCCCATTCACATTCCCAAAGGTGCTCTACATAGAGTTTGGGTAGTTGTGGACACCGTTGAAGCACAATAAACCCATTGTCCAGTTCAGAGAAGACGTATTAGATAACTTGAGCTTTGTGACATAGTGCATTATCTGGCTGGAAATAGCCATCTGAAGATGGATAAACTGTGGTCACAAAGGTATGGAAGTGGTTAATAACAACACTCATGTAGGCTGTGGTGTTTGAATTATGCACCCCTCTCACCCCAGCTAAAGCCATCAGTTCCAGACCATGCCTTGTCATTGCTAGTCATCATTCAGCCTCCCATTATAAGGGCCTTTGTTCCCAGATCATCTGCTCACCAGCCAAGCTTCAACCCACCTACACCCCTTCTCCACCCTTGGTCTTGTCTCATTGAAGCTCCTTCTTTCTTCGACCTCCACCACCAGTGTCTGGGCCCCAGGGGGAAGACAGAAATCAACTTCATCTCAAGCAGCTCTTTCATGTGTGTTGCAATTCACAGTGCTCATGTCTTTTGCCGGGGTCTGAGTGCCAAAACTACATTCATTCATGTTCAATAAATTCTTTAATTGCAGCCTTTTCTGCAGGTTGAATTCCCTGCACAACCATGAAAGAAGTATTAATATGTCTCACTTAAATTATTTCCCTTAAAATTTGAGATGTCATCCAGATAGAAAAGTTTCACAGTTGTGCATAAGATTTTCATCCTTCGAGGATTGCATTCAGATGAAAATAGTGAAGGTCTCGGAACCTTAAAAGAATATATATATTTTTTTGTAGAGTGAAAGAGTAAAAAATTCTTTAAAACCACACTTGCATTTTTATATGGAGGCCCTATGCAATAGTTTCTATAAATAGTTCTCTCATAACCTAACTGCTTCACACCAAGTGCTTTATGTCTTATAGTAAATGCATGCTTATGTTTTTCTCTGTTTCAAAGTGTTTTGTTGTGCTAGTGTTACATCACCATATACAGATCTAGCAATATTACCACAGAGTTTTGCCATGTATCCTGTATACCTGGATTTGCACATAGGAATATGGGAAAAAAAAAATTTTTTTTACATGGACAAGGCACTTGAAATTAGTCAAACTTTTCAGGACCATGGATACCACACAGAGGCTTTAAAAGAAAATACGCTCCTCCAAAATCCCTTCCCACACGTTTCATCAACAGAATAAAATGTTCCAATCATTGCAGCAGTTTATCCCATAATTTATGAAGATAAATGTGTCAATACAGTTCTTCTCTTGGGAGAAAGAGTTACAGATTATACAGAACATTATGAATAAAAGATGCATAGCAAGAATTATCGGAGGCAACTACTATCATCTCAGCAGTCAAAAAACAAATGCTCAGCAGTGGGAATTCATTGAAAAAAGTTTTTTCGAAGTAGCATTTGTAGCTTGGCAGAAACATTAACTCAGAGTGAAACCTGTCATCTGTTGCTGCAGTGTCAGTGTCCTGTAATGACTGTTCTGCTAAGTTGTCATAAACAAGGAATCACGTAATCATCATCGCTTTGTTATCTGACTAGTAATAGCTCCAAAGGGCAAAACTATTTAAATTAAATCTTGGTGAAAAAGGCTAGTGTATGACTTCTACTTTCTCAGTTAATTTCTTTTTTAATTTTGGTATCGTTGTTCTAAAAAAAATATGGTATATTCTTTTTGATTCCACCAAAAACTAAATGTTTTCCATTCATTCAGTGGAGAATCTGGAAGTTTTACAATCAACCTTATAGCAGACAAAAACTTCACCACAGTTCCTAGTGTTGTCACTACTTTGGATGTGATTTGGATGCATTACTGTTAACTTGGAAGATAGTGGACCAGCACATCACAGATAAGAGTAGCTGGGCTTTTAGGATGTGTGTTTTGTTGCAACAGAATATATACTACTCACAAAAATTTGGGATTTCGGGTGAAATTGCACTATAACCTTTACAGGTGAACTTAATATGACCTTCTCTAAATTTTTGGATGCCCATGTCCATCTGTTCAATGTTTCAGTACTTTTTGCACAACTTGCTGTTCTCTAACAAGGAGCTTAAAAGCAAAATTCACAACAGGTGTTTAATCTATGAATCAACCAATAAAATTCCTGGTTCAATAAGAATTGGTTTTTAAACAGTCCTACTCATCATGATGTTCACATTTTGACATCATGAGACACCTAACAACTGATCAACACTACCTCATCACTGCAACGCTTCAAATATGATGTTCTCAGACAAGAAGTGGTCACTGAGCCTAGAGTGTCTCAAAGGGTCATCAGCAGGTGGCAATAGAAATGAAAATAGACTGAAAGAGTCACAGAAACCTATAGAAATGAACATACTTTGGCCACATCCTACACTGATGACTTCTTCATTGTGAACAGTACCCTGCGGAACCAAATAATGAATGCCACTCAAGTCCCCACACATTTAAGGGAGGTGAGAGAC
Organism: Anableps anableps; assembly: GCA_014839685.1. Taxonomy (NCBI): domain Eukaryota; kingdom Metazoa; phylum Chordata; class Actinopteri; order Cyprinodontiformes; family Anablepidae; genus Anableps; species Anableps anableps. The sequence continues at coordinate 14,066,453 of CM026070.1, read as the reverse complement.
ACCCAGACCATTCAAAACTGTTTACATCAGTGTGGTCTGCATGCCAGACCACCTGTAATGGTACCTGACCTCACCACTAAGCACAGGCATCATTATCTTCCACGGACAAGGGAGCATATATACTGGACAAGGGACCAGTGAGACTCAGTGCTGTTCTGTGATGAAAGTCGATTCATGTTGAGCAAAAATGATAGCCAAGAATGATGTTGGAAATGTCAAGGAGAGTGCAATGCATCAGCCACTGTTGTAACCAGCTGACCCTTTGGTGTTGGTGGTGGTGTTACAGTGTAGACAGGTGTGTCGAGTCAGTACAAAACTGCCCTACACTTTGTGAATGGTACAATGACAAGCCCATACTTCCTGAATAACACCATCCAGTCCTTGTCCCCCTACATTAACAACACAGGCCTAATTTCATCTTCATGGACGACAATGCTCCAGCTCATCAAGGTTGAAACATTAGGGCACAGATGCTAGAGACTGGGGTACCTCGTGTGGGATGCTATGCCTCAGCAGACAATAAGTCAACTTGTGAACAGCATGAGATGTCCCTGTCAAGCTGTAATTGATGCTCAAGGGCAAATGACATGTTATTGAGATACTGAATTTTTTTTTGTGGCAAACCCACCACTTGGCTTAAGTTTCAATACATTGTTTGAGATGAGGAAATCAGCATTGCATACTTCTGCTTAAATGATCTACTTTCAAGATATAATATAATTGTAGAGTGAACATTTTATGTTTTCCATAAATTTTAGCCAAAAGTCAAATATAACTTTTTGTGAGCAATGTATTTCAGGCCAAGCTGTATTGTAATATATATTTTTTCTAAATGAAGTCAGACTGTCCTGAATCTGTTACCCTATTTTATGTCTCAGGAGTACTCCAACTTCATTTTTTAATACATTGTTTTTTGTTGGGTTTTTTTTTAATTTTATACAATTACGATCAGATGTTCCCATGCATCAGTTTTAATGTAAATCTTTTAATGATTTCTTTGAATCTTCTGTTTAGGTTGATAATACGTAATATACTTTTAATGGTTATTTTTGTTTGTTTGTTTTAGGTGCTTGAGTTTTATTTTATTGTGAATTTTCTGTAATCAGCACAGGGTCAAAATTATACATATTGTATTATATTATACCCCCTCACTGATTTATTCTGTTTTTGTTTTTTTGCCATTCTTATATTATTCAGATCATGTAATGCATTTTATTTTGGACAAAGATAACCTGAATAAATACAAAATTAAAATTCTAATGATGATTTCATTCATTAAGATGAAAAATAGCTATCGGAGCCAACCTGAGCCACTGGGAAAATGTAATTGCCGCTCTTGTTAAATAAAATATTAACAGTGAAACTGCATTTTTTTTAAAAAGTTGAGCTTAATTTCACAAGCCAAACCCAGGCCTCATTATTACCTGACCTGAACATATAATACATAATTTAAATATAGGAACCTCACTGATGATTGAAAGATCTCAAAAAAGTACCACAAGATGTGAAAAAAGATGTCTGGATACCAGCAAACCATAGTGAGATCCATAGTCCACAACTGCAGAAAACATGCAGCAGTGGTGAATCTTCCCAGGAGAGGCTGGTCAACCAATTGTATTCCAAGAGCACACTGACGATTCAACCAGGTTCTAAAGCCCTGCAGACCTCATTTGCCACCATTAAGGTCAGTGCTCAGTATTTAACAGTAAAAAAAGAGGCTGGGCAATAATGTCCTCCATGGGAAAGTTCCAAGGCCAAGATCACTGCTTACCCCAAAGCTTAAGGTTCCCACATACTTCATCTGAAACCGGACACTCGACACGCGCAGTTACGTGGATGCGGACAATTCGTATTCACACACACCTTTCATACACAGCGCAGACCACCTGGGGGATACCCCTCCCATTTCAGTGAATCCACCAGGATTCCCACTCTCTCCCTACGTCCTCTATTTTGCTTTTACGAAATTGTCACAGAGAGAGTGCCACACTTTTCTGCAGCACCTCCCCCATGGACAACAACATTGCAATTTGCCATCCAGGAATTTTTAGCCATTTGACAGTCTTATTATTATAGTAGTTATTTAGTGAAAACCTGTATAAATGTTCATAATTCCTCATTACTTCAGATAATCGATCCTCAAAAGTATTCATGTCTCCTGCACATACAAAAACCAGATGGTGGAAGAGGACTAGTTGTAGTGAAATATCAATTTTGCTGTCCCAGCCTATTTCTTCACAAAATAAGATCACAAACTTCTGACCAATCACACAACACTTTGCACAGGGCTCTGTCAAAATAGTTCAGCCTGGGCCTGGTGTTGACAAGGGGAGGCAGATGGCTCTCTGCGAACAAAATCACACAGTTTTCGTCACGCGTCTAGGTCAATGAGAGCCGATTTTTGCACTTGGGATAAAGTATGTGGGAAACTTTTTGGAAAATGTGAGACTAAAGTTTTCCCAAAAGTTTTGAGATTACATGCTGATGACTGATGAAACAAAATGCACCTTTTTGGAAGTCATGTTACATCTGACCTAAAGCTAACATAGAATTTCAGAAACAGACAGTCAGACAGGGCAGTAGTGCTAGGGTTTGGAGCTGCTTTGCCTCATCAAGATCAAGACTACTTCCCATAATTGATAGAATCATGAATGTTGTTCTCTAAAAGAAAATCCTGCAAGAGAATGTCCAGCCATCAGTACATGACCTTAAGCCCAATAGCACTTTGGTCCTGCAGGACAATGATCTAAAGCATTGTATTAACGCCACCTTTGAATGACTTAGAAAAACAAAATTACATTTTGGAGCAGCCTAGCCAAAGTCTACACTTAAATTTAATTCAGATACTGTAGTGTGACCTTACACACACTGTCCATATTTAAAAACTCTCCAATGTGGTTGACGTTCAACACTTCTGTAAAGGAAAGTGGGCCAAAGTTCATCAGTGGTGATGTTAAAGACTCATTGTTAGTCATTGTAAACACATGATATCATGTGTTGCTACTGGTACGGCTAGTTATTAGGTTTTAGGGGCAATTATGATTTCCCAGAGGGCCACGTCAGCCCTGGCAAACACCACTGGCATTACTTTTGAAAACTCGTCAACTTCACGTGTCATTTATGAATGAACACATGCAGTTCATAGGTGGCTCATCTTTGCTGACATGATAAAAATGTGTTGTGAAAGAGGCTTGAGTTTAGACCATCAGTTTAGCTAGAGTTTTGATGTTCTCTGCCTTCATTACTATTCATCCATTTGTTGAAATTGAAAATGCTGCCACCATGCTAAAAAGTTAGTACAGTTGAGCTTGAAAGTCTCACCTTAAGTACTCTAAACAATCCTTTTCTTATTTGGGACAGACAGCTCAGGCTTTGTCTTATCTGACCATAAAACCTTTCTCCCGGTGTCATTTGGCTTTTCCATGAGTGCAGCTGCAAATTTCAGTTTGCCAAGAAGAGTGGTCAAATATTTAATCAGAAGTATACCAGAGGCTTTTTGAAGTTGATCCAAAAACAATGGTTACAAAAATCATCAAAATCTCCAAAATTTATGACATTCATTTTATGGCTATGATGAGTGTCAACAAACTTTTGAAACAACCCTACACAATTCCATAGGCAATTAAATAATATCAGGATGTACCCAGTGCGTTACCAAATACAGAATGTGAAGAGAGTTATAAAGAAATTGTTAAATGAAACCTACAATCACTGCATAAAAATCTATTTGAGCTTTGTCACATTTTTGTTGATTTACTTGTCCTTTCAATTCAAGATGTCTGAGAACTGAAGACAGCAGAAAAAAAGAAAAATCACAACAGGAAAAAAGAAATCATTAAAATTCATCCATCCATTTTCTATACTTGCTCTTTGGAGGGTCGCAGGGGACCTCGTGCCTACGTCCAGATATCATTCGGTGGTAAAGTAGACTCTGGACATGTCACCAGTTCATCACAGGGCATCATTAAACTCATTTCAGTGAAAAAGATCAAAGTAAGTTATGTCAAATGTATAAATATCTCAGTTTGTGTGAATATATTTTTAGTTGAAAAAAAGATTGTCTCCACCTGATCCTCATGGGACATTATCTTCAAACTATAAGGTCAGAAGTCTGACAGATCTGAAAAATGTTAATTTGAAGGTGTCTGGAAAGACTCCAGGCAGGCATTTGTCTCAAACACCTACCATTTTTTTTCTTCAAATTACTTTTGTCAAAAAGTGTCCTTAATTTCCAGAGAAGACAGGGATAATTTCACACTTCATGCCTGCTCTGAAATGAAGCCTGCAGAGAAAATGAAGTCTACCGTGCCTGTTGTTGATGAGTTGATCTGACATTTAGAAAATCTCCATTAATTCCCCATTTGGTTGTCCCACTCCCCTGTGTTTCATACAGTTTTCTGAAAATCTAAAATAAGGGTCAGATGGCAATGTATTCCCAAGCAAAAGTCATCGGAGGAAAGAATATGATAATGAGCTGCTGAAGACAACACTGCGTTGAGGTTTACTGATGCAGAAGACCAAACGCCAATCATTATAGTAAATGCCAGTATGACAAAAACAAAAACCAAACAATTACCCTGCGGTGCTTCACATTTAACAAGCTTAATTTACATTAAACATCCAAAAAACAGTAATCAAACATAACCCATGGATATGAAACAATAGCCTTGACTGATAGAGTTCACATTTGGAGGAAGTTTTAAAGCAAACAACTTGTCCTTGTGACTGAATTATTTCTATGTGTTTAAAAGTGAAGATTATTTGTTCCTGCATCAGTACTGTAGTGTTTGTCAACCATTTAGTTGTATTTTTTGAAATACAGCATAGATAAAAATGTTTAACAAGTGATCAATGACATATCCACTGCTGCATCTTTCAAGCATACAAATTAACACTCAAGGTCTAAATCTGAGACTGTTATCAAATCAGACCAGCAGCAAGACAACTGGTAAATTTACATTTAGTCTCTGATGTGACTCGAAGGTCTACACAGAGGCGGTACAAATGACTTTGATCTGAGCTGTGTGTGATGTCTGAAACCCATCTGCTATTAGAGGGTCTTAACGCTTCGAGAAACAACAAAAAGAGGGACTGATGAGAGAAATCTTTCAATTTTTAACATTGGTCTCTTATGAATTAGACATACAGTTGGACTTAGAACTTGAAAACAGGATGCTCCAGGCACTGAGGCATGCCTCAGGGGCATCTCGGTTTAGTAATTAATGTTTATTGTTAACAGAATGTTATTTTTACATACATTGCTTGCCTGTTTGAGTCAGTTACAGAAAAATTAACTGGTATGATTTCTATTTAACAGTGAAATTCCATCCATATGGTTGTCAAATAAGTTAGTTTGAACTTCTCTCACTTTCTTCAGCATAGCAAAGTGGTTGTTACAGGGGAAATAAAGGCATACTTCATTTTTTTACACATTGACATAGCTTTTCTTGCATTTTTGTGCATTTCCTGCAGTTGCATTAGTTTGATTCCACAGTTATAAATAATGGGTATCTTGTGTATTCTAACGCATTACATCAAAATTGTGTTAGACTACTGCCCCCTGTAAGCCAAAATGGGAAAAAACAGAGAAAGAAAATGTAAGTATTTGAATGACATCATTACTCCAACATTTTGTAATGTTTCTGTTTATTTAATTATGTTAATGGTTCAGAGTCATAAGCTGTTTGCAAGCAGGCACAGCAGCTAATAAAGTGAAAAAATTATTCCCATTCTGTTGTATATTTTATTTCAACCTGGAGAGACCCATACAAAAACAGAGCAGCAATTAGAAAGTTTTATTGACATGAATGAATAAAAGTTTTTGGTGCTCGGACCCCGGAAAAAGATGTATATGCTGCAAATTGCAATAAACATGGATGAAGCTTCCAAAAATGTTAAAACCTCTAGAACTTTTTCACATTTTTTCACAACCAGCAAAGGTTGTTGAAAAATTTTGAAAAATTTCTGATAAAAATTTCAAAAGCGTGACACTTATTAGTATTTATTTGTATTTTCTGCTTGATTTAATACTTCGTAGAACCACTTCGTGCACATCCAGATTTTGAAATTTTTCCTATTCTTCTTTGTATAATAGTTCAGTCTTTGTCAGATTGGACTATGCTTACTGGTTTTCAAGTCTTGCCAAAAATTCTGTAAGTCTAGGTCATTCAAATACTTCCCTGCCCCTGTTGAAAAAAAGCTTCCCCACAACATTATGCTCCCAACACCAGGTTTCACTGGAGGCATTTTGTATTCACTACGGTAATTTATTATGTAACATTACATATGCAGACCAAAAAGTTCATTTTTAGTTTCATTTGACCAGATTACCTTCTTCCACACTTTCAGGGTGTGTCCTTGTGAGGCAGAGTAAATCAGGTTTCAAGGAAGGAGGAAGGAAAACAACATCAGGAGATATTTTGAGTTTCTTCATAGGGGATTTTATTTAATGACATCTTCATTTCTGCCAATGTTGTTAAGAAGGAAAATGATGCATTCTGTTATTCTTACAATTTCCCACCTTTAGCCCTCAGTTGCCAAAATCTTACTGATTTTATCCAGAGCTGAAAAAACCTCATCAGTCTGTACCATTAGAAAATAGTTGAAACTAAATAATACAGTCCAAATAAATATTGTTTATCAAATTTACAAACTCATCTACACAACTAAATGGTTGGCAAAGTAAAACATTTCATACAGTGCAAAAGGTTACTTTAAAGAGAAGAAATAAACTATACCAAAAAAATAAAACCCTTCATTTGGTTTTACCCAGTGATGTAATCAATAACATCATGAACCTATACAAACAGGAAGTGCTGGGACTGGCCCCTTCCATATACTACTTCTGGATGAAGGATCTGATCAGATGGACAAACAATAGTGAGTATAAACAAAAAAAAAAAAAAAAAAAAAAAAAAAAAAAAAAAAAAAACTTTAAGCGAATTTATTTACCAGGAATCTACCTTTTAACAGAAGGAAAATCAATTTAACTAAAGATTCAGTTGTCTTTGCTTTAAAAACATATGCTTGGATGTAAACTGTAACATAATGCTACCACAAACAAACCTGGGATAGGATGTGAAGCAAAGTTACAACAGCAATGTTAAATTAAAACATTATGAATAACTAAAATAAGATGGAATACATTATGAATATGTTAAAAGGACAAGTGATGAATAAATACAATCTCAACCACTTTGTCACACCCCTCCATGGCTTTTGGAAAACTTCAGAGGTGGATTCTTCTGGCTTTCTCTCAAAAATTATGCAATCCCACTCCTCCTTTAAGGTTAGGGTTATGGTCTGCCTAATTTAGAATTTTCCTTTGAGCAGATTTTCCCACCTGATCTGTGGATCTACCATGGACTTGGTTTGCCTTACTTTTTCCTTTTTTGAAAAGGTGGTTCGAACAGCATTATGTAACAAGTTCAAAGCTTGGGACATGGCTTTATAGCCAAACCCTGCTTTAATGTTTTCTACAACCCTGTAAAGATTATTGGTCCATTGTAATCCTGCTTGATCTCTAATACTCTATAACAAACCACCAAGGCATACGTAGAACAGCTGTAGATTATTTAAGGATAGAAGAGTTGAAGAGACTGAATACAAATGCACCCTACACTTTTCAGGTTTTTGTTTATAAAAATCTTTGAAAACCACATATTAGCTTCATTATACTCATTATAGCACTACACTATTTTGATCTGTCACAAAATAACACAATAAAATGTACCAAAGACCGTGACTGCTGTGTGACAAAATTTGAAAAAGCTTTGAGAGTATACATAATTTTGCAAGGCACTGTACTGTAAAATGGCCTCTGTGCAGATTTTGGTGGCGTGCATAGCTGAGAGAAGAAAAGAACTATGACCAGTGAAGACAACTTTTTCTTAGTTTGTCCACAAACCCGGAATACATTTGTTAGATACAGTCTACAGGCATGTATAATCATAACTCTTGAATATCCTCCAAATATTTTGTTTATAAATGTGCATGCTTTTAACACAGACAAGGCAGTTCCCATTCATGCTAAAAAAATGAAGGTTAAATTCAAGCTGTTAGACCATGAAGATCTGCTCACTGTTTGTCTCTACCTCACAGGTATGTTTATCTATCAGGTATGTTTTTTGCTTGCCCTTCATTTAATCTTATTGTTACATTCACTGTCAATTTTTTTTGTTGTTAAATTAACTTCTTGGCACTATCCTTGTGTGCATTCATGCTCTGTTGACACTGAAAAAACATTAAAAATTAGGAAGCTGTTCATGCACTGTTTCACAATGTTGGAAGCTAATAAGGTTTTAGAAACTACATCTACTCTCAACCAAACAGTGTGTGAAAGAAGATCTATGTCTCTTAAATGTGTTTTCATTGGTTAACAAAATGCTCTTTTGAACAAATGCTTTTAGCCTCAACTGTATGTAACTATACGTTACATACAAGTTTCTGCTTTTCTATTAAATTGTGCATTTGATCAAAGGCTCCCAATGGTGCTGTATGCTATGCGCACCGTTTGACTTGAGATCAAGGTTTGTACTGCTTAACACATTCCATCCTTTGGAGAGAAACCTCTGCCTCAGGTTAAATAGTTATGCAAGACTCACCCACAAATGCTGGAGAAAATTAGGTCACTATCTTTTTTTTAAAGACATTTTTATGCCTTTGAATATTATTTTGAATATGTTTTGCAGGATCTGAAACCCTTTTAGCCCTTTAATATCACGGTCTGATCGGTAGTATCTCAAATTTTATTTTAACAATATCCTTAATTGCACTAAAGTTTAAACTGCAACATAAATTTTATTAGCTTGGAGTGAATTTCAGTGCAACTGAAGTGTATGACCTGAGAACAAACAGACCCACAATTCACCAGTCCTTTGCAGTGTGATAGCACAGTGGGCTGTCCTGTGTTTACATCTCAGCTTCATCCATTCTTTGTGGTGAATGCATTTTCATGTCTTCATGTGCAAAGGTGGATTTTCGTCACGCATTTTCCTTATACGCCTGAAAATATCCATACAAGGTTTATTGGCCACTCCACCATACATTTCAGTCTGAAAGTGTGTGTGTGCATGGTTGTCTGTCCTGTGAGTCACTGTTAGCCAGGTGATGGTCTGTTGACCTGTCAAGGATGTTCTCTGTCTTTCACTTTTAGGTTGGAATCCAATACAAAAGAAAAATTAATAGACAGGCAAACCTGACAAATAAAGTCGGAACCTTAAGTTTCTAGGTGGACTCCAAATTCTGAGACACCACCTGGGGAAGAGAGGAAGCTTTTAAGTAGATCTGAAACACCTGCATGACTCTTTCAGCCACAGCCTCAGGCACAAACAGAGAATGAATCCCACTAATCAACCTGGAAGATGCCACTGGTAAAAGACATTTTTGACATATTCTTTGATTATTTGATGTTACTGTGGTAATGATGGACTATGGGAGCAAAGGTATAGCAAAAGTATTGAATTTGAAATGTTTGAAAATTAATTTTATTTTAAATTTTAGTAAGGACAAACTTGCCTTAAATGTTTATATATTTGTGGTAAATCTTTATTTTTGGATTTATAGTTTAAGACATACTTAGTTAAAAAAATAACTTCAAATGATTAGGAGTGATGAATAATTTAATAAACTTGAAATTAAGTAAATTGTTAATGATCATTACATTTTTTTGTCTGCTTGAATTCTTTTAAAAACCTAAAGTTAAGATGGAATGACAAAAAGTTGTTCTATGCGTTCTTCCAAGTTAATCAAGCCATTTCAAGTTTGGGCAGGAGAAAGTAATAAGAACTTGACACATTTGTTTCCTTTGGACAGAGGTGGTCTAGATAGGTTCTGGAGCAGGTTAAGAGGTACCAACGCATGGATGGATAAATTTTTAGCATCTCAGAAATTGTCTCCAGTTAGACACTCATTTATTTTTCCAGTTACACTCTGTGACAAAAAGATGGTTGGTTTAAGTGTCCTGCCCTGATAGCTTAGGCAAACAGTGTGGATCACCCTGGTTGTCTTATATCGTCAGTGCTGTTATAAGACAGATTTGCACAACACTTGGGGGAAATGAGATATTCCCCCTGCTGCACTGTTGACTTTGTTAAATTAATGGCATGAGAGGCCACATCTGGTTCAGGCAGCAGACTGGACAAGTTGTGACAAATATGAAACAAGCAAAGGGAAAGAACAAAAGGGGTAGGGAAAACCAGGGAATAACAATGATCATGACAAGCAAAATGCAACCAAAGTAATCATAGTGTAACTATCTTTCTTTGATTGTTATAATAATAAGAAAAAAATACAAAAAAAAAAAAGACACGAAGAACCAATTGTGTCTGCAGCACCAAAACTTGTAAGAGTAGCAAATGTTATTATTATAGAGAATTGTTGCAACCACTTTATGGTCCTTCTAGTTGGGTTAGGGTTCTGGTCGCTTGTAATTGTGTGATTGTGCCTGCCTCCATGCATATATGATGCTTGTGTATATGTGTCTTTGTGTGAATGTGTTCGCATCTTAGTGTGCACAGATGAAGATGATAAAGTTATCTGTATGGGGTTTAAAGGTGCAGGGGTTTGTGGGGGCTGCAACCACCAATAAGACGGGAAGTTGCCCCTCAAGTTGACATGGTTGTGATCAGATAATGGGGCACGATGAGAAGACACATTCACCCAAAACACGGCACTGACCATGGGACAGGCATAGGCCAAGTTCCAGCAGCCCACAGGGACAAGTCTCATGACATAACCCCTTTCTCCTAGCCACAGTAAACTGAGCAGAGGTTCTCCTAACAACGCAAAGCAAAAGGAATGTTTGTATTGTTTATGCAATATGAAGGAATTCAATTTTCAAGGACTTGGCACCTATAGAACACATACCAGGCAATTTTAATCCATATGGATTAAGATTAAAATTAGACCTCACCACTAGCACTTGCTGTTTGACTAGTGGCAATATGGGTTATATAGGGATAAGTGGTCGTAATGTGCAGTCCAGCATGTGGGACCCCCGATTGTATAGCACCTCATCACTGGCCTTCTGACTCAGCATGTGTTAACCCCTCCTGAGACCGCACTGCCAACTCTATTATTCATTTAATCCCCAACTACAATCACTGCAACAAAATCACATGACCTATAGGCACATTATACTTCATTTCATTTCCAGCAATACAGCCAGCTTTTTAATCAGGCTGTGTTTTTCCTCTTGATTGATCTTAGTCATACAGCCAAAAATGTATTGTCATGTAAAATCTTTTTATAACTCACAGTCAGAAAGATAAAAGAAATTGGCTCATAGATGCTTCATAAGATCATGAATCAGAATGACCCTTTTCTATTATATTTTAAATAAATGTCCACATCACAGTTTTCAGTACTGCAATGCTCCACTGAATAAGCAATAAGCACATTTAGTCATTTTAAAACTGAAATGTACTTGGTCAATTTTCAGAACAGTCTCTTATGTGAGATGGTTGTGGAATTTAATTATTAAATCATTGCAATTTTTCATACTCAGACAGATGAAGCATTATGATCCAAAAAAGTTAATGTTACTTCGAAACTAAGGTTGGAAGACATCCAGGACTGTCTGTGTTTTTAACTAAAGGTACTTTAAGGTAATTCCAGTTGCATTAAATATATTTGCTGATTCATAATGTTCTCAAAATAACTGCATTTTAATATATTACTAACAAAGGTAAATACGCAGAGATGACAACAAGAAACTTTTCCAATGTCCAACAGATCTATTTGAGTGTCTTTCCTGAGACAGCGCATGTAAGGTTTGGAACAATGCCAAATTAGTTGAATGACTATCTTTTTAGTACGGATATACTTAAAAGAAGGAGATCAGAGATGTGTGTATTGGAGTAAGGCTGCCATCTGGTGGTTATAAAGTGTACGTACATTTGTTAAAACGTCCGCGTTATTCCAGATGTTTGAAATTTTCAGGTTTAACTAATGATTACAAAAAAAATGACAGCTAGAGAACTGCATCTATCACAGTTTTGCCTTTTCCACATAATATTTTACATTTTTAGATATATTTGTAACTTCCCAAGTGAGCAATGGAGTATCTGTGAGTTTTACAACAAAAAATAAGTGTACAAACACAAAAACTGAACTGGTTTCTTTGCACTCAACAGTTTTTCATTTTAGCTAAGTTGGAATTCCATAATAACTTTAAATGTTTTATAGGAGCTATATTTTGGATTTACAGTTTTCATATCAACTTACTTTTTCTCACACCTTCTGTTGTTTTTACACATTACAAACGTACTAAATTCAGTTTTGCTCAATTCTGTTACTCTGACTGTAGAATTTTCTCTTTTTTGAGGTACCTGTCATGTAACGTCTTTTTGAATTTTGCCATGTAGGCAGGTAAATAGATACCCCTCTTGTTCAAAGTCAATCTGTCAGTGAATTCTGCATTTAGGCCCACTATGATTTCTTCCAAAACATCATGCTTTTTTTTTGTTTTATAGCTATTTCACACTTTTATATGAGAGCAAAAATATTTTTGCAAAGTTTAGCAGTCAGATTTATATGCACTCTTTTAAACTGTAAACACATTAACAGTATCCTCAAACATTTCAGAAGAACTAAAAGTCATATTCAACAAACAGGAAAATGATTTCCGATTAGGCTTGTTTTTCCAGATTAAAAGAACCTTTTGAAAATAATAGCCTTTAAGCTACAATAGATAACTGTTATAAAAAAAAATATGTTTTTCACATATTTGTTAAAACTGTCACTGTGTCCTGACAGTATAATATGAGACAGATAATCTGTGAGAAAATCGAACTCCTCTGCCTCCTCCCTCTGTTCCTACTGCCATCTGCAGAATGGCCTCTCCTAGTTAGAAACAACCAATCAGAGCCAGGAGGAAGGTCTAAGAACTGTCAATCATGCTCGCATACTCGCCCTTCACACGCTTCCCCGCAAAGCGCGTACAAGCTGAAGATTGCCGGTGTGCTGCAGCTGGGCTAATAGCGAAGAAACAACCAACTGCTACAGGGAAACTGCTTATCCGCCATCATCGGTGGCCATGCATACCAACCTGCGAATTTACAGCAGGCTCAGCTGTGGGGGCGGAGCTGTAGTGCAGCGAGAGCAAGGGGAAGGATGTGAGCAGCGCCGACATAAGCATGATTGACCGTGCTAAGACCTTCCTCCTGGCTCTGATTGGTTGTTTCTGACCGGGGGCTGAAATTGTATTGTCACAGTGACAGTTTTAACAAATATGTAAAAAAAAGCATAATTCATCATCTGAGCATGTGATAATTGTCATCTTAACAATAATTATTCTCAAACAAGTAAAACCTAATTCACAGGTTAATAAGATGAAAGATGGAACAAATTAAGTTACCAAAAGACAATAGAATTTTTTTTATGCTTTACCATTTCATATATTTTAGATTATTGTAGGAAAGTGACCAAAATGTTTTGAAGCTACTGTTTAGACCTGTGATATTATGAGCTCAGTACCTAAATTTGAGCTACAGTGAAAATTATCAGTCAGTGTCTTCTGAACATGCACCCAGGATCTCACACAATTTTGAAGATTTTTAAATTTAGCAGTTATTTCACATTTTAAATGAAATTCTTTATAATTTAAGGCTAAGAAACTAACATTTTGTTTTGGAAACACATTAAGAACTCATTTAATTCAGCTTTTCATTACCTCCACTAAGAGCTAAGGTTCTAGCACAGTAAGTGCAGTGCTTATTTATTGATGCTAAGTGTGGTGAAACTGACTTCCTATGAAAACTATCCTTTAGGCTAAGTTGGGTACATTTACATTTAACACATTTAGATGTTGATTAATGTTTGTTGTCCCTTTTAAAATAAATAAAGCATCATAAATTCAGAATGATCACATCTAAATACAAACATTTATTCAGTGTATACAACTATAAAAAAAACTGCCAAATGTAAGGCAAATTCTCTAGCTTTAGCCACGATAATTGTGGAAAATGAAGGCGTTTATCTCCAAGCATAGCAGCTCATTCATCTTAAATACTTTTCCGCATTACATGAACTAAGTTGTAGCATTCCTATCATTTTTCAGCATGAATTAGCATTGCATTCTTGGTTGTCCTTAGAAAAGTGACATTGTAGATGTAGTTAAGTGTAGTAAATCTGTTACTTTGTTGAAACATTCATAGACTAGAAGCTGTCTCATTAGTAGCTTTGCTTACTTTCTGAGTTGGGCTATGCTTTTATTTGCACACACAAAAGGTCACTGAAGAAGCTTAAAAATAGCAACTGTTAGGTTGCTGTGAGTGATTAAATATTTGGAAAGGCATGCTGACTTGTCTTTTTCTTAGTATAACGGATTAATATTGAAAACTTTTATTATTCTTTTAGTGCAGAGACCAAAGGCTCAAAGAGAAAGGTGTGGCAATCTCTGGTCTTATCTCATCACATCAATCTGCTAAGTCACTCTTCCATAAAACTGTCTCCAGCGATGTGAGATGCCAGCATCGCATCATATCCTAATTTTCCTGGAACAACAGCTTACAGCTGAACAAGCATGTATTGCGACGCCCAGAGTGCAGTGGTGTGTCAGACACCAAAATACATCTCAAAACTATAATGTCTGTAAACTTACAAGTACCCTTTCGAAACAGCACTTACCTAGGATTAACAGAGGCAAGTGTTCACCTTTTGATGTTCTCAATGATACACTTGATATTTTTGGCTCATATAACTAATTGGTAAATGCCATTTAAGCGTCTTATACACTCCCTTGCAAAAGTATTCATACTGGTTACAACCACACATTCTAATGTCTTTAGTCAGAACTTCATGTAACAGGTAGAGTTGTCAAGTGGAAGAAAGTTTTTACTTTGCAAATAAAAATCTGTTAATTGTGGCGTGCATTTGTATTCAGCTTGAGTGATGAAATACTTACAAACCACCTTTTGGACCACCTTTTGCTGCAGTTGCAGCTGCAAGTCTTTTGGGGTATATCACCACCAGCTTTGAAAAGCTGAAGGCTGATATTTTTTTGACCCTCCTTCACAAAATAATTCAGGTTCAGTCAGACTGGATGAAGAACATCTGAACATCACTTTTTAAGATAGATTCAAGATATTCAAGATAAATTCAATAGATTCTCCATTGAATTTCTGTCTGGAATTTAACTGGACCATTCTAACATCTGAATCTGCTATGATCTAAACCATTTAATAGTAACTCGGAGTATGTTTAGGGGTTTTCTGCTGGAAGACAAACCTCCTTACCCAGTCTCAAGTTATTTGCAGCCTCTAACTGGTTTTGTTCCAGTATAGCTCTTTATGCATCCATCTTCCCATAAACTACTGTCTCTGCAAAAGATAAGCATTCCCACAGAATGATGCTGCCACCACCATATCTCACCATGAGGTTTGTTGTATTCAGAATGATGTGCAGTGGCTTTCTTTCAACAATGACTTTCTTCTTGCCAATATTTCCTTAAAGCCAGATTAGTGGAGTGCAAAACTAGCCCTACTGACAGATTTTCACACCTTAGTCATGGATTTTTAAACCGTTTCAGTTACCATGGGACTGCTTTTCTGATTAATGTTCTCCTAGATTAGGTAGATAGCCATTTCTTGATAGGTTTACAGCTGGAGCACACTCCTTCCATATTCCACTGATGGACTGATCATTGCTCAATAATATAACATAACCCTACTTCATATTTCTCCCTAACTTTAATCCTGCCCCATCTGCTGTGTTCTCGGTCTTCATGAGGGTGTTTGTTCACAAAAGTTCTCAAACAAATTTTCGAGCCCTTCACAAAACAGTAGAGGTGGACTCCATTTAGTAATTTGGTGGCTTTTAATTAGGGGTTAAAGATTATATGGCGCTAAACAGAAATGTAACGGCACACTGTTCCAAACAATATGTGTTACATTAAAATCCAACGAAATTAATAGACATTTCATAGATTAACATGGAAAACTGTTAAAAAAAAAAAAGGCTCAAGGCATGAATACTTTAGCAAGGCACCATATTCAATGTGTTTTATTTTTGCATGCTATTCCCACCTCTGTTCTATAGGGTTTACTTTAGAAAATGGTGAAATATCTATGTTTATGTAAGACTATATCTCTCTATATGAACTGTTTGTTCAGACTAGACATGACTAAAGTTTGACAGAGTAACAGAAAATGCAAAAGTTTTTTTTTATTATTGTTCCCCTAGCTTTGCGGAATATCCCACTGGGGTCCAAAATCTTCCCAAGATGAACAGATCAAACCAAGTGGCCTGCCTCTAAGATACCAGGCTGGCTAATAAGCAGCAGGGGAAAAAAAAATGTCAGCAAGTTTAATTGTATATAACTTTTTAGTTTGCACTAACAGTCTGACCTATCATAGATTTTTTTTTTTGTCTCTGCCTTCATCTTAGTGAAAGACTAATGGCTTTGGTCAATAAAAAAGAACCCCTTCCCAATGTGGACAATGTCCCTAAAAATAACTAATGACCAGGCTACTGATCCAAGACCCTGACAGCTCACTATACTCCTACTCGATATGAGCCCAACCTCATTGTCTCCAGTCAAGATATAAGTGAACCACCATGCTGAGCCATCCACCGAACCCTTCAACTCCAGTCCCAAGCAGTTCCCATTGAGGTGGCCTGCCATATTCTACAAGAGCTCTGCCTCTTTTAATCAATACAGAATGAATGGAGCATAAAATAACACTTTGAAAACAAACAGCACTTTCAGCAACTGTAACTTAGAGGATGTTTTGGGTCTGCTACTGCTGCCTCAAAGAATTATATTCCCATTTCAAAAGAACAAGCATACAATAAAAATGCTTTGTGCCTGCAAAGTTGCCACCTACTGTTTTATTGACGTGTCGTGTCAATGTGTACCCTGCTTTGCTTCTACAGTTTCAATTATTGAGCTCACAAAAAGAAATATTATGAGCAAAGTTCAATAGGCTTGAATGATCTGCAGTTTTCTTCCCACACAGAATAGCTAACTCCTAATATGGCAAGTTTTTTTCCTAATATCTAGTCAAGTCAAGTCAAGTTTATTTGTATAGCACATTTCAGCAGCAATGTGCTTCACATCATAAAAAACATCAATCAAGTAGATAGCAAATCATCAAAATCATCAAGCAAATTCACATGAAAATGATCAAAATTATCATGCTAATATCAATGCATCAAAATCATTAGGATCATCAGGCAAATATAGCTCAATGTTCTACTTACTACTGATCAAAGGCAACTCTAAACAGGTGGGTTTTTAGCCTTGATTGATAAACTGAAAACTACCTCTCCATGTTTGGTTCTGGGGATGCAGAGTAGATCAGAACCAGAAGACCTGAGTGGCCTGGAAGGTTGATACAATGGCAACAGGTCTTTAATGTACTTTGGTGCTAAGCCATTCAGTGATTTATAAACTAACAGAAGTATTTTAAAGTTCATTCTCTGAGCTACAGGGAGCCAGCGTAAGGACTTTAGAACTGGGGTGCTGTGCTCTATCTTCCTGGTCTTAGTGAGAATGCAAGCAGCAGCATTTTGGATCAGCTGCAGCTGTCTGATTGACTTTTTAGGCAGGCCTGTGAAGACACTGTTGCAGTAATCAATGAGACTAAAGATAAATGCATGGATGAGTTTCTCTAGATCTTGTTGAGACATTAGTCCTTTGATCCTGGAAATGTTCTTCAGGTGATAGAAGGCTGATTTTGTAACTGTCTTTATGTGTCTCTGAAGGTTCAGGTCTGAGTCCATCACTACACCCAGATTTCGGTCCTGATCACTAGTTTCCAGTTGTAATAACTGAAGCTGGGTGCTGACTCTTGATTGTTTCTCTTTGGGTCCAAAGGTAATAACTTCAGTTTTATTTCTGTTCAGCTGGAGAAAGTTTTGGCGCACCCACACATTGATTTGTTCTAAACATTTGTTCAGTGCTTGGATGGTTCAGAGTCACCTGGTGACATTGTGATATAGAGCTGTGTAATGTCTGCATAGTTGTGGTAACTGATCTTATTACTTGTTATAATCTGAGCTAGTGGGAGCATGTAGATATTAAATAGGAGGGTCCTAAGATTGAACTTTGGGGTACTCCACATATGACTTCCGTCATATGACTTCTGTCCGCTCCGATGAGAAGTTCCCTGTTGACACAAAGAAATCCCTGTTCTTTAGGTAGGATTTGAACCAACTTAGTACTGTACCAGACTCTGACCCAGCTCTCCAGTTGCTTCAATAATATCTCATGGTCAACAGTGTCAAATGCTGCGCTGAGGTCCAACAGAACCAACACTGTGGTTCTTCCACAGTCTGTATTTATGCGGATATCGTTGAACACTGAGATTGTGGTGAGCATGGAAACCAGACTGAAAGACATCAAAGCGGTTTGTCATTGTTAAAAAACTGTTTAACTGTTGAAACAGATTTTTCAATAATTTTGATGAGGAATGGAAGGTTAGAGATTAGACTGTAATTCTGCAGTAGTGATTTATCTAAATTGTTCTTTTTTAACAGTGGTTTGATAACTGCTGTTTTTCTAGCCTGGGGGAAAACACCTGATGAGAGTGAAGCGTTTATTATTTGAATCAGGTCAGATGCAATCACAGGCTGAACTTTCTTAAGGAAGGTTATTGGTAGGATATCAAGACAGCAGCAGGAGGAGTTTAATTGATTTATAATTTCCTCTAAGCTTTTACAGTTGAGTTGTGGAAATGTGGCTATTTTGTCTATATTTGCTATGGTTGGGCATAGCATCGTTATTGTTGGTGTGGATGTGCAGATTAACTGTTTAATTTTTTTGAATTTTCTCTGTGAAAAAGTTGGCAAATTCATTGCAGGCCCTGGTAGAGTGGAGTTCAGGTGGTAAAATCATAGGAGGTTTTGTCAACCTGTCAACTGTGGTAAACAAGGCACAAGCATTGTTGATGTTTTTGTGTATGATTTCCACAAAAAATGTTTCCCTTGGATATTTTAGGGTTAAGTGATAGCTTCGCAGCCTTTCTTTGTAGATTTCATTGTAAACGTGAAGTCGAGTTTTATGCCATTTACGTTCAGCCCTTCAACAAAGGCTTCTTTCGCTTCTTACAATTGGAGCATTTACCCATGGAGATTTCTTCCAACCAGACACAATCTTCACTTTAACAGG
This sequence comes from Anableps anableps, assembly GCA_014839685.1. Classification (NCBI taxonomy): domain Eukaryota; kingdom Metazoa; phylum Chordata; class Actinopteri; order Cyprinodontiformes; family Anablepidae; genus Anableps; species Anableps anableps. Next base: position 14,047,342 of record CM026070.1, on the reverse strand, counting down.
CGCAATGAAATCAATGATGTCTGAAATTTTAAAGCACAAGCTGTATACCAATTCATCAACTGGTTTACAGCATGGAAGTGAGGTATAGAAGTAGATTTGATTAAAAGTTTCAGCTGTGTTGTCTGTAAGAGAATGTTTTGTAATAATATCTGTTTTACTAAGCGAGTCAACAGAGATTGTACTTTGAAAAACAACAGAGAAATGACCAGACAGAGCGACATCAGTTACTGAGATCTTGGAGATATTTACACCCTTGCTGATGATCAAATTCAAAGTGTCCTCGATTGTGTGTCGGCTGTTTAACATGTTGAGTCAAACCAAAGTTTTGAAGTACATCATTCAGCTTTTTTGCCTCTCTGTCTATTAGGTTGTCAACATGGATGTTAAAGTCTCTCATAATTATTAAACAATCATAATCAATGCATATCATAGATAACAGTCTAGATAAAGTCATCTCAACCACCACTTATATAACTTTTTCTGATACATGCCAGGTCATTTGGAAGTGAGGCTATCCTTGCTGTTTTGATACACTACTGGTCTTGGAGCATCTGGAGGCAGCTAAAGGCAAATTCCCTGATACATCGATGCAGATATTGGGGAGTTAAAGTTAGGAGAGGGCACCCCTGTGGTGCCATTCCTCCACAGCCGGAGAAGAAGCAGCAGCCAGCAGTATTGATTCACCTTGCAGCCTTGATCCTGCTGTCACAGACAGTATATCACTTCATTTAATCCACTGTTAAATAGGCTGTAATTAGAATTCTGTCCAGCAGATATGTTTTATTTAAAGAGTAGTTTGCGGCTGAGCTGGAAGGGTGCCCCATGTGCTGGACTGCATCAACTTCTACTGGAGCTATTTTGTTTTTCATGAAGGACTTTAATCTGAATGCTGTCGACAGTGCCTGCAAAGAGAAAGCAAATGATGCAAATAAACACTCTCTTGGGGGATTAGCCAGCAGGCTATTTGAAAAATATTTACAGTAGGTCTCCTAATAGTGGATAATGTTTGTTGGTCCCTTGAGTGTCATTTGACTGACAGATATTTGTCACAGCAAATATTTCTTTTGCTAAACAGGGAGAAATATCTGAAAAGAAAGAAATGAAAAGCAGTGAAATATGAGTATCAATGGCAAACCTCCCAGAAATAAGTTAGAAGACATAAAGTAATGAGATTATAGCTGCTGAAATACGTTGTATTGAGCACTATAGTATTATTAGTAGTAAGCCTTTAGGCAAATGGACAGTTAAACATGGCATGGCGTTGTTATTATTTGCCAATTAAATTAGTAGCAGAACCAAAACTTTGAGAACTTCCATGGGAAATGTATAAAACTAAGATATTGTGATTGTTGCCCTTTCAAATGCAAATGATTCCATTGATGAGAAACTATGTTAGTAAAATAAGAAACCTTTTTTAATTGTTACTAAATAAGTCTGAGCAAGCTGATCCAAGTTTCCACAATTATCTGAAGTTCTAATAAAAATCAATTAACAACCTCAAAATACTGTTTTATTAAGAATCTTTGCATTTGAGCTAATTTCTTTGCAGCTGATTTTAGGAGACAATGACTGAGTTGCATTTCATACCTCAGCCCTCAGCTTCTAAAGGGACTGTCCTAATTGTTTCTGTGGAGTAAGCTTTGTAGTTGCTTTGTAGCCCTTAAACATTTTTCAGGAGCACACTTGAAAAGATTCAGGTAGGAATTCTGCCTTCAAATCTACTCACAAATTTAAATATGTTCTCAGTTTACATATTTTAATGCCACGGTAACAGCTATAATGTTTTGTTTGAAGGGTTTGGATATATTAGATATAGTATTAGTGTTGATTATTTCTATGAAAAAATACCAACATGATATGTTTTACTTGATATTATATCCACTTCTTTTCAACAAGCAATAATTCAATAAACTCACTAAAAAAATTAAATTTGGTGCAGTATTTCTCAATTTAGACCAAACTGGAAGAAAAAAAAAATACATGAAAACAGCATAAATCTAGTTTGATGTGCTTTTTTATTTATATATATATATATATATATATATATATATATATATATATATATATATATATATATATATATATATATAAATAAAAAAGCAAGATGTTATATATATATATATATATATATATATATATATATATATATATATATATATATATATATATATATATATATATATATATAAGAATTCTTGCAGTCAGGCTGTTTGCCAGTATTCTTAAAGACTGAATATTAGCATCCTTCAGTCTAGTATTTTGGAACACTCTATCACCTGATATGTTTTTATTAAAATATTGACAACGTGTTTTCAGAAATACAAATGTATTTTAAATACAGCTATCAGATTTACCATTTCACTGTGCCACATTTAATGTTATAGTTTTGTGCTTTCTCAACAAGCAGGACAAATAATGTGATGTCTTCTGCAGAAAAATGACCATTTGTATTCCATACTGACATGTTCAGCCATATTTGTTTATGTTTTAAGAATGTGTGAGAACTGAAAATTTATCAGATTTTGAACAGGTGTCCCATTTATCAGTTAGATATTTTAGCCACTATCTGAATTAAGTCTGAAGTGATAGGGGATGGAGAGGGCTAAGAGCAAAGGAAACATAATTCTGACAAAGTGAAACACTCTACTCATCCCCTCTCTTCTGTGAACTTCATGTTTGAAGAGAACTGTGTAGACTAAAATGACTTTCATTAACTCCTAAAAACAGCCTACAGCGGCGTCCCTAATTTCAGTCTTCAAGGTTCGGTATGGTGGATGTTTTTGATTGTTTCTTGCTTAAACACATCTGATTTAAAAAGAATGGCTTTTTAACAGCTCTCTATAAAACCTGATGACTTGCTGAGGACATAATTCAACCATTTGAAATGCGTGTATTGGAGCAAGAAAACATCTAAAAGTTGCAGACCACCAGCCTAAAAGTATTATATGCCGACCTACAGAATCAAATTTAAAGAGGGTTTACTGGAACAAAGAACAGCTAAGTCTAACTACCTGGGTGTATGATGACAGGGAGGGATCAGGTTTTCCCTAAGCAGAAAAACTTAGGGAACCATATCAGAACAGAATGTAACTAACTGCAAGCAGACACTCAGAAGAAGCAAATAACTAAAAAACTAACAAACCACAGGAGAAGGTGAAAACTCAAATGAAACTCAACTCAAAGCCCAACAAATCAGGACTTGCAATTATACTGAAGTGAATGAATTATCTGAAATCTCGATGTTTTATGGAACAAACTTTTTCTTTAGTATTTTCACATTTAACATCTGTCACACAGAGAGCACATAAAGTCAAAGAAAATACATTTGTCAAAAAATGTACCTATAAATGTATTTAAATTTTTCTATTACAATGTAAGAAAAGGAAACTCTGCAAATGGTAACATCGGGGCTTACTAGCTTACTTCAATCGTGCACACTCCTAATTTATGCTTTTTATATTTCATTGATTTTATTGTAAATCATAATCTTGTATTTTCACATTTCATTGAAATGATCTTCATCACCACCTCTGGGCCTATAGCATTTTTTATAATTGCTGCCTTCATATCTAGACAAAGAGATGTTTTAAACAGAGGAAATAACAACTGTTTAGAAATAGCTATACTAGTAATGTCAAACTTAAAAGTTAGTTTTACAAATTTTTCTCACCTCCCTATTGTGTGTTTTCTACGGAAGCCGAGAGCAGACGTGTTACGCATAAACTTTTTTCTGATGGTTTTCTCGAGATAACAATGGTTTTGAGAAAACAAAGTTTGTTTTCTCGAGATCACGAGAAGATTAGTGTGCGTGTTAAACCTGATTCCATCATTCAAATACATGCCACACCAGTGGGAGAGGACTTATAAGTGTAAGTCATGGCATGCATGTGTAATTCTGTGAATAATTCTATGAATAAGTGATACCATAGACCATAATGACACCACGTCACTGGTCGTATGATTAAACCATCAGGAAATTAACTCGTTATCTTGAGAAAATGGCCATCGTTATTTCATGATAAATACATAATTATTTTGTTATCTCGAGAAAACAGTTGTCATTATTTCGTTATAATGACATAAAGAACTCGTTATCTCGAATTAACCATCGGGAAAATAAACATACGAGTACGACCACTCTCGGCTTCTGTAGTTTGCAGATCCAATCATCTATATATCTACTATTTATGATCCAGGGTTTTTACAGATAATTTTGATCATTTCCAGCCTAATGAGCATCCATGACTTCTTCTAGAGGTCCCCTAAAATCCCCCAAATTTATGCCATGACACACTTCACCCACCTGTTGTTGAAACCAAACTTTGACATCGACATGTTTCTTGTTTTATATTAAACAGCTCAAATGTTCAGGTCTGATCTCATTCAACATACATGACATGTTTCACAAAGCTGTTGTTGTGACATATTTAGGATAATTTGAATAGGAAAGATCATTTAGGGGCAGAGAAGCCTTTATATTTTATCATGTTAAAAAAAGATCAATTATTTCCAGCCTGCTTAACAAATTAAGAATATATTTCTATTATTATTTTCTCCTTCATTGTAATCATAATCACTGTTGTAGGTGAACAAATTAATTAACTTACAAAATGATTTTACCAGCATCACAGACTTACAACTGCAAATTATATTTTAACTTCTTCTGGTTAAAAGCCTTGTTGCTGATGCATGTTTTAAGCAAACTATTGAATATTCTACCTATTCACCTTTATGGAATTTTCTCTTCAACCCTACATCAGAGGTTAAGATAAACAACTCAAAACTTGGCCAGCAGAAGGAAAAACTATTTATAGAACCAACATATTCTCAAGTCACTATTCACTGATTAAGAACAAAGACAATTTTTAGAACACTTGTGATTATTTCCCCTCTGTATAAATCTCCCAGTCATTTTTAGAGATAAGGAAAGGTTCAGAGAATTGATATTTTTATTTTAAAAACCCTTGCAATTTAAATAAAACTGAGCACTTTATCTCAAATGCTATTTATTGTCTTACACAATCTAATTCTAACTGTAAAACAAATTGAATTAATAAACAGAATACAAAATGGATCAAGTGTAGTCACTATTAAAGGAAGGTTAGTGGAGCTGTTAGTGCTGGTGACCTTAACAGAAGGTGGGCCCTAAAGTAAAATTGGCTTTGGGCCTCATATGTCCTTGGGCTGGTTCTGCCCTCATTGATTTAAACCACCAATAACTCCATGAATGGTCCATGAACCAATTGCATCCCCCAGCCATTGACAGATGTGTAATTTTAGAAGATATTTACAGTAATAAGTGTCTAAATGTAATTAATGATCAAATTTGTTAGACTGGGTTTTTGTTAACTTGGTCATCTTTTTTATTTTAAATCATCATGTCATAGACTAAGAATGCTAAAACCATATGCCTTTCAGGTTAAACTCCTTGCCAGCCTCAGTTTTCACTGTATGCTGTCTTTAACCTGCAACTATTGAGAAACGGGGTTTGAGTTTTATAGATGTCTCTGTACTTGTCATAACTATACTTGCAGTGTAGAGTAAAAGTCTTGAACAGGCTTATTGATCCCGATAAGCTCTCTTTTTAGTACTCACCGATGAATCATTGTTTCCTGATGCAATTACAAGGAGGAACAATATCAAAGCCTATGGGCAGTGATATCTTAAAACCCACTTTACTTTTGTACATCAACCTTTAAGGAAAAGCTTTCTGACATTTCACAGAAGTGTATTTTCCACGATTTCCCCAATAAAGTCGTCTTCTTCTTAAACACCACTGGGTGTCGCTCCAGAGCGTCCAATGTCGCCTCAGTGCGCTTATTCCCTCGAATATTACCCCCCTCTGCTCTTTAGTGTGTGTGCGGGTGCGTTGTGTGTTGGATAGAAAGTCAGCCTGGTTTCCAGCTGAGTGCTTGCTCTCTCACAGCGTGTGTGTGTGTGTGCGTGTGTGTGTGTTGTCATTATTATCCACTCTGCTCCCAGCTCAGAATGGCCAGATTCACTCAGACTGAAACAAGAAGGCAGCACCATCCACAGCAGTCCCAGCCCGCTCACTCCAGCCTGGTTTTCACCGGACCGGGGGCACCACCGACCCACCAACCATTACTACTTCTCCCACATCAGCACCAGTACCCTCAGATCACATTCCCGAAACCCATGAACGGGTCAGAACCCATTTCAATTCATCCGGAGAGCGGCAACATGAAAGACCAAGATGCCATTAAGCTGTTTATCGGGCAGATACCGAGGAACTTGGAGGAAAAAGACCTGAAACCCCTGTTTGAACAGTTTGGGAAAATCCACGAACTGACAGTTCTCAAGGACCGATACACCGGCATGCACAAAGGTAACGTGTCGCGCCTCAAACGGTCGCGAACACCTATTTATAATTTCCTAATAACTCTTATAATATTTAGCTGAGGTCTTTTCTAATGCGCCTTTTAATTTTTTGGTTTCCGTCAAATATTTAGTCCAAACAATTTGTCAGTGAGAGGCTTCTATTTTTTCCTCCTATTTTCCCAATATTTTGACATGTATCTCAGTTATCATAACCTGATTTTTCAGCATTTACATTCCCATCCACAGAATTCCATATTTCAGAATACATCGTGCATTATTATGAGCGCCTCTCCTCCACAAACAATTTCTTACAGGGTTTTTTTTTTTTTTTTTTTTTTGTAATCGAAGAGTGTTTCCTTAACGCGCTTCTAAAGTGGGGCAGAGGCGCTCGAAAAGGATGCATTTTTAAAGAGCCTTCCTTTGCCAGTCCCATCTCTTTTTTGTCTGCGGAGGGACGGCATCATTTATTCATTCACATGCTTTCTTTAACATCTCTTCGCGTGGGAGTGGGAGCTCGGGCCGGGCGCAGAGCCGTCACAGCTAAATCTGTGTAATTCTACAGTGTCTCCGAAGGGCGCAGGAACTGTCACAAGATGACGGACGCTGCCACGGGGATTGTGATGCTGGCCACGCTGCCTCGGCTGAAGAGGAGAGGCCGAGGCCATCAGCGGAGGGGATGTAAATTAACTCTGCCTGCACTGTACAGGCGACAGTGACAACTTCCATCATCCTAAGGCCCAATGAAAGTTGTTTAGAAAGACATTACTGTGAGCTCATGAGTTCACAGCAACCTTCCCCTTCCACTCTACATATTAGACATCAAAATGTAATTTTATTGTTTGAACTCAAATAGATTAACCAAGGGACCCAGCACCTCTAAAGCAAAACTACTTGGAATAATCTTTGGCACTTAGACTGTTCTGATAATCAGGACTATGACCATCCATCCATCCAAACATCCATTCTTCATACCTTTGTATTACTAAGGGTAATTTAGGGAAAAGGGAAAGGACCCAGCATGGTCAGGCCGAAGTCGAGCTGTCAATGCATGGTCACATGGTTTTCAGATGTTAGTTTTTGCACAGATCCTTCACAGTCCACAAAATACACAGAGCCGAGTTCTTGTGATACCCCTCTCGCTACAGTATACGTCAAAGTGTTTTGTCACGTGCGTGGTTTACAACAGTACAGCAAAAACAGCAATCATGGCAGAGAGGATAGACTATTACGAGATCACAAGTTCAGAGGGGAGGAAATAATGATTGATGAGCTGAAAAATCATGTTTTTTTTCCCACGTTATCAGAAAATAAGAACGTAAGGGGTCGTTGAGACGTTTGCCTGCTGCACTGGACCAGAACTGAGCAGGGGGAGTTTATTGTTTCAGTACATACTTCCTCACGGCCTGGGCTCCTCAAAACTATCCATCATGCTCCGTGGCTGAAAAACCAGCTTCTGGAAGTTGAGGAGTTGGGGCTCTTTTCCGCATACATAAACACACCCACGAATTTCAGACCAACCAAACAATAGCTTTGCATGAAGAGGGGTGCAAAAAGTTCGCCAGGGGAGTTGTGACTAAAAGGGGCAGACGACATGAGGTTGAGAACAAAATTCCACTATTTTTATCAAGCAGTTGTGACAATGAGAACTGATTTTGGCAGTTCGGCTCGGCCATGCAGGGCCCTTAATCAGTTAATCTAAGAGAAAGCCGGAGTACCTGGAGAGAACTCTCGCATGCATGGGGAGAACATGCAGAAAGTCATCAGGGCTGGATTTGAACCTAGGACCTTCTTGCTGTAAGGCAATAGTGCTAACAACTGCTCCACTGCGCAGCCCTGTGATGTTAATCACATTGGCAATAAATTATACACTTGACTTGAAGGGAGGCCCATATATGCCCAGTGACACTCCACAGTTCCTTCTGGGGGTCCATTCCCAAGGCATTCTTTGGCCAGAAATGATAAACAGTTCATCCTTTGGGCTCTGGGTCTGCCCCTGGGTCTCGTCTCAGTGGGACATGCCCGGAAAACCTATGAAATGAGGCACCCAGGAGGCATCCTGATCAAATACCCAAAAAAAAAAAAAAAAAAAAAAAAAAAAACAAACCCTCAAATGACTTCTTTCTATGTGGAGGAGCAGTGGCTCTACTCAAAGCTCCTGCTTTTTCTATATGTTCAACTACTTTATAGGGAATCTCATTTAAGCAACCAGGATCTTGCTCTTCCGGGCAATATCCGTATCTCATAACCATAGGTGAGAGTCAGAACATAGACTGGAAAGTAAAGGGACACACTGAAGTAATGTCCTCGTTTTTGCAGATGAGACTTCAGTTTGTCTATTCATCCTCCGCACCCTCTTGTTACCACTTGTAAACAAGAAACCAAGATACCTGAACACCTCTGCTCGAGGCAGAGACTTACCACTAACCTGGAGAGAGCAATCCAGCTTTTTCAGATTGAAAGAAGACTCAGATTTTGAGTAGCTAAAAAGTAGGCCAATGTATCAACATATTATTTAACACTATATGATGTCAGACAAGGAATAGGTTTAAGGTTGTACACGCTTTGAAACTTAATAGTTACAACTTTAATTCTAAAATAGCTTTCGTAATTTTGCTAGACTTATTGCTATGCTAATAATTATTGCTATGCTAATAATTTCTGGTCAGTTACTTTTTTTAAGCTTTGTTGTTAAATAGTTATGAATAGGCATAGTTAATGGTATCAAGGTATAACAAAATTTTGAAAAGTTTTGGCTTTAAAACTGCTAAAATTTTCAGTTAAACCCTTTTAAAGTCATTTTAATAAGATGCAAAAATAGAATATCACAGTGACTTGAGTTTTCTACAGTATGGAGCACAAAATAATGTAGTGCTTCCTTGACCCCCACATGATTTTGCATACTGCACTCTAGCTGGCTGAAAGACAGCTGCTACACTTTTCACTCAATAACAAGGAATAATTCAGCTACTTCGAAATATTTCCAGATATAAAGAATATGCACAGTCAAGTGGAAATTTAAGGAGCATCATTACTTACCATCATTAAGGTGAAGCAGTATGGCAATTTAGATAGAATACTCTGCATTTAGCAACAGGACACCACTTTGCTTAAGTCTATGAATCAAAATAACAAGTTAATATTATAGTTAAGATTATTATAACTGTAACAAGCAATATAATCTGCTAGCAGCGCTTTGAATTGTTGCATTCTTTTAGATCATTCTATACATGTCAGCTAGATAGATAGATAGATAGATAGATAGATAGATAGCACATATATTTGCAAAAAGAAGTATAACTATTTATTTTTCATTATAGTCATTGTAGCTCTTATTTATTATGCAGATAATTTATGAAATCCTATGTATAGGTTATCCTATTCCAAAGCAGTGTCACTGTGTTTAGCACGTTTCTGACATTCTTCTGTAAAAGTCCCAGCCACAAAAGTGCACAGTAGATATCACAAACATTTTCTCTGAAAGGTATTTTGTCTTTTGATAAATTTTGCTCCCTTTTTGAGTCTTCATCTTATTCTCCAATACTGCACATGTGTGTATATATAAATACATCTCTCTCTCTCTCTCTCTCTAATTTTATATATATATATATATATATATATATATATATATATATATATATATATATATATATATATATATGTGTGTGTGTGTGTGTATCTCTCTGTCTGTGTATTGATCTATCGATCTATATCAATAACGAATATATATATATATATATATATATATATATATATATATATATATATATATATATATATATATATATATATATAATGTTATATATATGTTTATATATATATAATGTTATATATATAAGTTTATATATATTGTTATATATATATAACGATATATATATTTCGATATGGATCACGATAGACACATGATCAATATCAATAGATTAGTTCAAATTCAAATTATAATAATAATCTATCAGATAATACATCTGATAGAATATTCAATATTCAGTATATAGAATATTCATTGAACTCCGGTTTGGAACCACACAGCATTCTGGGGGATGTAGGCAGAGGAAAGATTTTAGCTGCTCAACCTCCCACAGCCCAGCTAAGCAATGTTTATGACATGAACTTACTCACTCACTCTTTGGTTACCTAGCAACAACTTGTTGAGTAACTTGCGCAGCAGCAGTTTAAGGTTTCGTCACTACACCTCGTAACTGCTCAGAAATAAACATGGAGTGAAAACTGTGGATAAAAGAGGAAAGGTCACGTTACCAGTTTGGCAGTATTTCAGATATTTAAAACAAAAAACTAGTCAATAATTATTGATACTGACAGATATGAAATGCTTATAGTTAGCTTAGTTATAGCTTATTTATACAACCACTAATCTAAAAGCAACACAGTACAGTATTGTACAGATAACACATCTGTGATCAGTGCATAGAGTAATTATATATACCACATCACCACACTGTTTGGCAGTCTGAGATGTTGCTGTCAAAAGGTGAAAGTGAGATTAAGTGAAATTCGTCAGTATTTTAGAGGCTGTCCACAACTGCCCCGAAACAGTTATACCGAGTCCCTCATTTCGTTCAGATACAAAAGGTTGAAGCCTTTGAAGGTCTGGTTCTGAATATCACTATCATACTCTTTATTTCCCTGCTGAAATGTGAGGCAATATTTGATGTCAGTTTGTAGAAAGGAAAGATTTATTTTTTCAGTGTAGCCTTCATTTGCCATCCATGGGTGTGTCTTTATTATATATGTGTGTGTGTGTGTGTGTGCGCGCGTGGATGTGTGTGTATGTGTATACTCTACAATATCATTGCCTTGAGTTGCGTAATGTTTGCAGAATTTGGCTGCTGAGTAAATTTTGTCCAAAAAAAAAAAAAAAATAAGATTCATATAGCTTAGATCTCTGTTAAGGGGGCTTATAATTAAAGTGAAATAACAGTCTCAGTGGGCCGTTACTAGTTGCTTTTTTTCCACTTAATAAATAGTTTGCTTGATTGTTTCTATCTTTTAAAAGGATTTTCTCTGACTTCTTTAAAGTATTATATATAATAATCTGTTAATTGGATAGCCCATCCTTGGAAAATGCTTTTCTTTCTATGATTTAGATGTGCTTTTTGCACTCAGAATATAAATTATATATTCAGGTGCTGATGTATAGCAGTTTGATTTATAAATAACTGCTTCAAACTGAATATCGTTTTGTTTATTGATTTACAAATGTGGCAAATTTAGATTAAAACAATGAACAGAAAAATACTGAATATGAGCTGAATGAGGTCATCTCCCTAATCTAATGCAACATAATTTCAAATTTACTTCTCAAAGTGAATATTTACCCTCATTCAAAAGCTTGTAAACAACTAATTAATGCAAGATAAGTAGGGTTCATCAAATTAAATGTCTTAGAATGTAATGATGCCTGGCCACACAATTAACAATACATAATCAAACCCTAATATGTCAGTGATCTTTCAGAGTTAATCATGCTATTAGGCAGAATGGGATTATGGAGCATACATCCTGATGGAAATACTGGGAGAGCACCCTTTCTAAGAGGTGCAATAACTCTGACAAACACTCAGATGGACAGTGCTAGATGCGCAAATGCATTTTCATTATGCTAAATGTTGTGCATTCCCATTTTGATTTTTGTTTCATTCCTGATACACTCAGTATTTATTAGTTCCTTTCTTCTTTTTTCCTTATACAACTATTTTCCCCTTGGTAATCCATGGGGGAAAACATGGAATTAGTTTGTAAAGCGTGATAATAATGCATGGCCATAATAACTTGACTCAAGAGGATTAGCAAATGTGCATTGTCTGAAGCAGTGGCCTCCTGGGTGATCAGTTGGTTGCCTCCCTAAACAGTGGCTGCCTCTCCCAATTAAAAATTCAGTCCAGTCTGCCTCTTCAAATGATTAATTCTGCCCACGCTGTCAATGGCCTGCCAATTATTGTCGCCCAACCGGTATTAATAGGTAGAGGATTTCCTGATGTTGAATTTATCACAGCCTGTGGAAACTTCTCCCTTTGGCTCTAATTAGCTTATGTTTATAGCACATGTGGAGCACACTCTTAGACATTTATGCACATGCATATATGCAGAACTAAGGCTGTTTTTTAAAGTGTTCTGGGTCCTCAACTTCTTTCCTTTTTTTCCTCGTTTGCATCTGTTTTGTTTATTTCACCAAATTACCAACCCTGCCATGAAAAAGTGGATGTATTTATGGAAAGCAAACGTCTCTGGACAGATTATGCCCTGCGAGCTGCCCTCATGCAGTTAAGTAACACGCAATCAAATCAGAGTGAAAGAGCATACGTGATTCAGCTCAGCAGACAGACAGACAAACCGTCCCTGAGTTGCTCCAATTCGCTGGCCAAGGCAGCTCTGATATCAATATTAAGCTTGTGTCGGCTATCATTCTGTTAATGCATTTATAAATGGAGATATTGCCGTAGACCACAGCCAAGCAGAAGCATATTAAATCATGGAATAATCTGATGAAATATTTATTCAAGTTTTTATTTTTTTTCCTCCTCCGAGCTAGTCTAATAGATAGGGTTTCTCAGCCATTTGCTTCTGAAAAGACAGAGAAATACTAGAATAATTCCCACATATTATATACAATGAAACCATAGGGTATTTTGAGAATTCAGTTTTCCTTAGATAACTTTGCACGATGAAGTTTGTGGACTATAGCTCTGCTTTTTAAAGCTACCTTTCTATCTTAAATAAGAAATATGAATCCATGTACTTGTCCATAATGTGTGAGCCTTATGGTAAGTGTCAAAGATCATGGTACTGTTGTAGGACAGCATCCCCCCCTGAGGAAACAGATGGGGTAAGCTCACAGATCATAAATAAAACTGTAGATGTGGCATAGATGGTCCATGCATATTACACAGTGATACTGTTACATTGTATTAATTATGTAATATATTACTGAAACAGGTGTGTCTTTTAACAGGGTTTTGTATCTCTGTTTTAAGATTTTAAGATTTTTACCAGCCAGTCAAAGATGTTTCAAGCCACTGCTTGTTTCAAACACACTTTTCAAATAATAATAATAATAATAATAATAATAATAATAATAATAATAATAATAATAATTATTATTATTATTATTATTATTATTATTATTATTATTATTGTTATTACTGGTCAATTTGCTCCTTCTATGATTTGTAGCCCATTTCATACTGAGGCTTTTCCATTTTGTTTGCATAAACAAATTATGTTGTTGCTATAACCATAGCACAACAGTTTGTTCTTTTAATAGTAAAGTATTTTTGATGAATTCTGGAGTTAAATAATCCAAAAACTGCTGAAATCACACAAATAATTGTATTTGATTCCACATTGTTTTCTGAAGATTTTATTCAAAGAGAGAATAGTTTTCATTGTGATTGTGATCTTTTATGGCCAGATGATTTATAAAATACGAGAGATTATCACCTCTGATTAAAACCAAAATAATTGTTTGCTAATTAATATTATTTATTGGAATGTCATAACCACAAATTCTGACTGTAGACCAGAATAGATTTCAGAAAAGTAGTTTCAATCATAGGTTGGCAGAGCAGGTATGAAGCATCCAAATAAATCAGATACGAATGGAACAAAACAGCAAATGGTGAAGCAGTGAAATGATCAGTAACCATTGGTGCCAAGAGTATTATAACATTGGATCTCTTAAAAAAACTTGACATTTCTTTCCACATTAAAAAAAACAGTAATGTATCTTTAGGTATATCTCTTGGCTCTTCTTGAGAAGTCTTTGTGGTTTCTGCCTGAAATGTAACACCACTCACTTCTCAATTCCTTTGCTACTGACAATGACATTTTCAGCAGTCTACTGGCAGCGAGGGTGCATTGCCGCCCCCGACAGGTCAGTTATAAAGAGCCTACACTCTCTGGCTAAAATTGCAAACACATCACTGTGGCTTGTGGTTTGATAATATTTACCAACCGTTTCATTAAATTACCTGCACTTGGCCAGTGGTGGGTTTGAAATTCCACCCGTAGCTGACAGTAAACGGGGAACAGACTGTCCTTTTACTGAGCCCATTGTAGCACCTTAAAGCAGGACTAAGAAAATTAAAGACATGTCTAAAAACTGCTCTGTTAAAGATACAAAAATAGATGTTTTTAATAATAAACTAATCATCCAGAAAACATTCCTAGCCAGAGAACTAGTTCATTTAGTTTAGTTTATTACTTTTACTTGTCCTTTTTTTGTACTGGGGAGTGGGAATTTGTGAGTTCAGATAAATTGAGTCGAACAACTCCTGAAGTGTGCAATTTGTGAACATGTCCCTTTACTGTTTCAAGTCAGAGAACAGTGAAAAATAAGTTTTGGTATGCAATACTAATAGTAGTTACTATAATCACTGAGAGCAATATTATCTAATCCCTCTGGTTTTTTGAATGTTCAGCTAAACTGTGCTCGCTCTGGTCTGATGTAATTCCCAAATTTGAGCTCCTGCTTCTGAGATAAATCCAAGGCACCATTAGTCTGGTTGTAGCTTTGCTAAATGGCTTTTTAACTGAATGATATTCATTTTTACAATATTTTCCTCTTAGATAGAAACATAATTGATCAAATGATAGCCTGTTTTCAGTAATATTCCAGATTTATTGGTCTTCTGAGCTGTGTAGTCCTTTTAACATTATTGGTTAAGTTTTAAGAGCACAGTCATTTCATAAACATTTGAAGAAGAAATAATGTCCCTACCATTTAGCTTTTCTTTCGACTTTGTGTTCAAAACATGAGGAAAAGCTAGTTTCAGACTCTATGCGGTTATATGCAGTGATTTAATTTAGCTAATATGGAATAAAAAACCTGTGTCAGGGCTGGTGAGCAAAAGTCACTGAGCCAAGCAGTAAAAACACTCGCTTGCAATCTTTAAATGGCTGTAAATATTGTAATAAGCAACAGGGTTTTCCTCATAAAAGATGCAGCAGCTCAACGAGTACTGACAGCCGCTATGGGTCCTGAGTTCAGGATGAGGAGCGCTGTCTCACCCTCTCCCTTGCTTGTTTCTGTTGTTTTCCCCATAGAGATTGGCAATCTCAGATGCCGATGAAGAAAGGCTACGGTGGAAGTCAACGTCTGCACACCCAACTCACCTGACTTTTATTCTCTCTATGCATCTTTTTCTATTAGTTAATCTCTGCTTGAGAGAGCCTTCAGGTGGATTGATTTCCTGCTTCAATGCAACATTTATTATGGCTTACAGTATATACGACTTTCAGCATGTCGTAAGGGATGGTATTCCATGACCTATGTGGAGTATTCTTGCTCTTAATGAATTCCTGAAGCAGTGATGGGCATGTGTACATGTGCAAACATGTCTAAGAAAAAAAACATAGACCAACTTTTATCAGAGAGACTTATTTATGAAATGTCAATCATTTGCAAGTTCTTTGGAGTTTTTTTTTTTTTTTTTTTTTTTTTTTGGGGGGGGGGAGGGCTTTGAAGAAGCCCCAAATCCTTGTTGCTTAGTTTGAATAGCAACTTATTAAATCTCCTTTGCTCTTATGATTTAGTGATATGAGGGAGGGGTATGGGTGTGGGGTTCAGGAGGGTCAAAGACAACCCGTATTAGGTGGTCTATAGTTACCTCCCAAAAACACCTAACTGGGACTGCAGAATATTAGGAAAGCCTATGATATATGATAATGTTAGTGAATCTCATGATAACAATTTGACTGGCGAGAAGTATTTAAATACTTTATTTTGTTAACATTTTCTGCTTTGGGTTCATTGCAAACAGTGCTTTTAGTGGAAAAAAATAAGTACCGGTACTCTACCTAATGACATACAAATACGGGACAAAGACATGGGTAAAATTTTTATTTAGATCTATCCACCTATAACTCAGTAGTTTTACTGCACAGAAATGACAAAGATCAAAGCCAATTCGAAATCAAATTGACAAGTCAAATTCAAATTGGTTTGGCGTTAACATGGAGATGAAAAATAACATTGAAAAAACACTTTTCATTTCAGTCTTAAAAATACCAAACTTTGCACATAACTTTTTTTTTTTTTTTTTTTTTGTCTGATGACATTATTTTTAAATATTAAATCAGACATTGTGATCAGTTAGTATTTGAGTAGCCATTTTACCAAATACTTTTTTATTATAATAATTTTTTGGATGGATACCTTTGAAGTGCTATTCTTACTTCAGTACAATTTTGGGTACTCCCACCTCTTCTTGTGGGTAGTTCATGCGTCATAGTTTCTGCTTTATTAGTTCTTTCCTTGAGGTCTATTTTCAAAGTTTATTCTTGTGTTCCACTTCCTGAATATTTTTTCTTATCATGATCTACTGTGTTTTTATTTCAGTTATTGTCTTGCCATATATTGTTCAGTCCCCTATATTAATTATTGATCAAAAGGTCTTGACATATTGGTTTTTCCATTTGTATTTCGTTTCTTAGTTTATTCTTCCATTTTGTTCTTTGTGCATTTCTATTTAGTTTTCTTAGATTAGTTTGAGCCTTTCTTTGGTTTATTGTTTTATCCTCTTTAGCTTCTCATGTTATTAGTCTACCTCCCATTTCTATTATAATCATGCACATCAGTATAATTCACTCATGTCATTCACATGCGCGCTGCCTTATCATCTTCATGTGTTTTACTCGATCTGCAACTCAAGTTATTGATTTTTCACTCTTCAGAGCCAAGTTCATTGTCTTCATGTATGGAGCTAAATTAGTCTCAAAAAGATTCACAAAGCGTAGAATAAGATATGTATGCGTATAATAATACAAGCGTACAAGAAAATTTGTAAGTGTACAACATAATTCACAAATCTGTATAACACAATGCATAAATGCGTACCTCAACATTCACGTGTAAACAGTTTCACTTTTTAAAAAGCAACCTCCACATTTTTAATAATTGGCACAAAATGTAATAACGTTATTACACAATGCCGCAGAAACTATTACAAAATGCGATCAAGGATTTTTAAAGACCTTTTGATTATCACATAATGTGGTTTTATTACATTCTGAATCTCGATTTTCTTACATTATTAGGCTACAGTGCTGAAAGAAAAGAGCCATTTTGCAAACAGTTGGTTTATTATAGAGCATTGATGGTTATTGTACATTACTCTCAGAGCATGAAAATAAGTAACTTAATAAACACGCTGGCTCTCCCAGGAGGTCCTGGGCCACTAGAGAGACACAGAATGCCAGGCAGTGGCATCAAATGGCACCTTTCCAGTTATCCTGTAATTACAAGATCTTTTCTCATAATTACGAGATATGGATCTCGTAATTATGAGATCTTGTCTCATATCTACAAAATCTCAGAATTATGAAATCTTATCATGAGATAAGGTGCCTATTTATTTTTTCTTTGGTGAATACAATGAGCTTCCGTACATTCCCACCGACATCAACTGTTAACATTTTTTCTTTCTAGATGCACATTAAGATCACACTTACTTGAGAAGATGGACGAAGTTGTGGACAACCTGCCATCGTGTGTACTCTGTCCCTTCTAAACTGTTTCCACAAGATGGCGCTGCTGCTGTCGTTAGTTTTCAGGGAGTTTTTATTTTTCCAGGAAAAGAAGAACCTTCCCATGTAAATTAGTATAGTTCAGCAGTGCAGTCTACAAAGTTAATGTTTTTAGAATCCAGTAACTATAATATAAGTGCATGTCTTTAATATAGTGGTTTTGGGCTGCCGGGCCAAGTCAAAAATATGGTATTTCCAGTAAATCTGGTAATGCTCAGATATCCAAGCTTTTCTTTGCCTTGAACGCAGCATTACAATTCTAATTCTCACATATCCCATCTTTTCACCAGCCTTGAATGCATCATCTCACTTGCAAATCCCATGCAGTAAGAAAGTCTCAAAAGTTGAAAGCACAGGCAAGCTGATCCGTGCACAGCTGGCGATTCGTGTATGTGCACTTGCCGATTTGTATGCATAATGTACTACTTGTGCAGTTTGAAACGTGTACATTTGAGAAACTGTTTACACATATATGAATGTTGAGGTATGCATTATGTTGTACACTTACAAATCTTCTTGTACGGTTGTGGATCTTATTGTACAGATACTGATCTTATTCTACGCTTTGTGAGTCTTTTTTGAGACTAATTTAGCTCCATATTCATGCCCTGATTCACATCTTTGCTCCCTTCCATGTCTGGTTTTCCTGTCCCTGAGTTTTGTAAGTTTTGCTTATTAAATTTCTCACTGGTGCCTGTCATCAGATAATGACATTGCATACAGCAACATTGCAATAATAACTTAATTTGTACATATTGTAAAAACGTACACCTACAGCAGAGAGGTATCTTAAGGCTACAGTCTCCAGCAACCATTTGACGTTATTCAGACATCAACCAGTTGTTTGGGAGTGATGCTAGGATAAAAAAGGTTTTTCTACTATCGCAACGGTAATGTTTGCTAGACCATATTAGATGTTTTTGCTTTAGTTAGAAGCAAAAACATCTAAGCTAACATTAAGCTTGTCACAACAAACACTCCAGGTAGGTTTGGCCTGAAACAAAGAATGAATGTATGAAAAAACACATAATGTAGACTGAAGTACAGTAAAGGATCTGTCATACTTCCAAAGGCCCTGGGTACCTTTTTGAAATCTCAGGACATTTTTAATAAAATTCTAGTTCCCTCTGCCAAAAAACTGGATTGTCGTTAGGTCTTTCACAGGATAGCAATTCAAAATACATGGCCAAATCAACATACAAATAGTTTCCCAGCCATATGTCAGGCTTCTTCCATGGACATCTCAGTCCCCAGATTTCAATTAAATTCAAATTCAAATATACTCTAATGATCCTAAAGGGCAATTAAATGTTGTTATAACTCATTTCATTAAAGCATTATTGTAGATGATGATGGCTGTGGGCAGGAAAGATCTCCTGTTGCGGTCTGTTTTACAACAAATTTGAAGATACCTCTGACTGTAGACACTCTGTTTTTCAATGAAGAGGACGGTCAGGGTTGTCCATAATTTTCTTGATTTTATGTTTATTCCACAGTAGTTCCCAAAACAGAACCAGCCTTGTTTATCAGGTTGTTGAGCCTTTTTAGGTCCCTGGCTCTGACTCTAATGTTGCTACCCCAAAAGATGATGGCAGAAGAGATTTAGGTCATTTTGAAATCCTTTGGTGAGCTGAAGAGAACATAAACAATGTCTCAGCTCCTCATCAATCTAGAGAGACTGTACAAAGAGGAATGGTCAAAGATCCTTCTCTCTGTATGCTTCAGCATTATGAAATGTCATAGGAGAAGACTAAGTGCTATCCTATTGACAAAAGGCTGTTTAAAGTACTAAAAGTAGGGGAACCCAGCCATTGTGCCACTGGACACTTTGTTGAAAATAATTATTTCTTACCCTGGGATTTTTTCCTCCTCACTGATTAAATGTACTCAAAATGAAAGGTTTTGAAAATTGATAAGCATCTTATGCAGCAATAAAAGCTGAATTTATATTAAGGCTTTTAATTTATCTTTATCAGGGGTGTCAACCAGCTGCCTTGAAATGTGTCCTTCTATATTCAAATGTAAGAAACTAGTAGGCAAGTTTCATAGGTTAAAATAAATAGATTTTTTTATTTGTTTATGTTTTTTGGGTTGTCCTTTCCACTGTCACTACATGCCTGCTCAGTATGAGAGATTACTGCAAAGTTAAATAAACTGAGGTTTGAGATGACATTTCTGAATCGCTGCAATATAAATAAACTGAATTAATTAATTAATTAATTAATTTATTTATTTATGCAAATAATTTTTATGCTTCACAGAGTGCATGATTTTAATTTTACTCCCCACCCTCCCTGAATAAGAAAATAGTATAATGAAACTCAAGAAACTGTGGGTTTTAGTTTAGTTCCACCCACCCCTCTGACAACTTTCTAGAGGTGCCCCTGCAATAATGATGAGTGTAAACTGAATTATTTTGAATCTGTTTCAGTTCACATTTATTTTTTATAGGTAGAGTTGGCAGAGACGTAGGCCTACCGCCTATATGTTTTGTTTGCAGAGAGCACGGCTGCCAACATAGCAGACTGAGCTCTTATAATGTGGGTTATGAAGGCAAAGCAAAAAAAGGAGTGAACGAAGCAGGAAGGTTTGATGTTATTTAATGTTAATGTTGTGTTTGAGTCTGGCAGTGCACTGATTCATTCTAGAAGGAAAATAAAATAACAAGGGAGAAGGGGGAGAGAGGAGATTTTAAGGCAGTGTTTTGTGATAATCCTTCTCCATTTTGGAACAGTTCAGGACAACTCATGCGATAAAGCCTTGTACAAGCCTGGAAAAATAATAAGTTATTTGTCTTGCCTTATAGTGCTTTGCCCTTGGAGGGCTTGCTAACCCCCATGTTTTGGCCCAAAAAACAATCACAGATTAGTCAAGCTGTCACATCTTTCTGATTGCCAAATGGTTGAGCCCTTGATGTTGGCGCGAATGAACAATGCATGAATGTCGAACATGTATCTGCCTGAGAGTGCATGTAAACACAGCGCTTTGTGGATATGCCTCAGCACTGCCGACCAATCCTTCTCTGTCACACAGCCCAGTGTGACAGAGAGGAATTGGACAACGTGCTCGGGCACATGCATGCAGAGGAAGGGGTGGGGGCCCAAAAGGCAAATGACAGACAGACACATGGCACAGAACAATGGCTGTATGGGCAGATGGATACGTGGAGGGGGAAAAGATGAAGTGTTTGTCAAGAGATGCAGAAACAAATGGCAGCTTTTATCCTGAGGCTTTGGGAGAGAGGAGTGATGGTTCAGCTCGGGACACAGAGGGCAAGTCAGACAGGGTGAGTGGCATTTTGGCATGAGAGCACGAGATGCATGGATGGTGGAGGGGGAGGAGCAGAGGCCTGGTTTAGCAGATAAAATAATCACCTGGAGCCCTGTCATAGCAGCAGTTTAAAATAATTTAAATATGCCAGCCAAATCTGCTGTTGCCAATACTGTTCCTCTTTAGATTTAATTGTATTCCATCTTAATTAATTACTTGAAAAACATGTATGTTGCAGTTTTGACAGTACAAATGATCTTTATGAAAATAAATTAAGGACATTTATTACGAACAGAAATTATGTACAAATATCACTCAATCTACTAGATGCTATAACAAAACATATTATGTAAAAAAAAAAGAAAAAAAAAAGAAATGCCTGCGCATCCTCCGGTCCATGCAGGAAGTGAGAAGATGCATGCTGCTCAGCAGGGCTATAAATAGGAACTGTGTGGTATTTCTGTGGTAAAATAGGTTAAGCTGGCATCGCTGCACTGCTGGCGTGACATCACTGATTGCCTGCCAGTGTTACTCAAAAAAACTGTTCCCGCACTCCGCTCTGAAAGAAAGAGGAAAAGAATAAAAGGGGGAGACAGTGTGAGCTGCTATGGGGGACAAAGCCCTTTCCTTGTCATTTCCAGCTCCTTTCTTTGTACTTTCCTTTCCATTGCCCATCCATCCATCCATCCATCCATCCATCCATCCATCCATCCAGTTTCTGGTTTGAGGCTTTGTACCAGAGATGTGTCGCATTTGCATTTTTTCTCATATTTTCTCATATTTTCCTGTGTTTCATGCAATGTGAGGAAAGCAAACTGCTTGCCAAGCTGTGTTGAGGAGAAGAATGAGAGATGGAATTTGTGTTTCTTTCTTCATCATCCAATATTAATTTAGTTTAATGAGCAGAGTATATGGACTTTATGTAAGCTCCAATGTGGAACCTGATCTGAGGTTTAATATTCAGTGGAAGATCGGATTTAATTAAAAAGCGACTGCTCAAAGTAATTAATGTATGACAGGTTCCTAATGTATGACAGGTTCCTATCTATCTATCTATCTATCTATCTATCTATCTATCTATCTATCTATCTATCTATCTATCTATCTATCTAATCTCTTGTTTGTCACATCTTCATTAGGAGAACAGTATTTCTGGTATCCTCTAGGCTAAATGTGGTTTGTAGGAAATTTAAGTCGATGCAATTAACACCCTTGTGCCTGCTTGTTAGTCACACCATTAGAGGTAATCATTAGTCTTCTTCAGCTCCAGCGGTGACATAAGATAAATAAATAAAAAAGTGAGGAAGGTGGGAGAGTATATTTTTTGGCAAATATACCACTAGGCAGGGATACAGCATGTTGTTTTACATATTGTGTGAAAAAAAAAAAAGAATTTTAAAGGATGGATCTGTATTAAAGGAAACACAGCTTTAGGCTTTAATCTGAAGTTTTTAATATGAGCACACCACCCCCTTGGGTTGTTACTGTGACAGGGGAATGCATTCTGTGTATGATGGCTGGTGTAGCAATAACTAGACACAAGCAGATTTAACTTCTACTTCTCTCTTTTCTGTTAGAATGGCTTATACATAAACTACATTGCTTTGGTTCAGTAACACCTTATCAGAATAGGTATTCAATCAGAATTTATAAAGAAAAAACTACTTTTATAGACCGAACATTCAAAGTGCCTGACATTGGTTTGCTAGTAGTAAATGAATTGCTAATTGCTAATCAAACAAAATGAAATTTTCTAAATGGATAGTGTTTGAAATGTCTGGGTGCAAAGATCAGTAAAATTATTTGTACAAGTGCAAGACTGATTTTTCTTTTAGTCGTTTGACATACACAACTGTGTCCGTTATGCTTCTGATCTCGAATCAGTTGCAGAAATTACTAAACATGGTACAACACCAGAAATACAGATGTTTTATTGGAGGATGGTTATCTGAGATTTTAGAGCATCACAGGCCCTTCAGGGTACTTGCTCTGCTTTGTCTATAAATATTTATACATGAATATAAATATATGAAGCCTAAATGTCCATATCCTATGTATTATATATCACAGGGTGTACATTAAATGTGTTGTTCTTACACCTTCTATGAGAAGTACTACCTCAGAAAATACCCATTTTCAAATATCACCATATTCATTTTTAAACAGGGCCACAATGGAACTTTGTACCCCTGTTTCTTGTGCTGTGTCATTAAAAGCAAATAAACCCCTAAATCCTTATTCATTTGAACTGCATGGTGGGTTGAGGGATATGTTGTATTTATTTGTTGGATTTTATCACAGAAGTGGAAATTTTCATGTTTGACTTTGGAATATTTACCCAAAATGTGACTAGAAGTCATAATTCAGACTGGAAAAGTTGGAGAGTTCTCATTAACCATTACATAGAAATCCAGTAGGGCTGTCTTTCATATTGTAAACTCAGCTAACCCCTTTTCCAGTTCCTATCTCAATTTCAAACGTGTGAGAAAACACTATTTGTTTTGTGTTATGTAGCATTTTCTTAAATTATGGCACTAAATTCTAATTGGAATGCTCAATTCTAACACAATTTGATTGTATAAGGTTTCCTGATAACGTTGTGATATAACCTTATTTTGGCTCTGATCTCTATTTGAACCAGTTGTCCTTTATGAAATATGACGTATTATGACCCCTGTCAAGACCCATCAAACTAAAAGCAAACTAAAATAAGTGATTCCCTGCACGTAGATATTATTCATTGAAGTCATATAACCACATTTCCTTACAAAACACTATGAATAGAATATACAAAGATAAATTTAAATTATTTGTTGACAGAGCAGGTAAAAATTGTTTCACATGTATGAATTGATGCATGGTCAGTACAGAATGTTCTGTGGGAGACTGCTCCCTTTTTACTTCAGAGGAACTCAGGTAATATACAACCAAAACTAAGAAGGTACATAAGGGAGAAGAACTGAGGTCAGTGGTTATTGAGTTTACCAATTAGCACATTACTTTATTTCAAACTGGGAACTGTAACACAGTTGATTTGGGTTTGGTGTCCTTACCCATTCCTAATTCCAACTTCACTTGTAAACTAAATGTATCACAAGACATTTCAGTTCATTGTTGTGGTTCTTGGCATTTTTTTTCATTGCTCTTTTACAGTTTGCTTTGATGCAATTCTTGAAACGTTTTCGACATTTGCAAAACAGTAAGTGCATTTCTCAAAACAATTCGTACAAACAGCAAAACACCAGTACCTGCAAACACCTGCAAAATCCAGCCTCTTTCTCAAAATCCTTAGTTCATCTCTCAAAATTAAATATCTGTGTCAGTGAACATGTCAGTGCTTCAGAATGACAAGTCCTTGTTTCAGTGTCTATGGATTAGACAGTCAAATTGATTAGTCATGTTGTCATTGTAGCAGTACACTCTGAAGGGATGCTCTGTTGTAAAACTATGGCTAAAGTTTTGATGACAAGTATAGTAAAGTGTATTTGTGGAAGATCAGTGGCAAGAGACTGGACTGTGATTTCACAGACGATTACGTTATGATACAGAAAGGAAAATACAGCACTGAAGAGCACAAAGAAAAAAGCAGAAATGGAAACATAAGACAGTCTCCTTAAGAAAAACTATACATGCAGTGCTGTAGGAATTATAGTGCACATCTCCTCATGTTCATGTCTGTTGGGTCACAAACTCTTAGCTCCATCACAATGAATGTCCTCTTTGGTGATGCAGGGTGAACAGAATCTTTTAGGAATGAGGAGTAAGGTGAGGGAAACTCCATCAGCATCCTGTTGAGGGCTGCAAACCATTACTTGATGATGTTGGAATGATGGAAGCTGGTATTATGTCCTCAGCCTCTTCTGCCTCTTCTTCTGTTTGGCCTCCTAACTCCTTTGCCACAACCTCACTCCTTTTCCTCTTCCTCTTCTTCCTTTTGGCTGTTGACCCTGTCATTTGTCACAAATGTAATATTGTGTTGTGTTCCAGGTATGTATAGGTACACTATATTCTTGCCAGTTGATCATTCATGGCACCTTTGAGCTATTTCATGAAACTGGTTGATCATCGGTTGATCTAATGCTTCATACATTTACCTACACTGGAGAAAGCCAGGATTCACCTGGGAGCAATTTATCAATTCAGGACAGATTTAGAAAAAAAACGTCTAATGGAAGTGCATAGAAATATGCTTGACATATTATGACAATCTCTTCATGTAAAGACATATGATAAACTTATGTTTAAATGTTGTGGAGGTTAAAATTATTCAACAGAGACATATAATTCATTTTGATCAACATGACAAAAGCAATTGCAAATGTAGGAAAAAGCAGAGAATTGTACATAATCACTTGCATGATGTACAGAAGCATTTGCAACTTGCTCAAAGGAATCAGAAATTACTTTTTTGATGTGCACAAGTGACACAATGATTTTAAAATTTAACACGTAGTTTTGAGAATTTCAATTCTGTTCTGACAAATACACCAAATTGACTGAGAAAAACTTTTAAAGGTTTCTGACAAAGCAAACATCCATGTGTTTAAATCATCTTTTTCAGAAGCTGCTGTTTGTTAGCTCTACATCACAGTTCATTAGTTCACATTTACCTTACAAATAATTAGTACCAAAAGTACATCTAAAAACAGCCCAAATATAGAGCTCTATGATGTGCGATGTGGAAAACATGGAAGGAATTACTGAATTCAACAAACAAAATTGAATCCACAACAAAATTGCAGAATTTTACAGAATTCGATAATAATAATTCGATAATGTGCAGGAAAATCTATACGGTAGTTTCAGCGAAAATTTTCCCCTGCAGCTTCCATACCTGTCATTACCTGGTAAGGCAGTGCTTGTCTCAATTCAGCTCTCCTCTCCACACAGAAAAAAAGGTCAGCAATGGTGAAAGAAACTCACTGAAACACAGACGTCCTTAAAAACAAAAAGGAAAACAAAACTTGAAGCTTAGTACAAAGTTCAGGCTTCGCAATTTTTACAAATCAGGAGAACAACAATTCTATAACTCTTGAACATTTCAATAAATCAGTATTTACCGGTTGCAGGTTTCTTTATGGGACATATTTTGGTTTTGAGTTCAATTCAAAAGCGTTTTTAAAAGGGAGATTTTCTTTTTTTAAATGTGAAAACATGACATTCTTTGTTTTGGATATAATGTTTTAGTTCTTTAAAAAAAGGGGGGAAATACTTTTAAATACCTTGTAAAATTTTATGTTCTGCTGAACCACAGTGCTTTGTTGTATTTGTGAAACTTGAATTACAGTGAATGTAGATCTCTGGCTTTTGATTTGTTAAATGGTTTTCATTCACTCCATAATCACACCCTTTTTGGGTTAATAAATATGAGTGGAAAAAGTGGAATTCAGAAAAATATAAATGAAAAGTGTCATTTGGGAGAAAATAAAATGGAATTTGGAAAATAATAAAATGGATTTCATAGGGCCCTATAACTACCACCAGTATTATTTGCACCACAGTTTGAGAACTAGTAGTAAATTGATAAAAGAATGTAAAGAACAGATTAACAAAAAAAGGTGTCTAAATACATGTATACTACTGAGACAAAACTCTTTTTGTTTTAGCAGTCCCTTTTTATGATTGCTATATTATAAAAAAAGATAAGTAGGAAAGACATACTACATATGCTTTCCCTCCTTATTCCTCTTGCAGCCAGTCTGTCCAAGCACCCTCTGGGCCTTTGAAGCGGTGTCTTTTAAGGTAACTTTCAATTTGTAAAATCAAAGGGGCTTAGAACCTGATCTTTCTCTTAGTCTGCAGTCATTTTGCAGCTGCCAGTCATCTATGATTGTAGCTTGTCTAAGATCTATTGATCTGTCTCAGAGGCTGCACTGCCTTTCACCTTTAGTAAGAGGAAAGAAATCATTTGGCATATTGTGTCTAATATGCAAATCAGAAACATTATACAAGGATGTTACACCAGTTTGACATATTCTTGCACTCTGTTGTATTATACAATGGATGGCATAAGGCAAACAGTGATAGCTGAGCAAAAAAAGATTTTTATTATTTTCTACTTGTATTACTTTGTTTTTGTAAGTGGTTGTTCCAGTTCATAAAGAGGAGGAGATGTAGTTTTCTGACTTTGAATCAGGCAAGGGCTGAGAGAAACTTTTATTGATTTCTGTAAATCCCTTGGCTGGGGCAGCCTTGGAGAGAGGGAGGAACAACGGCTTGGAGAGACGGCACTTGGCAGGTAAACTCTTGTTGACCTCCCAGAAGTAACATAGCGGGAGGCAGTAAGTGTGAACCTACACATTATTTACAGCCGCAAGAAACTCCATCCATTAACAATGTCAATTAGCCTGCTCGTCTGGGATGCAGTTCGTTGGATGTCTTTATAGATCGGGCAATCGCTGTAATAGTGTAAAGCTACAGAAGGGTGGAAGACTGCTAAGATCAAGCCACATATTAAAGAAGCTTTAACTGACTTGAGGATGGGAAATTTGTGACGAGACATACTGTTGCCTGCATCAGCTGCTAAATAGTTCTTTTTTTTTTTTTTTTTTTTTTTTTTTTTTTTTTTTTTTTTTTTTTTTTTATCTGATCAGAAAGGGTACCATTAAACTGCTTCTGGGTATGTATGAGGTTACAAGTACACATCAGCTTTTGAGAAAAATGTTTCACAGGTTGGTTATGTATGAAGTACCACTTGTGCCCTGACAGAACTATTTAACCTCAGAACCACGCACTAGATTTAGAGTGTGAAGATGTGAAAACTTCTCTACATGGATGAATATGATGGCTTCTCTACCTCTGTACTTACCCTGAACATGTTTGGTGGATTTATCACATTTACTTGACAGCAAACATTCCATGCTAAAAACACACACACGTACAAACACACACACACACACACACACACACACACATATATATATATATATATATATATATATATATATATATATATATTACATTGGTACAGTGGTACATTCTGTAACACTCATACATCTTTTCACATGTGTTCCTTATGGATCAGTTTGACTGATTCTCATAGGATGGTGTAGGCTATGAGAGCAAGTGGCAACAAATCAATGGATGAAATCTTCTGCTCAGGGGTCAGAGAGAATACCACGGAGGGTGAGGGGACTATTTCTTACCCTCATGATATACGTTGATGGTTCTCGGTTCTCTACAGGATTCATAGTCCCCCAGCTTACTGCTCAAGGTGATGGGATAATGGGAGCC
Source organism: Anableps anableps (assembly GCA_014839685.1). Classification (NCBI taxonomy): domain Eukaryota; kingdom Metazoa; phylum Chordata; class Actinopteri; order Cyprinodontiformes; family Anablepidae; genus Anableps; species Anableps anableps. The sequence goes on along the minus strand of CM026070.1, from coordinate 14,018,959 downwards.
GGTACCGTAAGGAGAAGAGAAATGAAGGATGTTTTGAAACTGGATGCAGGAGATAATGGGATGGGCTGACTGATGAAGAGGCGATAGAAGACTGGGTTTGAATTCATGATCAACAGATGTTTGTAGAGGATAGTTTCTGGCTTCCTTTAGGATAAGCATCTATTTTAATTAGGGTTTACAAGCTCTGCCAGGCTACAGATTTTATTATATCATCATTACAAGCCCATTTGGCCAGGACAGAGAAAATATTTTTCTTGGAGGAATGACTGAGAGCAATATGGGAAGTTCCTGCCAAGCTCCCCCTTATGAAACTTATTTGTCTTTTATCACTCGGAAAGGTAGTATATTGTCAGATCCAGTATATTTTTGTGATCATAAGGACCGATTCAATCAGTTAGAACTTTCCCTGGAACCAAACAGATGACCCACCTCATGATCAGTCTGCATCAGTAAGCTAACTATGTCCAGGTCTGGCAATGACTCAGGTCATCATCGCATTGTCTAACTGCTCACGATGTGTGTTTCATCTTCTGTTCCCACTTAAGTTCCTCTAGAGTCCCACATGGCCATTAATGATGTAAGCAAATAATCTACCAAAAGTGAGAGCCCTTTCCTAAAAGTGCAAATGATGTGAGAGCTAGCAGCCAAGATTAGTGCCAGGACTGGCTCTGTTTCTGCTAAATCCACACTTTCTGGCCAAGGAAATGCCACGGCAAGAGCAAGTTAACACTTTTTTTCACACTGGGGTAGCTTGGCTCCTCAGGGGTAAGGAGCTACAGAATATGGGGGAAATTAAGATACCAAAGGTGAAGCAAAAAGAAGGAGGTACATCCACTGAAACTTGCATTTGGATTTGACTATTCAGTAGTAGACAATTAATTTAATCACCCTGTGGTGATGACTCATGATTATCAACTACTAATATTGTTGATAAAAGTTTAGACCTAATGGCTCCATTGCTAATACATTGACAACAGTCACAACTGACTGGATGAATTATATTCAGATCAGTACATGAATTTCCCTTGCTAAGCTTATTATTACTGCCATACAGATATTTCTGAAAACAGTAATGTTTGACTGGGAATGTATTTTTTTTTTTGCCACTGCAGTTAGCTAACATTATTTTACCATTACCCATCTAATTTAAGTTTTTCTTTTAAAGGAGAAATGAAAAAACAACACAAGCTAACACAAACTATATCTATATATCGATAGAAATATTAAGCTGATCTCTAACACTGCTTCCCCCCACCCCCTCGTTTCGTAGTGTACATATATTGGTATCAGGGATGTAAAATGCATATGTGCATGTGCCCCCGGGTCAAGACTGGTCACATTACTTTTATTGTGATGTCACTCTCTTTTTATTTTCCTTGTTTTAGGATCAGCTGGTTATCTTTAATTTCTTTTCACAGTCCATAAGCTTCATATTCGGCTAATATCAAAAAGCAGAAACACTTTCCCCAGCGCATCCCAGTCTTTTTGGGGATTTCAGTCCCATTCATAATTGAAGAAGTTTTAGATATTATGTTAAAAGCGATGCAGTAACACTGAGAAACATAGCCAGCAGGCTGCTCATCCTGCACTTCTCACTTTCCAGCCCTGGAAAGTGAGAACTTATGTTTTGTGAACATAAGTTGCAAAAGGTACACGTTTTGAAAAATAACTTTAAAAAGTTCAAATACATATTACCACTAAATTAAAGTAAGTATAATTTAGCACTCTACCTCTAAAACCAAAATATTACAGTTTAAACATGCTCTACAATTGGAGATTAAAGAGTCTGACGATAAAATCCTGTGGTATTGACGTTTTCTGCACAAACTGTGAGTGGGTGTGGAATTAGGGCATGCCCTGAAGTGGGCGTAGGATAACATCTTGCTGCATGCAGATGGACATCTTTGGAAACAGTAGCCTACGAGAAATTTTCTTTAAGACCATCACTACAAATGGCCACAAGGAACTGGATCTGAAACATATCAGTTTCATCTCTCTGTGCTAAGTAATATTAAAATGAAATTTTAGTATCACTATTATTTTGTGCATATTGATCACGGTTATCAATAAAGTGTTTTAAAATATGTTAAAATGTGCAACAAACAACCAGAGTCAAGAATTGGCATTAATTTGAGGCTAAAAAAGTCCTCATTGTCCTTTTACTATCTTCTGTCCAAACAAACACCATCTGATGATGGGGTTTTTTATAGTAACCAAATACAATATTATTGATACTTTTGTTTTAATACACGTATACCATCTGAAGTTTTACCATGGTAACTATTCTTATTTTGTTGTAATATATGAAGACATTGTTTCTGGGAAATAGTCACAGTTTTAAACATGAAATGCTTTAAAGTTAATTATTTTCAGTTATTTTCAGTTATGTTTCATGTATCGCTATTTAGCTCCACACTTATGCCAGTATCTAGAAGACAAAAGAATGCAAAACAAAAGGACTCTATTAGTTATTTTGAGGGGTGCTGATCATTTTGATCATGTTGTACCCAATTTTTTCAGGGTACAGCCTGGCATCGCTTCCCGTGGAAGCCGTCCACAAAGACCTTGTGGACATTTATACCTACTAGTGAGACATTTTGTAGCTGCTTTAACAACCAATGATTTAAAGTGATCTACTAGATGCTACTCTTAATAAAGTCAGGAAATGTGATTGTGTTACTCCAATAAATACTATCTATTAGCAGAAGAAACTACTTTGGAGCTATTTTGGTTTCATCGGGGGTCCTAATTTGTTCATATTAACTGGCTAAAGCGGGGATGGAAATAGGGTCGAATACAATGTTTTTAGACAATATTTTGCAATTAAATACAATTTTTAGGATCGTTTATTCACACAATTTCATAAATTACTTTACTACAACAAAAAATTAATTGAGCTGGTTTAAATTCACAAGAACAAAATGGTTTGTTTACAAGTATGAAATAGAATAGAATAGAATAGAAATATCGTTTATTGTCCCTCAGGGGGGAAATTTAGATTGGGAAAGTGAGAGGCAAAATGGAAGCATGCATATTACACAAGTTCAAATTTAATAACAATGAATAAGAAATAAGAGACTGTAGAGTAAGGGCAAATTTACAACACATGGAAAAATAATACTGACTACTATTATTAAAGATAGTGTACTCATATTCAAAGAAATGTGCAATGAGATAATTTAAAACATGTACATATAGAAAAAGGAAGTGACAAAACAACAATGTATGTAGGAATTTGATCTGGGATGTTATTCTTTACCAGTTTGAGCTTTTGTTTTCAAGTATTATGGCAAAATCTTCATAAAGCTGGTAACAATTGGCTTTTCCGGGGAATAAAGTGGTGAAGGGTGTAGCTCAGATACCAGAATTGGAAAGACACATGTGAAGAAAGAGGACTCTCAGTCTTCCAACCAACACTCTTTTAATTACATGCCAATGAAGTGGAGTTGAGATGGTGAGATTTAAATTATTTCCTTGTACTAAACCTATAGTTGCAATAGGTGAGATTTAAATTATTTCCTTGTACTAAACCTATAGTTGCAATAGGTGATGAGAGGCAAGCGAAGAGAGAAGAGAGGAGGTAAGGATTGCGAAGAGTTTCTTCTCCTCAGAGTTGAAGACAATACATGAGATAAAGCTGTGTTAGGTTTCTGTCAGATGATGCAGAGGATCATCTCCTCACAGTGGGAAGGCTTCCCCCGGTGCTGTGTCAGCAGGCTTTGATTACAGTGGCTTTTTGTTGTGTTTCAAACAATTTCATCATGCCCCCCACCCCCACCCCCTCCTACGCTCACGTTTTGCATTTGGTATGCAATGCAGCACTGGCAATTTGTACGTGTTTGGATTCCAATTATAGAGTTGTTAAAGCCTTTTTGCCTGTGGCCTGCAAATTCTTATTAAGCCATACATTAAAGAGCACAGAATCACATTTAAATGGAGTTCATGTTTCTCTTTTGTTTCGCAGTGTTGTGGTTGTTATTAATTTATTCGCAAAGCCCTATGCATTACACATTAACAAATAAATCGTCTTTCTGATTGTAATGCAAAATACTTGTTTCGTATTCAGAGATAGGGGCACCATTTGTCAACAACAACAACAAGCCCAGAGAGACCAAAAGAGAAAGAAGAAAACCAAGAGCCCTGAAAGAGCCATTCCATTTTACCCTTGCTGATTAAAGAAACAAACAAACCCCAAACTGCAGCTTTCTGCATCATTGTATTTTTTTTTACAAGCTGATGCAGAAGAGTGACAGTTCCTTCAACTGCACTGTGGTTAATTAAGTGATTTAGTTGGTAATGACAATTGAAAATCATTAGGTTAGGGCTGCTGGGACACAGGAGGTCCTGGATGATGACATCGGGGTCACAGTCAGTGACCTCAAAGGTCCTGACCCTTGAAAAACTCCATTACTGCCTGTCTTTCATACCCGGCAGGGTGCTGACACTTCATAAAATAAACAACCTGATTTTAACTGATAATCCTAAAATTTGAGGCTCACATACAATACCACAAAATTCTTTGAATAAATGAAAATAGCTCCAAGACAGTCATGAATCAACAACTTTTTGAGGCATTGCTGTCAGCGCTACACTAGAGACACAGCCACACTCTGTTTAGGCATAGAAAATATGGTTCATGGATGAATAAAAGCGATCTTGTATGAGGCAAGAAAAATGGACTGGAATATTATCCATGTAAAGACACTTAATACATCACCACCCACTGAATACATTTGGTTGATGAAATGAGATCCAGAATGCAATGGCTGCTAATACACCATCTCAGAGTGGCAGAAATATGATGCATGCTGACCCATATGAACCTCATTAATAGAACACAAGCAAATCTATTTATCCGGATAGTCAGGGCGAAAATGATTGCCTCAGTACTTAGTCTCCTTTCTTCCCCATTCCTTTGCCTCTGTCGCTCCTTTCTCACCTAAGCTTTTCTCTTTTCGATGTAATAAATGTGTACAGATGTGTGATATGGCTACATACAGTTTCTGCACTGGTTCAGGTTGGCTATGTGATTCCTTTCATTGGAACTGTACATTTCCTCCACTGATAATAGGTATCTGAGTAAATTTTACCTGATTTAATGATATTAAGTTATTCATAATTTAGTTCTTTATACCCCTATCACACAACTGCACATTGCATATCAGTGGCGATATGCAAATTCAGCTAATTGAAAAAACAACATCATTTTTGTACACATCTGATATTGTACTATACATGATGTGATCTCGACCTAAATAAGAATGACACAGATTCTTTGGATTCAATGAAACATGGTGATGCAACTTAAAGATGCTATTTGCCGCACTGAGTTGTTACCTGAACCTTGCTATGCTACTTAAATGTCATAGCAATGACCCAATAATGTCGTTACTTCACTCGGTCCTGCATAGTTTTTGCTTGAAATGGCTCCAACAGAAGGTCAACCTGACCTAAGTTCTTATTAACTCAGCCAAGAATTATAGGGCATTAAAATTTCACCTCAAGATAGTTAGGCAACTGTTACAGCTGGAAAAAGCAATGAGACAGTGATGTCACTGCAAAAGTTAACTGACATAGTAGCACACAGTTTACAGTCCTCATCTTCTTACACATACAGTATGCTAGATGTGGATCCATCATAAGTTGGACTGTTTTACATACAGAAACATACATTGCAAGCTCAGAAACCTGTGTAATGTTTCCTGTGCAAAAATTATTATAATACCACAACTTTAACAGGTTTACATAGTGTTCCCTTTTTTCTCCAAATGTAGTTTTGGCTAAATAATTTGACTTTTATTTAGTTCATTTTAACCTGAGAATTAATTTCTTTTTTTGATTTCAGTTTTTTGTTTTGGCATTTATTTTGTTAATTTGCCGATGCGGACAGATGAAAGGATTTTTTTAATCTTCTTTTCTTTAAAAAAAATACTTTTCATTGTATTTCATTATAATTTTTTCCCTTTTTTTACTCACCATATCTAGTATTTACTAGACCTGTGGTCAAACTTGCCCATATCACTCTACATTCATATGTGCACATATTTGTGTGTGCATGTGAACATGGCAGCACACTTGACATGTTGTGGTTGGAAATTCACCTCCAAGTTTTACCTGTCTTCTGACCTGCCTTCGACTCTTGTCAGCAATACCCCCCGCCCCCCTTCTCCTGCATCTCCGAGCTTGTCTCCTTCATCTTTCTTTTTCTATTTCTGTCCCTCTGAATATTTTCCCACTCTCTTGTTTCTTTTACCTCCTCTGCTGTCAGAGCTGTTCAGGATGAGCAGGACAATGGCATGGCTTGCAAGGAGGTTTGGGCAGGATACTGGACTCACCTGACAATTGGCCTTTTTTTTGTTTCCTTTCCATCTTCCCTTGAGATTACTAAAAACTATCTGTATTTATAGTACAAATGCCAATTTTTATTTATTCCAAAAATATTTGCAGGGTGCTTTGAATATTTTCACTAACCATGAAAAAGCATGCTTTGTAACATATATTTTGTTTTGCAGTTTACATTTTCGACTTCAAGTTTGTATGCCTAGTAATTATAATCTTTTTATGTCTATTGATGCACTTCAAACCTGTCTTAATCTGATCCATGTTTCATGTTCTATTCATTTGTTTCAGGTTGTGCATTCCTCACCTACTGCGCCCGTGAGTCAGCCATCAAGGCCCAAAACGCCCTCCATGAACAGAAAACACTGCCAGGGGTATGTATTTGTCTTTTTTCCCTTATCTGTTGACTCCTCCTCTCTCCCCTCCATGGTGGTCAGCTGTGCCATCTGCACCCGGTTGCACACCAGCCGGTATTATCCTTCTGTAGTCACCAGAGATGAAAAACACTTTGGAAAGCTTTTCAATCAATAGCCTAGCCTTTTGAAGGCCAGTTTTCAACTATTCCATGTGTCTCTCCTCAAGGGGATATTCTCAAGCATTGATCAGAACCTTCTCTGCCTTATACCTTTTAACCAAAAGCAGAAAACGGCATAGAAATAGAAAGCTCTGTAGTTCACAGTCTAGAGTTCAGTATAACCCTGTGAAGTAGCATTAATCTTATTTTTGCATTTTGTTGCTGTTTGGGCATTTCGGTGCACCTCTGTGCATCTTTTGGCTCAGTGTTTTTGGACAGTGACAGAAATAAGACAATTGGATCATACTAAGCTGCATCAGTAGAGATCTATAAACCCCACAAACCCTAAGACCCAAAGACAAATACCAAGACCCTGGCACTCTCAACCAAAAGGGCTATTTTAGAGTTGGAAGGTGAATACAACTACAAATGTAGAACCCTTTATTTCCACTCGCTTCCTTGAAAAACAGGTTGTTTCATTTATTCTGCAAATTAACCAAGCATGAGGCTAGAGGCCATTTTGTGTTTTTTTGAGCTACATTTAAATAGCAGGAAAGAAAAGAAATGATAAAACCTTTCTCTGCACGGCAGTACAGGACCATGTTCAAGGGGGCCTTCCAGTTTCTGAATCGGTGTTGTACAAAAGGGAGATTTGACTTTTTTTCTTAGATTTAGGTTTAGCTAGGCATGCTATTCAGTAAGTTATCTCATTTCTGTTAGGAACATATTACATTTGTGATTTATGTAAAATCAGTCATATACTGTACATTATTATAATGTGAATTTTTAATTAATTAATTTTGCCTTTCTCATTGTAACTTATCAATTCTAAAAATGCGTTCAGCATCACCCAGAAGTGATGTAAAAGGAAAAAGTATAATATTCTGGGGACTTTCTGCAAGGAGTTTGCATGTTCTCCCTGTGCATGTGTGGGTTCTCTCCGGGTACTCCGGCTTCCTCTCACAGTCCAAAAACATGACTGTTAGGTTCATTGGTTTCTCTAAATTCTCCTTAGATGTGAGTGGGCGTGCATGGTTGTTTGCCCTGTCTGTCTCTGTATTGCCCTGCGATGGACTGGCGACTTGTCCAAGGTGTACCACACCTCTCGTCCAATGACCGCTGTAGATAGGCACCAGCTCTCCTCACGACCCTACACAGATAAGCATGATGGATAATGGATGGATGGATGGATAATAATCTGAGTGTCAGAACATGTTTGACTAAACACAAGTTATACTGAAAAGAAACCGTTTGCAAACATAAGTTAAGACTATTAGAATAAACTCAAGATTGCCTGGAGAATTTTAGCATAATGAACCTTCACCCTTGTCAAAACGAACCAGAATATTTCAAGAAGGCAGGAAGTTCCCCGCCTCATTTATGTCCACTTCTCAGGAATGACAATGGATTGCTGTTAACAGGACTGCCTTAAGATAATCTTTTTTTGTACCTACAATATAGTTGCCATTTTTTAATCGAGAATTTACATCTACCAACTCTAACATTAGATTTTTTTTTTTTTTTTTTTTTTTTTTTTTTTTATGTCCCATTCTTTAAATGTGCCAAACAAACCCCTCCAAACATTTTTGCTCTATAAACACTTCAATCAACAGTTTGGACTTGATGCCCTCTCTTTTATTTGTCATAGTTACAAGGAATATAAATCACTATCAGTCATTTTAGTAATCAATGAGTCAGACCTCAGAGAACAAACAGAAATCGGTATCGGTCAGGAAAAATTTGATTGCAGTCTCCAATGTAAGCCCTTGAAAACTTAACAGATATCTTAAAAATTAACAAATAAGGAATAAGAATGTAATATTTAAATATGCATATTTGCTATTATGTAACAAAATGTTGACTTAAACATTGTCAAAGCAAACAACCAAAGAAATAATATAAAAGCATTTGAAAGATCTGCCAGACAACATAAACTTAAATCAGATGTGTTTGACCAAGTAAACCACTAAAGTCTATAGGACATTTTGCTCGGAGGACCAGAGTTGGGAAACATTACTTTTGAGAGGCCCCTTGCAGTGAAAATAATCTTCAAAAATCTGTTTAAAGAATGTAAATTTATTGATGCCTTACCCCAAGCCCAGAATATGGTTAAAGGGTGGAATTGATCAAATACAATGATTAAGTTTGAAGTCTTTACTTGGCTAAATTTAAGTCATTTTGGCTAAAAAAGGTCATATTTTTACATTATGATTCTGGACTAAATTGCGATAATAAATGATCAATTTGGATATCCAATTTTGAGAGGGAACGCCAAAGAAGTTGGTTGTATGCCTCAAGCTGACTAAATGCACTAAATCTCATTTGTGTTCTGCTAATCCTTTTTAAAATCATCAGTTAAATAGATAAGTTGTCAGAGACACTATTTATACCGAGTAAATGTAGTCGTATCTAAGCAATGACCAAATTTCCAAGCTGGAGGCTTCAAAATCGCACTCTACACACCACCAAGTTGTTTTGCTTTACACTGATATGAAACTTATAGGTTGACAATGATAATCTCCTCTTACGTGCTACATGTAACACATAAAAGTTTTGGACAAATATTCAAAGATGATTTATACTTGGTTGTGCATAGATATATATGTGTTCACTGAAAGGGAAAGTTGCCAAGTCCAACTTTTAAGAAAGAAAGTTTTCTTTAGTCTTCCTATCGGCCTCTTCCTTTTCCCCTTCTCGGTCCTGTCCAAGCGACATCCTCCACATTCCTCCCACACCCTCTGCACCACTGTCGCTGCTCTTCCTGAGACAGAGCGTGTCATAGAAATGTAACAGCCAGACATTGATGAGTGTCAGGCTGAGGTTGCTCTGCCGTTCCCTTCCCTTCAGCTTTACTCACACATATAAACACCAACGGTCTGCAGAAACAGGGACAGTGTGTGCTTGATGCTCCAGCTACACATAGATGCAACACTTGCTTCGCACAACTTTTGTTGCATGCCAGTGCCCCGAAGATTCCTCTCGGTTTATTTTCAGTGCCATCGGAGCAACACAAACTATTATCCTAAGGAAGCAATAGATCAGCAAGCTAGCATAGAAAGAAAACAAATGCATTGCATGATGATGGGTTTACTGCCTCACATAGCTCCTCATGTCCTCACCTCTTGAGCTTCCCTGCTCCCTAAATCTGTTGCGACCTGACCCTCGTTACTCCACTGTTTGATGGTAAGTAGTTACGCCACTTGTTTGTTTACAAATCCTGCTTGATATGCACTTTGCCTGGGGCTAGGGTTTAATTAATGGAAATTAGGAAATCTTCAGAGATCCTCTTTTAAATTTATTAATGTCTGCATTTTGTCATTAACCCCCACATTTTTTGCTTCTTTGTAGGAAGCTTTGAATAATATTTTTAGATATCCATACTTTATCTAAATACAACTGTCTGAATCTACTTAATGCAAAACAACCAAAATCCTGTTGTAAATCCTGTTGTGACAAACATGGATGGTAACATGGTCACTCTTTAATTTAACAAACCAGTCCTCTGTATTGGTAATTGATCTGCTCTGCCTTTTTTGATGGGCAGGCAGGAAAAAAAAACTGTTTTTTGTTTTGTTTTGTTGTTGTTGCTTTTTTTTCGCATCACCTTTAGTTACCAGCAACAGCAGTGTTTTAGAATAACATATCAAGCGTGAGTTTTAAATGAGAAAATTAATTTTGAAAAAATTAAGAAAATGTGGTTCTTGCCCCCTGCAAAAAGCAGGGGGACTTCTAAATTATGAGAATTTCTTTCCATCTTTCATCCTTTAAAAGGTTTTATTCTGTTTTATAAATTTTGCTGTTGCTTCATTGATATTAGTGATCTTTTTTCTTCTTCTCCAGCACAAACACCCCCCTGCATTTTAAGTCAATGATTTAGCTAGTTCAACATTGATTATTGACTAGAGTTACAGACCATATCAAGAACTATGGGTAATTATGGGTTTTAAAAGACAACCTTCAGAAATGTGTTTGAGATGTGCCACTTTATGTGCCACTTTATTATCAATAAGAAATTTTGTATCTTGTAACAGACCAACACAAGGTAGTGTATATTTGTGCAGTGTATGGAAAGTGATACATGATTTTCAAAATAAAAAAGTAGCAAAAACAGAAAAATTGAAAAGTGTGTTTTATATTTGTATTTATAATGGACCAATGGATTCCTTACATTCTACTTCATAAGTATGCACTCTTTTCTGTTGGGATTTCACATAAAATTAAAATATACTTCAGGAATAATCAGTTGATATTTGTAATGAGACAAAATGCAGCAAAGTTAAATATATTAAAAGTTTGGTATTCTAGAAATAAAATTCACAGCAACTGATGTTTTTAGAATGCCATTTATACATTTTAGTAAGTGTTTGAGCCTTTTCAGCTTGGACTAAAAATGTTTTGGCTCAGACAACTCTGGCTACATGGTGGCAATATCCATTTTTGTCTGGGCGGTACAAGTTCAGTTTTAGAGCCAAACTATTGTTTTCACTTCATTTGATCTTTATTGAACATCACAGATCCATTTTCTCTTGAGCTCTGGAACAAAACTCATTTGGAAATAATAATCTAAACTGCTGGGGAAAAAAAACTATTAAAAATAGCTAATAAGAAAGACAGATTTATTTTGGATTCAAAGAAGAACCCTAACATTAGTCCAGTAAAAACAATTTGCTCAAACAACTGAAGTGTTGAACTGCTGCTACTGTCAGTTTGCCGTGGTTTGTCACCATGTAATTGCTTCTAGGTTTTTAAAAAGAAAACGGTGGACAATCAAGAGGCAACCATTTTTAAAATAACTTTATTAGAACACCACATACAGTTAGAGAACAACTTCACAAACAGTATTGACTTTTGCATCTTAATGATTCTTAGGCTGCTGTAACACATTCCTATTTTGACATGTATGAATATTGAACAAAACATGGGTCTAAAAGTTAGGAAAGTAAACACTGTTTGTCCAACATCAAGTCCTGTTATCTCTTTGAGGTATGTGGATGTGTATAGTGCATGTGTATTTAGATGAAGGGTTTAAAATTCAGTGTTTGACCGCATTAGGACAGGGTACTCTACTTTTGCTGTGCGCATCCAGGAATGAAAGCGTTTTGATCTATGAGTGCCCCCAAGTGGTCAAATGATTATTAGCTGAATTAAACAGAAAGTAAATCAGACTACCATGCTGTTGGAGCAGCTCCAAATATTTGGCTTTCGGAGGTGAATTAACCTTTATAATTGCAGACAGAATGTCTGCATAATGTCGAATGGGATTGCAATGTGACTATTGAGTCGTTGCTGCAATCTTTGAGTAGCGCTTGCATAAATTGAGTTACAGTAGTGCTTCTGTACTTTATATATGGTGTCTCAAAGTTGTGAAGTCATTGCTGTAAAGTTTCTGACATGCCCTTGAAAAGTCTTTAATGGTCTGGCTTAGCTGGTGATCAAATTGTGTATGATGCAGTATTAGATGCATAGGGATGCAATAAGCAGCATTTACCAAGGGCAGCAAATCTGCCTGCATTAAAATGTACACAACAGTGTGAAGATATGATTAAAATGTAAAATTTATTATGTTTTACTCTGGGGATTAGAAGCATATTAGGTTTGGGCTGCTGTATGTTTTTTGATGATATGATAACCTTGAATGAAAGCACCATGCTTTTATCCTATCCTGGTAATGATAACATCTGAAACAAGAAAATATATAACATGAAATAATTTTATTTCATTATTTGAAATTATTTGTAATAATTTTATTTATAACAGAAAAACAGCAATCTCACTGCTGCTTAAAACCAACAATATTCATTACAGTTTTAATAATCCTATCTATAATTTTTTTCATATATTTTATAATTTTTATACAGACTCCACGGTGACACAGTTTTTAGTACTGTTGGCTTGCAACAAGAAAGTCCTTTGTTTGAATCTTGGCCTGGGATGTTCCTGCAATCAGTTTGCATGTTGCAAATGTCTCGACTATTTGTTGGTGTGTGTGTGTTTGGGTGTGTGTGTCTGTGTGTGTATGATTGTTTGCATTGTTTGCCTCTGTTTTTTTCTATGATGAACTGGGGACCTGTACAGAGTGTACCCTGTCTCTTGCCCAAGGACTGTTGGAGATAGGCAGCAATGAATGGGTGGATAATTTTTATAGGTATACCCCTGCAAAAATGTATAATAAACACCTGAAATCTTGAATTTTAATTTAGCAACATGCTGCTCGTAGCAAGGCATTTGTGGTTTGAAAGCACTGTAGTAGTCCATGTTTTCCACAACATGAAATATTTCCATGCAGCTGACATTGCTTTCATTGTCATTAAAGGAAAAGTGTAGGAACCTTTTTTCAGCCAACTGACTGGAAATGCACTGCAATGAATAGGGCAGGGGCAGCATTGCTCTCAGCTTGAAAAATCCAAGGGAAGCACCTGTCACTTCAGTTTTTTTCTATAGCATCTCATTAAAGGGCCTTCAAAGCTGTGAAAACTGTATGGTGATCAATGCTTAGGTTTTGAAACATTAGCTTTTTAAACTTTGATATGACTTTATACTTTATATGTACTTTTTACCCATGTGCTTATATTTCTTTCACAGGGCTGCAGATTTTCTTCCTCTGTTAGGAAGTGGAAACACTCAAAACCATATGTATATGGTAACTATAACCAAAGTAGTCACATTCTTATTCCTTTTTTGGATATAAGAATAGTGTCTTTGTAATGTCTTATAGGCTTTGCAATAGTTAAGCTTACCTAACTTATTTCTTCTAGGACTTCAAACAAACATACATGAAAACAACTCTAAGGCATGCCAAAAAAAACCAAAAAAACTAAAACATTATTTTTATTTGATGGTAAATTATGACACAATTGCCAATAAACAGAGAGCACAATACTTAGTAAATCAGTCTGGATTCTCTGTAAAGAAGAGCCCTATTTATTACCAGATTTATCACCACTTTGTGCCTGTCACAAAGTGGTGATAAATGAGGATCATAATTTTCAAGATGCAGAGTTAGATGAAAACCACTGAATCTTGTCAAACATTATGTGTGTCTGTGTGCATTCTGGTGCTAATATGGAGGCATTTAATGCCCTTGCACATACAAACAGCTCACAGCTGCCCGGCGCTATTAGAAGGAAGCGCCGGTGTTCTTGGACATCATAATCCACGTCCCCCCTGTTGCACATTAGCAGCTGAAAGGAACAGTATGGCCTAATGGAAGTGTACTGAACTGTAATATAGATTCCTGCAGTGAAGTGTGATGGGAACCTTGGGGACACATGTGCCTGACATAAGTTTGGCCTCAGAATAGGAAAAGCTCTGACAGTGTACCAGGTGTGTGCTGCTTGGCTCTATTAGTTGTGTGTTTTTGTGGGTATGTGCATGTGGAAAGCAGCCGGGCCTGTGAAGATACAGATAGTAATGTTTAAAGGTGAGACAAACAACATGTGTAGGTGACAGCTTGCCGTGATCACAAGCCACCCACAACACTACGTTCTGAATATAATATTTGTGTTATTCTTTGCTCTATTTTTAGGTAGAATTGGTACATTTTTCTTCTGTATGCTATAAAAGTGACTAAAATCCTGTTTTAAAGTTAAATCCCAAAGATTAGAGTTCATCTTAAACCAAGTGAAGTTTTAAGATCGCTTTGTGCCATCTGAAGCCTCACAGTGACGTTTCCTACAGCAGCTGGTGTTGCTTGCGAGTGTCACAGCTCTCTACACAAGTCCACTGGAGATTTACTCCACCCAGTTTAGCATCATGACAAAATCCTGGTTCCTTCACACTATCCACCCCCTCCCTCCTTAGAAACTCTGTCCTCTCATCGCCGCTCCTCAAATCCAGCACATCCAAGACATAATCTCAGCCACTGCAGCAAGTCTCTTTGCTGTAGCACAGGAAGAAAAAGAAAAGCGCCTCTCTTTCCTTTTTTTCTCTCCCTTGCCATGCTTGTATTGTGTACAACAGTGATTGTCTCAGAGAGGCATTGGTGGAAATGTGTCTGCTGCACGCATTCTCTCGTCGTATTAGTAGTTGTCGACCTGAGGGGAGTGTAAGCGGCTGGCAGTGATTCAGGAGGCAGGTTTATGGAAATAGCACCCACATTAAAAACCCAATTGAAGTAGAGGGAAGATTATGCTTCAGCACACACATGTGGGCTTTTTCAGTGTCAACACTTGAAGTTGCATTCCCACTTGATTACCTCTGTCTCCCTTTGTCTCACTGTTCCACAGTCCTTTTTGTTGGGATCTGTGTGCACTGTTAGTCTTCTGTGGACTCCTCAATGTTTCTCTACACATGAAGGCGTGAGTTTGCATTTATTTTTATTTGTATTTATGAGCGAAGCCTGTCTACAGAACGAGTGAGTCACAAAGTTATAACTTGACATGTAAACTGCCAAGTTCTCCATCTTGACACAGCTATATGAGCATACATGGAGCCTGCATCATATATTCCCTCATACTTCTAACTGCCTGTGATCCACCTTTTTACTATGTACAGTCAAGCTTCCTTGTGTGCCAGCCAGGCTGCTGCAAAGGCTAAATAATGCAATGCTACACTCAGTGGAGGTTGGCAGGGTATAAGTGTAGTGTATGGTATGACTGTGTGTGTGTGTGTGTGTGTGTGTGTGTGTGTGTGTGCGCGCGCGCGTGTGTGTATACAGTATGTGTCTTCGTTGAGAGGGCATGAGTGGGGGCCGGCACGGAGCAGACTGGTCTGTGTGAAGCCAATCGGTGTTGGCAGGTTTGGAGGTCTTGCAGTCAGGCAGAGGGGACTCGTTAGAATTTAGCCGTTGCATAAAGGGGATGTTTTTTTTTGGTTTGTGTATGTGTGTTTATAGGAAGGACATCACAACAGAGAATAGCCTAAAGAAATCACAGTCAGTCTCTCTTCTTCATTTGTTTTTCCTTCTCCTGAAATCGTATGAAAGCCCGGCATTCCACTTGTTTCAGTTAAGAAAAGCTCCCAAAGATGGAGAAGGAACAACTGTGGCATACCTACTGTTAACATCTGTAGTTTACATAAACCTGATATCTTGCTTGACTGGCCAAGCAAGGATTTAAGGAAACAATCTTGCCACAACTATCTAATTTATTGTGATGCAGTGAGGGGAAAAAAAAGAGGTATTTAAGTAGAAATTCAAATAATTTTACCACACTAAGTCTGAGTTTCACTTTAAAATACATCCACAGATGTGCCTCAGATATTGCAAATTAATCTATCTGAAGTTTACAAAGATACAGTTATGTTAGTGTATGTACACAAAAGTCATAAAGTCAAAAAATATCCTCCAAAACATTTTCATTATCCCAGCAATTAACAAATAGAAATAACTTTTGTCTGTCTTAGTTGATTTGACACAGGAAAAGTTTGGTCTGAGTTACCATCAGAGAGAGAGGGTTGTTTATTTTTATACTGCCTTTGTAAACATCTGGTTTCAACTCTACAAATTACAGTATTACCACACCACTTTTCCCGTTATATGGGGTTTTATTGTTTTCTTGAGTGTGTGTTTGTGTGCAGTCCATATTGGTTTATTTTGTCATGTTGCACAAAGTAAAGTGCTTTTACGCTCGAGTGCTCCCTAGGGAACAGCTTCTACCCCTCATGAAAACATACACCTATGTGTGCACATGTGCTCACACTCATAAACATACATGCTACTTAAACAGGTGTGCTAGAAACACACCAGAGAA
Source organism: Anableps anableps (assembly GCA_014839685.1). Classification (NCBI taxonomy): domain Eukaryota; kingdom Metazoa; phylum Chordata; class Actinopteri; order Cyprinodontiformes; family Anablepidae; genus Anableps; species Anableps anableps. Next base: position 14,002,417 of record CM026070.1, on the reverse strand, counting down.
CAGAGTGGCTGTTGCACAGTTGCTCATTTTCCACCTTCAGCCTTTCTTCCTCATCTTCTTCCTCATCACTGGTCCTTTGGTGCCTGTTTAACGCTAACACACAAACAGATGTAGATGCCTGCTATGTTCAGCTGGAGTATTTTCTTTTTGTTGTTGTTGTGGCTAAGCTAGATATTTAGACAAGCCTTTCACACTCAGGGGTCTAACTTTCAAGGGTATTTTTTGTTGAAAAAATAAAAAGGTATTTTTTATTAGGATTTTATGTGATAAGCCAACACAAAGTAGCAGGTGATTGTGAAGTGGAATTTCCATCAAATATGTATATCTTTTGGATCATCGCTTTGCCAGCTTCGGACATCTTAAGACTAAAGTCTTTGCCCATTCTTCTTTACAATAGACTTTGACTTGGCTTTTCTAACACATGAATATGGTTTGATCTGAACCATTTCATTGCAGCTTTGGCTGTATGTTTAGGGTTGTTTTCCTGTAGAAATGTGAACCCTAAACCCGATCTGAAGCCTCTCATAGCTTTTTTTTCCCCCCAGTATATCTCTGTATTTGGTTTAGGGTTGCCACCTGTCCTGTAAAATATGGAATCGTCTTATATTTGGGAGTTAAATGTTGCATTTTGTATTGAACCAATATGGGACGCAATTTGTTCTGTACTTCCATAAATGTCCGATAGACATGTCTGTCACACACACATTAACACTAAATGTAACAATAATGAACAAAATAAAACACAGGAAATATTAAGCCCAGCAAAATTGTCGTGGCGGGACCTACACAAGACCCCCCAGCCCACTGCGTAATGGTGCTGCCTGCAGGTGCGGCTGTCATGGTTGCCGAGAGACAGACACCACACACCTCGCTGCCTTCAACATCCGCGCCTTTTTTAAATGTCCACCCAATACTCCGCCACCTCCTCAGAAGTGAACACGCTTGCAAAAATACAGACATTAAGTTAGAAGACGCACATCCCAAGCTGAACAGCGTCAGTGAGGATGAATACAAGGCATGTTTTTAAAATGTGTCAGTGAATATTTTCAGTGGCTCACGGTGGGCTGTCTGATATCAGACAGAATGGATCAGGAAAGCAACAAGATAGAGTTCAGAAGACCCAGGTGTCAGAGTCACATAATTATTTGAGACTGATATGATGGAACATTATGTTATGACTCATGCAGTTTCATATTGTGTTTTTAGTAGAATATTGTGATTTGATTGATTGTTTAGGATGCTGAGTTTGAATGATCATTTATTTAATATATAGTAGTGTTAGTGTAATATGATTATGGAGTATTGCTACATTTTCTTGAATAAAAGTTCTTGATACCCTACCCACTCTGAGTAACTTCACGGGATGAAGAACAAACTATATTGCAACCAAAATGCACCAGACACAGACCTTCAGCCCGTAACCCTTTATTTGTATACAATTTTTTGTATTAGTCTTTAAAATACCACATTTTGCACATAAGTGTATTTTTTTGGCTGTCTGATGACGTAATTTTAAAATCATAAATCAGGTGTTATGATCAGTTGCTCAGTACTTGAGTAGCTTTTTTTTTTTTTTACCAAATACTGTTTTAACTTTTACCTAATTAAAGCTTAAGTAATTTCTTTGATGGTTATGTTTTACTTTCTACTTGAATGTTTTGAAATAGCACTACTCTTACTGGACTACAGTTTTTAGGTACTCTTACCCACCTCTGTGTATGAGTGATTGTTTTCTTCAGTACTTATTTGCACAAAATGCTGGAATAAAACAAAGCAGACCACTGCTGCACCCCCCATGAGAGTCGGGTGACTCGGGCCGGTGTGATCATGGCCTCCATAAGCCACGGTGGGTGTTCCTTATTTTCATTTCTAAAAGGTGCCAACCGTAATTTAGCTACATCAACTCTGAGCAACTTTCCTGTCGCTGGTGAAGAAAAGCATCCAAATAGCATGGTACTGCCACCACCATGTTTGACACCAAAGCTGGTGTCTTTATGGTCATGTGCAGCGTTAGTTTTCAACCAATTTAGCTTTTTGCAAGCCCCCCCCAAAAATAAAAAATTGGTTTGGTCTGAACTCTACTTGACATGTAACAAACTTCAAACAAAATTTTGCATGGGTTTCATTCAACAATGGCTTTCTTCTTGCCCCTATTCCATTGAGGCCAGATTAGTGAAATACACAATTGACAGATTTTGTGTCGGCAGATTTTCCTATCTGACCTTTGAAACTTTGCAGTCCCTCTAGAGAATCTGCTCCTTTGCAACTATTTTGATTCTTGGTTTTATATTTTTTTTAGATTTGCTGTCATGCCATACCCTTTCCGTATTCAGAAGATGGATTAAACAAAGCTCATTGAGATATTTAGAGCCTTGGATATAATTTTGTTTCTTAGTTCCTTTTTGTTACCTATAACTTCTCCACAACTTTGTTCCTGGTCTTTCCAGGTCCCACCCCTTAGTGTTTATAGTATATAGCTATTTGTTTGCTAATGATTTCTACCAAACCTATGAGGCCTTCACAGAAGTTCAGTATTTTTTCAATAAATTACTTACAGGTGCTCAATATTTACTAGCTCTGAGACTTCTGAGGGCAGTTGGATCTTATTTAGAGGTACAAAAATAAAATGGGGCAGGATATAAATCCACCCTATACTTTTTAAATTCTTCGTCTTTTCCAGATACTCTTTTCCTTCCACTTGACAATTACACACTGCTTTGTGTTGGTTTATGGAAAACATGTCAAGCGCAAGGCCTGCGGGCCACATCCTAAACACGATAAAATTCTATGCGCTGTGTTCCCTCTGCATGTTTTACGCAGTGCTTCTGAATGTGAATTTGCTGACTCTGAAGTAATCTGGAACTGTTTCATAATCTATTCACTTTTGACATGGAAGGAGCATTTGCACAAATCCAAAAGTAGCTAATAGGACTGTAGTGTAATAGCACACTCAAGGCGAGGAACTTGCATAGGTTTTCTTCTTTATCCCTGAGACAATGTCCCAAAATCCCCTCCAAGGTGCTCGAATACCCTGCATGTTTGGTAGTACCTGTGTGAGCCACTTTGTCTATGATGAGGTAGTTTAACTGATGCTCATCTTTAAGTTCACAGCTGTATTTCACAAATATATAAACAAACATGTATCCTGTGTGGCATGACATAATCCATGTTTCATTTTTTTTGCCCTGTTTTGATTAAGTTTAACATTCCTATTCCTCTTAATACATTGTAGAAAATGAAATAAAACTTTTCAACAGTTTTCTTCTTTAGGTTGCTGTTGCAATCTATAATAGCAGGATGTTTGATGCATTTGAGAATTTTTCTAATGCATTTGAGGATAAAGAACTGTATTTGATTAATGATTTTAATTCCTTAATTACTTAACAGTTTAAGTGATTGTCATAATATTTGATGAGAATCTCCTTCTAAACCTTCCAAAGTTCATGACTCTGCCTGCAGAAGTAGATGACACTTGTGCTGATGACATTATAATGTTCTCTCCCCTCAACACTCCCAACTCCCTCCTCTGCTGCTTATAGCATGCATTTTGCTCTTCAGGGGAGATGCAACATGAAATACGAAAATAATCCACAGTGCACTCCGCCCATTAGGCCACTTCACAGTGAGAAGTGTGCTATTTTTTCCAGAGGTGCAGGTTTGCAAAAAAAGCTGAATTATTAATGTTTTTGATATTTTTAGCCAGTTTAACCTATTTCTGGTTGTGGCTGGAGACTGCTCGCCCGCCAGTCTGTGAGATGCAATCATGTGACACAACTGTGATCTGGGTTATAGAGCTGTGTTTTGTGTTTAACAGGAAAAAAAACAAATAAAAAAACAATACATGTACATTGCGAGGTTGGTTTTCAACCGTGAATGTCACCGCTCACATGATGGATTGACAAGTGGCAGTTTGGTTTATTTTGATCCTGTGTAGCTCAGGTGATCGAATGTCAATTTAGCAGATGTATTACATGTAGCAGTGGGGCTAAACCAGATGAATCTGGATTTATCCCTTCCTGCCAGATATGGCTGTGAAAAGCTGTGAAAAAGACAAGGCCCAGATAGTGAGTGATAATCCATCTGTGGATCCATGTACAAGCTTGTCCAGGTGCGCCATTGACTACAGACACAAAGAGATTGAGGGAAATTGAGGAGAGGGTGCGTCTGCATGGATGACAAACTATATTGTTTCTAATAAACTGGTCTGTATGTCATGAGGGAGAAAAGATTAACTCACCAAAGCTATATTCCAAACAAGACAGCAGCTTACAAAGGAAAGGCAAGTGTGGATGAAAACATGATGACGATGGTTGCATTTAAAATGCGTCTCCGCTGACTTCAAACAATAAAGAGTAGGTGAGAGATTAGAAGAAAAAAAATGACAGTATACTTTAAACAGAGAAAAGGCAAAAAGAGGGGGAGAGGGTGCTGGCAGGGTTTTGTTGGCAGCTTTAAGTCATATGTTCAGAGTTAAAACATATAATATCTTGCCCCTGCAGGTATGTGCCCATGTTGGTGTATGGATATTTCATGCTTGCGCTCAGCACGTGTCATGTATCTGTGCTTGACTGTTTAGCAGCAAATGGCCGTGTGGTAGAAGCACAGAGAGCTCATTTGTAAGGCAGATCTGGCTGTGCTTTGGTGTATCGTCCACAGAGAGGGTATGAGGGGGCTGCACAGCACGACAGCCAGCATTTGTCAGCAAAAATCAGGACTAATGAAATACAGTGCGCATGGCCGGAGGGCAAGGAGAGGAGTGTGACTGACAGGAGGTGTGGGCTGAAGCAGCCCGTGGCAGCCCTCCACCATAGCTTCAGCAAGCCAAAATGATTTGTTTCAACACCCCCTCCTCCCCACCCCAAACCCTTCACCTTATCCTATCCCAGTTGAGGGCAGCGGCATGAGGATGAGGGTTATAGGAGAGAGGAGCAGCATGTGTGAGGGTCCCCAGGGGTAATGACACAGAATACAAGTGTATGGGGAATGCTAGTGATGGGTCTGCTCATGTGGAAGAGGTATTTGCATTGCAGAAGAGCTCTGGCAGTAGGCCTCGCTCAGGGAGCCAATGTCAGGGTGATCGCTGATGGTGAGGACTTCTGTCGTCTGCCCCACAGAATACCCGTACGCTGAGCTAGCACCAATGAGATCAAGTACGTCGGCACATTCAGTGCTGAATTCTGAAAGTGCTTAGGGACTTTCATCAAACTTGTGTTTTACCTGACATTCATTATAAATGCTTCTGCTTTGCCTATCACAGCAGTCTTGAAGCCTTTCAAATACCCAATAACAATAAGCTTGATAGTGGCAGAATAGCAGAGAATATGAATTGTATAGTTTTTTGCCAGTGGCTATAGTCGGTGACTTCTAAACTCTTTCAGCCCCAGTTCCAATAAGAGGCAGCTGTTAATAATTCAAAATAAAGGTGCTATACCTCCTGTCCTGCAGGCAGCAAGCTGAAGTTTAGGTGGAACACAAAACATACCCAATTTCTAAAACAACCCCTAAAAATTTAGTAAGGTTGTATCAGAAACCCATGAATGGCTTGTAGGGACACACACATCACTGCGTGACATTGCTGTTTTAAGATTTTGTTGGCAAAGGAAAGGCCCTTGCTGTTTTGGTGTGCACATATGTTTGTACGAGTGCCTGAAACAGTGTGCTTGCTTGTTTCACTGAGTTGTTTTTTTTCTACTGTCAGTTCTTGTAGAGACATGGTGCTCTGCAAGGTACAAACTTTTGATTGAACAACTGATAGTCATGGACTCCACTAACCTGGCCTTGAAGTGTAGAGTGGCAAAAGCTAAAGCCACTTTTGGAAGAATCCTTCAAGAAATGTTGAATTCTAACATGGCCTGCATGTAGGATGCTATCTGTGGCAGAAAGCTAACACAGCATGTCATCCCCACTGTAAAACTTAGTGCTGGCAGTATTGTGCTGTGGGAAAGCTTTACTTAAACACGAACAAAGAAGATGTTAAATAGACAACAATAATGGAAGAAAAACCTTTTACAGTTTGTAAAGGACTTAAGGCTGGGCTGGAGGTTCACCTTCCAACAGGGGACCAACCCCAGGTTGAACTACATTGAGGACTTGCATATGCATCTCATACAGCAAGAGCTACATTTGTGTTGCTTAGATCATAGCGTATTTATGTGTTGAAATTGTGCATGTCAATGTCCATCTCCAAATCATTTTATGAAGTAGTGGCAGTAGTTGAAAATTGATGCTCTCCATCCAGTCTCACTGAGTTTGAGCTATTTTGCAATAAAAATCATGGGCAAGGATTTCGTTCTCTATATGTGCAATGTAGAGACATAATGAAACGTTAATTCTATGATGTATATACTCCAAGGTGCTGAAACAAGTGAACTCCTCACTTTTCAAATTTTGGTTTGATATAAAGTTTGAAAACATCATTTCCCTTCCATTTCACAATTATGCACCACTTCGCTTCTCTTAAAATTTCCGCAAACTATATTGATGTTTGTGGATCTAATATGACAAAATCTGGAAAAAAATAAAGGGTCATGACACGCTTTTGCAAGGCTCTGCAGTTTGAGATGGATAATAGTTGAATCATTGAGATGTAAAAATTAGTTGATAGGATATAAGGTGTCAGAATGAGTAAGAGTGGGAGGAACTGATGGTGGGCATCACTGTCTAATCAAGGTTCCTGGTTTTAACCCTGAACAGCTGTCTTCCTTAGCTGAATGCCACCAAGTCCAGAAATGTCCCAGAGGCAATAATTAGGTTGACAGCATAACGCTCACTTACTGAGTGTGCACTTCCTTTCAGATTATCATATTCATCAAGTATGGATTGGTTGGAGGTAAAAAAGAGAAAAGAATGAGAAAAGCAGGTGGGAGAAGTGGAGTGAACAAAACACTTTGGAGCCAAAGCAAACATGCAGCTCAGATCCCCGTACATCTCATTGATAATCTATATGATAGCCCACTCTTTGCTTTGCTTTGTCAATATTTTAATATGTGATATTGACAGGATTCATGAAATGTCTCCCAGCAATTCTCTGAGGAAAAACCTAAGGCGTTGCACCTTACTCATGTGTCTCAGCACCGTCAGTGTGTGCTGCATTTACCAAGCAGCTGGAGTAAGCACGTTGTATAAACTTTTGATTATTTCATTACTCAAATACTGCATTTCTTTGCTTTTCCTTATATTTGTTTACTTGACTGCACACATTAACAGTGTACAAAATAACACTCTGCCTCATAGATTTTTATTACTTAACAATATTATCACCAGAGAATTTAAAATTTAATCAAAGATAAATTTCATCACATTTTTCTGGACTAAATGGGGATGATTTCTGGCAGATCTAAAATATGTACAAAAGTCTGAAAATGAAAAGTTATATAAACTTGGTTGCCTCAGAATTCAAGTCTTTGCTTTAATTCTCTAAAAGATTTCAGTATAATATTTTACCCTCCTTACCATGTTCCTTCCTGTGTCATGATAAATTTGGGTTGTCCACTAGACTTCTTTGTCATGTTTCAAGTAGATTTAAACATTTTAACTATTGCTCTCTCTGTATATGTGTACAAGTGTATGGAAGTTGCTATTTTCTTGTTGCCTGTTCCTGACTTATCAAGATCAACAAATATTTGTCTGACTTAACTGTCATATTATATTCTCTTTGCTAGTTTTAGGAGGGCCAATGTGTCATGCCATATTTACTCAGCAAAACAGGAAGTCGTACAGTCCTCATTAAACATTACTTGACACTTTGGTGAAGTTTAAAAAAATATGCTTAATTTACAATTATTTAATTTTAATTGTCCTGGATGTTACTAAGAGATGTACCAGTGAGTTTCTGGAAAACACACACACACACACACACACACACACACACACACACACACACACACACACACACACACACACACACACACACATTATTTGTTATGTGTTATAGTTAAAAAAACTAAAACTCACAGTTGGTCAAAATAAGGTCAGACCTCTTAAAAAAATAAAAACAGAAACTGGTATTGGCCAAAAAAGCCTGATGAATTCATCTCTAATCTGTATGTTACCCCACTCAATGTGCTGAAAAGCATCCACAAAAAATATTATGATAAGACAAAGTTTATATAGTGCACAGAAATACCCTTTTTTTCTTTCAGGCTTTATTATGATGATTTTTTTTTTAATGTTTAAATGGAAAAAGGAACTCTGTGGTAAAGCTTTACCTGTTTTGCTATAGTTTAATGACATCCAATATGTAAAATTATTTTTCCGATCTCATATTAAGCTTTAATGGTTGTGATGATGAATTTTAGCTAATGGGATATGCTCACTGATGGAAGAACATCAGAATGTACAAGTAGCTACCTGTGTTCCTACAAGGTGGGGGACAGCTGTTCTCATCCTCTCAGAACTTCATCAGTTGTTTGTTGCAATGCTTTTATAAATATTACAACTCAGCATTAATACTGACTTTGGTCATTGTCAGAAATTTCCCCATCATCGGACAATAAAGGATATTTCTATTCTTCTGTTTTGTTCTAAAAAACCAATCTGTTATGGTAACAAGAAGGGAACATTTTATTTAGACTTTATTTGACCTTTTTCATGTTATAGAAGAATCTATAAGTCTATTTAACACTAAAGTGGTATGTAAAATTTGCTGTGCTGCTTTCCTGCGTCTTTTCATATCTGCCAGCTTCTATGGATCAATCAAAACACATTGTGTGTGCCATGCAATAATTCTCTTCTTTTTGGTCTTTCTTTTTTCTCCTTCTTGTTTCATGCAGCTTTGTCAAAGAGCTTCATATCATTCTTTGATCATTCCATCTCTAAAACATTTTGAACTATGATGAGGACTTGCAAATTCATTTCAAATTAATTTGATGGGTTCATTTTGTGCCGTTTGCCTCATGGGTGTGCTTTTACTGCAGTCTGATTCATATATTCCTGTTGAGATTTGGGGAACCCATGCTATCCAGTTCTTTTTTTCATCTGTCTGTTCATCTTTTAGCCACTGATTTTCACTTTCTAGTTTTAAACATTAATTCGAGTATTCAAGACTTTCCTGCCATCAAACCCAAAAGTTATTATTATCACATCTAAATTTGTTACAATTCTTTCTTGTAAAGAAATAATTTAAGTCAGACTGGATGGAGAGTATCTGTGTATGGTAATTTTCAAGTGTTGTCACAAATTCTCAGTTGGACTTAGACCTTAGTCTTTTTGATCCTCTAACAGGTTTTCTTCCAGTATTGCCCTTTTTTTTTAGCTCCATCCACCATCATATCATCTCCAACCCCATGATAGCTAAATCATCTCACCAGCATGATAATGCTACCACCATGTTTCCCCCTTGATAATGATCTGTTCGGGGTGGTAGACTGTTAACTTTCTGCCACAAACTGCATGTCCTATGTATCATTTTCCTTCCCCTTTAAACTTATTGCCTTTTTTTGGATACCATAAAACTTTTTATTGTTGTTTAAACTTGACAAAATATATAAAAAGTTCAAAGGCTGTGTATTTTATTATGTAAAGTGATGTAGATATTTCTTAAATAAGAATATTTCCCTTACATTAGACTATGAGTTGATTTTAAAACCTTACTTTAAATCATATGTTGTGAATACAGGCACAGAAATCTTCAAGGTATGATCGGTGTCTGACTTTTTCAGGTACCAGAAGTGCAGTGAGAAAAGATTGTGTTGTTCCTCACATGAAAAGTTATTTTGTCCATTTTACATTTTCGGTATAGGCTATACTGGAGTGAAACTCCATTTTGGTGACTGTTTGACAATTTGATAGTTATCATTTAAAGAAATGGTTAAATAATGTCACATCTACTGTTATAGTATTTTATTTAATTTTTGGAAAATTTCTTTGTCTTGTAAGTGTTATATGTTGTTTTTTTTTTTCAGCTAGTGTAAGGTTTTAAATGTTGATGGAGTTTTATTATTATTTATTTATTTTATTATTATTTATTATCTTGTACTTAAACTATATGTTATGTTTGATGTTTTTGTTGTAGTATTTTAGGATTTCTTTATAGCACCTCTCCTGAGAAAATAGATAAAAAATTACCTTTGACTAACTCTGGCACATTTACTTCATTTGTTCCTTAGTGGGCACTAACCCTATAAATATAAGCAAATGGTTAAAAAGGTATGAAAAGGCAAAGAAGCAAAAAGATCATCACCCCTTGATCAAATATTGTGTTCAAACTAAATATTAAAGCCAAAGCTACAACAGTTCAACAATACAAAAAGGAATGCAATGGATTTGATAATCTTTATCCATGGTAATTTTAATCTCTGGATCGTGAGTTTTTGCTTTTCAGGTTTCCATTTCAGTCATTTCTGTGTTCTTCAGGTGTTATTATGTGATGGGCAAACAACTTCTGGTCACCTAAGCAGGAGTACTGTAAATATTTCCCTTGTTCTGCTAGTTCATAAGGTTTTTGTCACAACATTCATCTGAAGCAAACAACAAAAAAGGTAAATATTGGAATATCAATGTACAACTATATGAGAAAAAAACAGAAAATAGAAAAATGGAAAAAGCTGTCCACCGTTCCTTGAAGTAGGGAATGCATTCAGTGGGCTTGTTAGGCCACAAGGACGGTGAAGGATGCTGTATATAAACAAAACAATGATTGTGAACATTTAAGGCTCTGCAGGGAACTGTTAAGTAACTTTCCACAAGATGAATTGGAAGTCATCAGTAGGGCAGTGAAAGTCTGTCATGTCCTCTGACACATCTAAAAGCACTTAGGCTGCTTCTGCTGAATGAACGGGATCTGATAATGCCAGATTTATTGTAGTGTCCGTTCATAGCGGGAGCCCTGTGGGTATAGGCTGGCTGGCTACGGTACTGCTTAAGTATTTTTTCTGTTTGGAACAAAGAGGAGAAAGTAAAAGCCTTTTCTTTCTTTTTCTTCTTCAGTCTCTTTTGCTTTTATCTGAATCCTACAATCCTGCTATCTTTCGCAGCCAAACTCTACCACCTGCCCTTGCTGCCTCCTGCTGAGGTTGCCTGATAGTGGTCTCACAAAAATAGGACATACAGTTATAAAGGCAGCAGAGACGTCAAGTTATCTATGGATCAGCATGGAGAGCAGCTTAAAGAAATTGCTGATCTTCCGAATGAAAACCAAGGATCACTGAGCTGCAAAGCAAATAGACAGAAATGGTTACTGAATACCTTCTTAAATGAAAACGTTACAATAAAATCAGCTCAGATGGTCTGAATGGAGCAATGGGCAGCTGTTTAATTAGAACTGACTCTGTGAGCTGCATTAATACTGTACTTCAACTGCAAATATAGAGGACTTGTGAAAAGTTAGCATGTTGTCGTTTATACAGGGGAGATGCGCTGATCTGAAATTTGTGGCTGAATTCTGTTCTAGAATAGAATAGAATATAAATATTGTGCAATGGACTCGTGACCTATCCAGGGTATACCCTGCCTCTCGCCTGATGACCACTGCAGATAGGCACCAACCCCTTTCACAACCCTGCAAGGATAAGTGTGTTTAGATAATGGATGGATGGATGGATGGAAATATCCTTTATTGTCCCACAGTGGGGAAATCCAGGTGTAACAGCAGCATTGGGGCATATAGGTTCACACAAAGATAAAAAAGTATTAAAAACAGATAAAAACAAACAACAAACAAAATTAAGAATAACATACTATACATTGAGGACAAGAATAAAACTTAAACATACTGTGCAGTTATCAGAAATAGCATACTCCGATCAAACGAATGTGCAGCTGCGTAGGATCATTTTTTAAAAACTGTAAATAATGTTCATGTGTACTTGTGCATTAAAAGACAACAGACTATTTACAATGAATGAAAAAACTAAAAAACTCTGCAAGCAACAGATAAGTGCAGATAATAGCAGAAATGTTATTTAAGATGCGTGAAACTGTGCAAATATCATCCGGAAAGTAAACACTTATCGAGTTTGTTGGGAGCGGTGATGGTCATTGAGTCTAAGCTGCTTGGAGGGAGGATCTCCTATTACTCTCCTTTGTGCACTTAGGATGCAGTAGTCTTTCACTGAAGGAGCGCTTCAGTTCAGTAGCAGTGTCGTGGATGGGGTGGAAAACAATGGCCAACAGTGACACTGTGTTCGCCAGAGTCCTTGTGTCTCCCACCACCTGCACTGGGTTGATGGGGCATCCAGGGACAGGGCTGGCCTTCCTGATGGGCTTATCTAACCACTCCCTTTATTCCAAAAACTAAATTACCAAAAAACATCCACCATTTCCCCATCTAGTGACCTGTTGAAATCAGCTCCCAGTCAGTTTGCCTCCTTTCCAACTGGACAAAATTTCTCTGCTTGTGGGTGGCATCAAATGTTCATGCTCCATTTTTTCTTCAGAGCAAAACAATTATTGCAAAAGTATGAGAGAGCAAAGGAGTGAAATGACCAGTGTCCACTGAAGACTAACTCTCTGATGTACAAACCTTGATTAATAGCTGATATGTTTTGGTAACATACAGCTTTCTTTTATATACAGTGTTTCTGGACAGTCTTGAAAACTCTGGAATTTGCATTGGTCATTTTTCAGTTCTGAAGCAGTATGGAAAAAATATAAGTACATATTGAAAAAAATAGGGTTTTCCAGACTTTTATTATTCTTTCTTTTGAGAAAAAAGATCAAATGTAACATTGCTTAACAAATGTGATGGATTTACATTGACTTATATGGACATAATGAGTTCTACCTTCGATTTATTACACCAGAACTTGATCTAAACATTTTACCGATCATGAATTAAATTCAAACTCATAAAAAAAAATATATATATATATATATATTGCAGAAGAGTGGTATTGCAAGCGCAATTGGGTAATTCTTAGGTATGGTGCATTCACTGATCAAAAAAAGGAAAAAAAAAAAAAAGGATTTTTGAGTTTCTAGCTTGCCAGCTGCTGGTCAGGTTTAGCTTGATTGATCAAGTCAAAAAATTGGTTGATTCACCAGCCGATTTGTCGATGCATCTCCTGAAATTAGAAATGACTAACGTATTTGTAAGTATAAGTTTTGCAACAGGGTTGCAACAGGGTTATAAAACTAATAAGATGTTTTTTTTGCCTCTTTTTTTTTTTTTTTTTTTTTTTTTTTTTTTTTATTAATTTGAGTGTGGTAGCACACAGATCTGTTAAGACAATCCTTTCTAATAGGAAGCCTTTCAGACTGCAGAGAAGCTTGGTCGACACAGAAGCACAGAGGGCTTTGAAGATGTCCTATCTCTCATCTTCCAACTTAACAAAAAAGCAAGAGAGGGGGCCTGCAGGGACAGAGCAGGGCTAAGTTTCTATTAACACTATCTACATAACACCTAAGAGGTCCCTGCGTTTGATGTGACAGTGTCCAGATTAGCTAAGAATGAGAACAACAAAAGTGTGTTTATCGTCTTGTTATAGCCTGGAAGATGGGAAGAGAAGCCGTGTTTTCTGTGTGTCTCCACAACAAGGGTATTCAAACCAATTTAAACCGATTTTTTTTTTTTTTTTTTTTTTTTTTACCTCCCACAAACGTTTGCTGTTTAGTTGCTGCAGTTTTACGCACATAAATTCCCATGTGAGTGATGTACACAATAATCATCACCAAAGGCATAAACTGTTCCAAAGATTCAAAATGATGCAGACATATGAATCCCTCCCCCTCAGTCCCCTATCTCAGATTGTGAATTTCTCTACAGTAGTCAAACATCATTCTCCAGCCACCATTTAGAGCTATCACACTGTTGTGAAACAAATTATATGCTACCTGTGTGTTTGACATTCTAAGTGTCAGTGTTTGGTTTGACTAATGGATTTCTTCTGACAGAGAAGTGGATGGGATCTCTTAGTGTCACCATGTGAATTGCAAACACAGTGAGCAAAATGGATGGCCCTGTGCTTTTTAAGTGTCTGTTATTCTGCTGCTAACATCCTCAGTGATGGATAGACGGAGGTTAAAACTGTTTTTTTATTTATATTTTTTTCTGTATTCATTTATCTATTTTGTGAGCGCTGTTGTTCATCCTGCATATTAAAGATTTCTAAAAATCAGATGATTAAAAACAATCAGACTAGGAAAACTACAAATTGAAGCTTTTCAGAATTAATTTATCGCGTTAATGTCCTCCAGTAAATCTTGAGAATGAGTTTTAATTTTAAAATATTTTAATACTGTAATTTTAATGTGTTAACATTAAACATAGTTGACTTTCTGCTGGTTATTCATATGTACAGGATCTGCTGGATAGTTCGTGTAGTATTTATTGATGTTTACTTAAATGCTAATGTGCTAATTCAAAAGTTCAATTAATTTGCTCTATACATATAAACCATTAATGCTGATACTATTGAAGTTCTTGTCTTCAGTCAAAAGGAGATTTGACAGGTATTGTTCAGAGTTGAAACCACTTTGTTTTGTATAACTTTTCTATTCTTGTTTTTTATTGTTATTAAAAGCTTTTCTTGTGGTGATAGCTACCTGTTTTCATCAGGAAAACAGGTAGCTATCACCATCGGAACCATTGGCTTTACTTAAAACCAAGGTGCAAGGGAAGATAATTTTCTCAGGGTTGGGTGCATGTTGGTAAAATCAGATCTCACATTTCACTCTATAACATTTAGAACATTTCTTAGCATCTGTCTACCACAAGGTGTTACATATTTAGCATGCAACAGCTTGACCATCCAATAAACACCAGCAGCACGACATATTGTTGAGGAATTGACTGTTACTAGCTAGTAAAAATGCAATGTCATCACAACACCACATGAAAAAGCAGATGTCATTCACAACACAAATTAACCATCTAAATGGATGCCCCATTGCTAAATTATATAACAAGTTAATTAAAAAGTAATCTATTTTGGGAGTAGAGCACTTCTTTTCTAATTTCCTGCTGGAGCTAGCAGTGCTGCTGTGCTAACATTAACTCATATGTACACAGCAAACATCATCCATTGCCATCTTTTCATGGCTATTTCAGTTCAGACATGTTCCTATGAAGCTCTTAATAATATGTTGAAAATTTGACATTCTTATCTCATATGCCCCGTCCAAAAAAGGCCTAAAAAAGAAATTGAGTCATGCTTTGATGGCCCATTTGATTAATCTTAACGTCATTTCAAGTACATTTAGAGATTACTAGATGCTTTTATGTGGATGGCTTGTCACCTCTTGGTTTTCTACCACTAACACATTGTTTCCATGAAAGGCAATGCCCTCTTTTCTTCACAATATAACATATCTTAGGGGTTAGTTTCAGCAGCAATTTTTAGATGACCTTTTCTTCAACCATGTAACATCGGACAACAATTTTGTTGGCATTCATGTTTGTGAAGAAACAAAACATTCTTTGCTGTTTGCTGTGTGGAAATATTGCTGATGCTATTCCCTTCAGTCACGAGTCAAGTTTATTTGTAAAGCACATTTCAGCAACAAGGCAGTTCAAAGCGCGATACATGATAAAAACAAAATGCAATTAACAAACAAACAAAAAAGAAACATTACATTACAGTGGCAGAATAAAGAGAAGTAGTGAAAAGTAGTAATCCAGACTAGGATTAATCTAATTCCCAGTTATTAATTAAAGGCAACTCTAATCAAATGGGGTTTTACCCTTGATTTAAAGGAACTCAGTGTTTCAGCAGTTTTGCAGTTTTCTGGAAGTTTGTTCCAGATTAGAGGAGCATAAAAACTGAATGCTGCTCCTCCATGTTTGGTTCTGATTCTGGGGATGCTGGGTAGACTAGAACCAGAAGACCTGAGTGGTCTGGAAGGTTGAGACAATGACAACAGGTCTTTCATGTATTTTGGTGCTAAGCCGTTCAGTGATTTATAAACTAACAGAAGTATTTTAAAGTCTATTCTCTCAGCAACAGGAGCCAGTGGAAGGACTTTAGAACCGGGGTGATGTGCTCTATTTTCCTGGTCTTAGTGAGAAGGCAAGACGCAGCATTCAGCTGCAGCTGTCTGATTGACTTTTTTGGCAGACCTGTAAAGACATTGTTATAGTAGTCAGTGTGACTAAAGATAAACACATGGATTAGTTTCTCAAGAAGTTAGTTGTCGTTTAAGCAACCAAACCCTCAGAATGTGTGTTTATGTTTTGGGTATTGTTACTATATGAAACATTGTAGTTGCAACATGCCAAATATTTTAACACTATTACTGGATAGTCAGAAGACGTGGCCAATGTCTGAGCTTTTGTGTGACTAAGCCCAGACAGTTAAGGATGCTCTTTTTGCTTACAATTTGTTCATACCATTGACTTAACATCATTGCCACAAATCAAATTGATTTTTTTTTTTACTCTTGAACACAGGACAGGGGGTTGTTTGGGACTGCCAAGGGTTATAGCTTGATGGCAGTTTAACTGGGATTATGAGTGATTGTGGAAATGGCTTCTCCCCTTGAGCCAAAATGGGCTCTTACGAGTTGAATCTTCCCTTTGATGTTGACTATAAATATGAATGGACTGAGGGGTGATCTGTGGCTGTATAGAAATGTTCTTCACAGCATTTTGTAAATGTCTATGGAGAGGAAATTTGACAGCAACGAACCAGGATATTAAAGTACATATAGTCACAGAATTCTCTTAAATCATTTATGAGGACATGCTTCTCCGTGTGTCCCCCCAAAACACACACATATCTATCTATCTATCTATCTATCTATCTATCTATCTATCTATCTATCTATCTATCTATATATATATATATATATATATATATATATATATATATATATATATATATATATATATATATATATATATATATATATATATATATATATATATATATATATGTATATATGTGTGTGTGTATATGTATGTATATATATATATGTGTGTATATGTATGTATATATATATGTGTGTATATGTATGTATATATATATGTGTGTATATGTATGTATATATATGTATATGTATGTATGTATGTATATATATATATATATATATATATATATATATATATATATATATATATATATATATAATACGAGATGAATGTATGTTTCTAAACTAGGCTATGTGTTTTGGGAATGTGAGTACAGCTTGGAGTGAGGAAGGAATGATGAGAGAAATGGCTGTCTTAATACTGCAGAGCTGAGCTAAAGCAAAGCATTGCATCTTTAGCTTTCACCAGCCCACACGCTCCCACGTCAAACCCATATATTTAGCATGGGGGGTTTGAGGGGGGGGGGCGTGATTTCTGCTCCATGTGCTGCGGTGCGAGAGGTGCACGGGGCTTCTGAAATGTTTGTCTTTGTTCTCCTGGCAGAGTTTTCTGTGCGTGGGCGTTCACAGTTTCTAGGAGCACCTCGGGAATGCATTTCAACAGATGGAGGTTTTTTAAACTGGAGCGCTGGCATCAAGAATCAGGGCTATATGCTTTTGTTGCCTCCTATGTTAATTTGTTTGTTTGCTTGTTCCTGTGTTTGCTCTCCAGCAGGATAATCACAGGGTGTGGAGACCGGAGCGGAGTTGCAATTATTCTGTCATACTTATAGCCATGAAGGATCTGTGAGATCTGACACAATATTTTTTGGGGTTGGTGCTGTTTTTGTGTCAAAACTGATTAAGGGCAGAGTTTTTGTCAGTTTTAATTAGGATAAAGCTATACCAATGTAAGCTTGGATGTTATGATTCATTGTAAGAGGGAAACACTAACATGTGCTGTCCTTGGTGCTGATATAGATGCTGGTATTAGGTACCATTTACTCTTGCTATAAATGTATCTGTTTGAGCTTTTTAGTTTGAATACTAAATGTATTTTAAATGTATTATATTTACTTGACTGGATTTCATCTCGCCCAGACTCAGATGTCAACAGAAGAGGGTCACATCTTGTAATACAGCGTTCAAGCTAAATGAAATGTGAGCAAGCTGTGTACTGTTTGCTGTGAAAAATGCCCCTCAAACAAAACACGTAAACAATTCATACCACCTCAAAGCAAAACTGCAGCATGTTTTGACACCCATCCAGCATACTAGCTTTCCGTCTTTTGTCTACAGAACATTTTTTATTCAATTTGACAGCCACAGAAAGGAGTAATTGCTTTTCTGACCTGTAATTTTGGCTCGGCCTTTGTTTAAACTAAAATGCATACCTTTTGATTTATGTCTTTTGTCATGCTGCCGAACTTCTCTGAATTACCTGAACCCATGTGGGCCAGCCTGTAATGCTATTACTTCAGCTCCCTAAGAGCTGTTGGTCGATGAAATATTTTTCAGATTTATTTATTTTTTGCTTTGTTTGACTAATTAATGACTAAGTAAAGTGACCATATAAAGTTTTTCTCTTGTTGTTTTCTGTATAGAAATATTCCTATCAACTCTGTTATATTTGTTGTACTTTTTTCTTGCTCTACCTTTATCTCACCTTTTCCCTTCTCTCTTCCTTCTCCCTCTTCATGGCTCTCCTCTCCATGTTTCCACCTCTGTGTCTCCAAAGCCGTTTTTCTCCTCACTCAGCGGTTGGTGGCACTCCTCTTGAGACAGTCGGTGCTAGAACGCCGCAGGGTTCCCCGGAGCCAATGCGTAGCCTACAAACAGTGTCTAAGAGCAGACATGATTGCTTTGTATTAGTCCTTAAATAAAGCACCGTCATGCACTATCTGGATTCTGTGTGAATGGGTGGCTGGAAGAAAGATTTGATATTAATGTACACTAGGGATGTAGCAACAAAAAAGATTTTGCATTATAAATAAAGTGGGCCAAATTATAATTTCATTTAAAACAGTAGGTGTAACCATCAGAAATTTTAGCGTGGAGATCATTAAGGCTCATAATCTGTTGTTCCCTAATATGGACCAAGTTTCCAAGTTTTTTTTAAACCTGTGTTTGTGAAATAAAAATACCCTTCACTGACATGCCCTTCCTAATGCAATGTCTAATTTAATCATGGATGTTCTGGGTGTAGTGCACACTGTGTAAAATGTGTACCCCAGAGTGTTTAGAACCAAACAAATAGGTCACTGTTATGGTAAGGTGCTATAAATAGTGTTTTTGTGTGGCTGTGTATGTGTGTCAGGGATGTTCCATCCAATTTTAGGCTCTCAGGAAAGGCGAGGAGCAGGGAGACCAAGGGAATGAGCCCCAGCTCTGCCAGCTAATGGTTTCTGTGTTTTTAATAACTTGCTTGGAGGCATCTCCTGTTGTAATTCACTGTACGTTCTCAGCAGCAGATAACCCCTTCCATACATTGCAAGGGATGGGAGACCATTGTAAACAGCTGAATACAACATTTGGCCACCCAATAAACTGTTTAATATCAAAACGTCAATGCTTAATAAACAGAAAGGAATTTAATCTCCTCAACTGTCCTGTTTGGACTTTAATTCCAGCTGGAATGAAGGCAGAGATTCAGCAGGAATAAAGTAGATCCTGAAAAGGATGAACACAGACAGGAGGGTTAATTTATTAATGCCCCCCCCAACTCCCCACTAACCCATTCTCCATCAGACTGACAGAGACTCTTTGTGCATAACCTTTTTAAGGGCGAGGTTCATTAAAATCCATGTCTACTGCACATAAATAGTGCACACAGAGAAAGGAGACTATCTAAATTCATTCATTGGTATATGGATATAAAATAAAGGTTTTAGTTTCCAATAAAGATTAGGTTCATAATTAGCCATGGTAGGTCCTGTGCATTAATAACACTTGCTTCCTGGACCCATGTTAATTCACTCTCTGTTTTCAACCACTTTATTGCTTGGAAATTCAATCACTCTTTGCCCACTTGTTCATTTGGAAATCTCCTATTCCTGTATGTTGTGTTTTAATGTAGAGAGACAGTGCTGTCCTTTACATTCTTGCCTGATTCTTGACAAATTGACCCAACCTCCCCGCAGCCGGTCATTACACTCACAAGCTTTGTAGTCACAACCTTTATTAGGTTCAGATGGTTCTTATTCCACAGGCTTACTCTGAGTGGATATTTATTCTGATGGAAGAAGAGGGAGGGGGGATGCATTATGCTGACGCTGGTTGTTTACTGTATGATGATTCAATGCACAGTAATACAAAAAAAAAAAAAAAATCTTAGGATTCAATTGATTTTATTACTTATGTTATTAATATTCTGCACCCTCAGCATCACATACTACTTTGCTTGAGCATTTTGGTATTTGCTAAGCATTTGATCTGAGGCTTATCATCTCACATAGTGTCAGCACTCATTCGCAGCTGCGATTCAACAGTGCATCCTGCTCACGTAAAAAGGGAAAGCTGAGAATCTAAACAGACTCATAGAAAACTATCCTTCTCACGACCCAGCACTGGCAAACAGCACTCATAATGGTCATTTATTTTCCCTCCTTTGATATAGCTGCTGAGTTGCCTTGAGAAGAAAGGAGCAGATTGTTTGTTTTGCTGAAGCCTCTTTCATTTCACCGCAGAGAAAGAGGCTATTAATATTGCCTTGCCATTCATCTTATACACTGATAATGCAGGCATCGCTTGAAGATGAAAAGAAATAGTGCATTGCTGTCACCTCGGCAGATGACACATGGAGCTCTCACTGGGTGCCAGCTTGAATAGCACTGAGGCTACAGGGTAAAGTCAAGGCATGACTAAACAAAGACGGCTCGTTAAAGTTGTAAGAGATGACGCCATTAATTTTAATATAAGATAGTAAAATCCAAAGTCTGTATGCCAGTCAAAGACTGTATTAAATCTTTAAGGATTAAAAAAAAAACTCAGTTAAGAAAAATGACTTTTCTTCCACCCTTAAATCTGGAAGAGTGATTTAAAAGAAACGGACTCATAACAGACACCAGCAGAAAATGTTTTTTTTTTTTGTTTGTTTGTTTGGGGGGGGGGTTTGTCCTTTTTTGGTTCAGGGTAATTTGTCAGACTATGGTTTATTATTTTTATTGCATTAACAAGAAAAAGATGTACCACTTCCTTCAGGTTGTGGTTAAGTCTCTGCCTCAAGCACAGGAGTACAATTCTGATAGTACCTTGTTTGTGAGTGATGGTTGGATTGAGTGAGAGACGAATAGATGGATTGGGACCTCATCTGCGGTAATGTGGGCATTACACTTGTCTATATAATGCTAGGCTAGGTTCTCAATTTATCAGCTTGTCTGTAACAATTGTGAACAGACCTATAGTGAAATTTGGATCATAAAAGAGATTACAGATACAAGCAGCTGAAATGAGTTTCCTCTGTAGGGGTGCTGGACCCAGGGTCAGGGTAAAGATCTCACTAATCAGGGAAAAGCTTGAAATAGAGTTGCTGCTCTCCCACATCAAAGGAAGTCAGCTGAAGTGGTTCGGATCTAAATGCCTCCTGGACACCCCTCTGGAGGTCTCCTGGCAAACCCAAAACTTGCTGGAAGAAATATATATCCTTGCTGGCCTGGGAACACCTTGGGATCACCTAAAATAAGCTGGAGAGTTTCACCAAGGAAAAGCCTTGGGCCGGTATTAGATTCTCATGGTATTGTTATTTTGAATAAAAATACCATAGTTTTACAGTTTTTGTCCAAAAATTTAAAACAAAAAAATTATTTTTATTTGAACCAGGAAAGCAAAAATTATTTGTACTTCTATAAAATAAAATATTCATTATTTTAAGTTATAACTGTTATTTTTTGCATGCTTTATACATAGAACATATGTGTGTATTTTATATACTCAAGTACACATGCCTGCTGGATGGATGATTTGTAGGTAGGTGAGTTAGTGGTTAGCTCTGTTGTCTCACAAGGGGGAAGTCTAATCCTGCTCCCTAGAGACTGCAAGGATTAAGCAAGCATAGAAAATAAACAATAAAGACTTATTCTATTCTATTCAATTCATTCTAAATGAATAGATATCCTGGAATTATTTCTCGATAAACATCAAAGCCCGTACATTTTCCCCAAAATTATAACGAATTTTAAGTCGATAAGCAAAAAACTTAAATTACTTTTAATAGAGCTTGCTTTGTAGTCCTTAACACTTCTTCCTGGCCCCAGCAGCTTCTCTTAGTGTGTTAGTATCATTATATCTTGCAAATGGTTTTGTGGAAGTATGATTTTTTTCTTATTTTCTCCTCTCTTCCCACTTCCAAGCTTTGGTTTAAACGTTCAGAAAAGTACAAGCTCTGCTAAATTTTGGCAATCTTCTATAGTATATTTTGGTCTGATGAGAATAAAAATGTGAATGATGCCAAATTTGTTGAATGAGGTGTATAATATCTGATTACAAGACAAAAATTTCCTGTCTCAGTAAATAAAGTTAGAGCAGAAAGAGGAATTCTAAGCAAACTGAGTAAATGAAAGTTTTTTTTATATCCCTTTAACATAAGCTATCATCGCCCTCCATTTTTGTTCTAAAATGCTGCTGTCTCGCTCTGTTTTTTCCTCTCCAGCTGTCTCTCTCAGTCTCTCTCTGGGCATGTGACCTAGCTGCAGACTTGTGGGAACTGTAGTGATGCTGTCAAGCTGAAAGCCTCCCCCGAGCCACAGAGGAAACAACATAAGGAAACATTAGATCAGCCCCCAAATGTCGACACAAACTCGTGTATTTGTCAGGCTGACCTGGATTTCCTTAAAACGGCACTCAGTCTTACCGTTGAGAACTGTCACCACACAACATGGTGCTTTTTGAGAGATAGGGGAGCAGATGGGTTTGACATTGTTCAGTGTAGTTTCCCCTCTATTGATGCAGCTGTGCCTCAGCTCGCGTATCTGCTTAAAGACGCTTGTCAATTAGGCGTAATTACGAGCGGGGATAACTGGCTACAACAAACAAGAATTAGCTGTTTAAAGAGAAGGGGAGGTGCCATGTGAATTCAAAGTGGGAAGGAGTCAGTCTTAATCATAAAGCACTAAAGTGTGTCCACACACTCAGAAGCACACCAACATGCAGTACTGTTCACAAACACATTTTTCACCTATTCAAACACACTATTTCTGTTAGAAATCCAAAGTGAGAACAGAAATGGTGCTGAGGGGAAGTTTTTCTCCAATTCACTTTCCCCCCTTGTTCACCCTGCACCCACTAGACTCTCACTCCCAGCCCCTGTTCCAACTTTAGCCTTAGTGGCAAACCAAGGTTTATTTCCCTGGTGGAAATATCAGACTGTCAGTCCGATCAATTGCCAGTGTCCAGGGCACTTCATGGTTCTTCTAATTATAATCCTGTGCAGCTGGCGAGGGCCTGCATAGCTGTGGGTCAGCCATTGTAATAGAGGCATCACTGGGCTATAGATGGATGGAGCGGAGCGCCAGCCAAAGCCTCGCAGTCATTGCTCGCGTTGGTGGAGAAGCTTTACTCCAGCAGTCAGCACAGGGGCCAGGGTGTCTTATCTGGCTCCTCCATGCGGCTCACTGTATGCTAGGGGAGAGCATTACCAATTCTCTGCCACTCTCCCCCACTTTCCCTCCTCACATCCTTATGAGAAGTCTAGGCACTGTGCCATGTTCGGGTGCAGAGACAGAGATGCTGTCTTCTCAGCAATACTAAGGGCTGGATAGCACCAAATTGCAGCTTTGGTTGCTTTGTCAAGTATTTTGAGCTTGTTTTTGTGAATAGAACTTTGTTAGGATGCAAACTAGCTTATTAATAGCTGAAGCTTAATTCTAACTACATAAACACTGTGCCTTGCAAACCCCTCATACACTTTCAAGTTTTTTAGATTTTGTCATGTTACTCCCACAAACATCAATGCATTAAGATTGGGATTTTATGTAGCAGAACATCACAAGGTAGTGCATAATGCTAAAGTTGAGGATAAAGAAAAATTGTTTTTCGAGTCCACGTAAATTTAATTTCAATCTCAGTCTAAATCCCCTTGTTGTTTGTTAGAAAACATTAGTTAACAAACAGCATCATGAGGATCAAATAACACATCACACAGGTATGGTATGAAACTGTGGACAAGCTTAAAACAGAGTTAGGATAGAAAACAATATCTAAATCTTTGAGCATTTAACAGAGTCCTTTGAAAGGAAAACTCCAGCACTCCACAAATCTGGTCTTAAAGGAAGACCTGCAGAAATGCATTGCCAAAAGGAAGCCATGAGGAGTCGCTCTTAAAGTTTGCCAAAATCCATGTGGTGGACACAGCAAACAGGTGGAAGAAGGAGCTCTGGTCAGACGCGAGTAAGATATAACTTTTTGGCAAAACTTGCAAAACTACTTGCACAATGCTGTGTAGCTGTAGACCCTATATGACTCAATGGATGTCCAGTCATAAATCCAATTGAGATTCAGTGACACCATTTGAAAACTGCTGTTCCTGAGGTTCTTTGTTCAACATGACTGAGCAAAAACATAAAAAATTCCAACAAAATCTGAAAGTTCTGTTGACATAAATATTCGTGCACAGCACTGTGTTTTAGACTAACATTACTGTGGGCAAGACTTACCTCAGGTTTTATGTCTGTGCGTGTGACAAATATCACCAGATATTTTCTTCCCTCCAAACATTGCGGGTGCACATCCTCACTAAAGGAATTGTGTGAATACTATGTAGAGAAGGCACTCTACTCTCTCCTCCCTCTTTCTGTCTTCTTGCTGGCATTTGGTGATTCTCATCTTGACATGCTGAAAGAGGTGTGAGCAGAGCAGAGCATGCGAGCCATGGTAGGGTGAAAACGATAGAAAGGAAAAGGAAAGACAAAAAAGAAGAGGGTGATGAGGAAGCGCACGAGAGAGATGAACAAGAAGGAATGAAAATGAGCGTGGACAGCAAATGGTCAGAGGGCAGAGAGATGAGGTGGACAAAAAGAGCAAGAGACAGGCGTAAAACCAAATGACACTAAAATGAAAAAAAAAAAAAAAAAAAAAAAAAAAAAAAAAAAAACGACAGAAAGAGAAACATGTAGCAGATGGGAACAACTGAGTCCGGAAGATATGACACAAAGAAGAACGAGAGGAGAGACAAATGAGGGATACCGGGAGCAAAAACCAGCATCTGAAATACTCAAGCTAACTGAGTTATGTAAGCACATGCTGCTGCTAGGGAACTGAGGGCGTCTGCTTGAGACAAGGAAAGCTTTCTGTCAACAGAAGAGGGAGAGGGAAAACAAATAAAATGTTGAAAAAACTGAAATGGAAATACTGCAAGGAAAAAAGATGTGTTGAAAAAAAACTTTAGGGGTAGAATCAAAGTGTGGAAGGTGGTCTGGAGAGACACCAGGAAGTTACAGTGGTCCAAAAATGTAAGCACAGAAGATGGTGTATTGTTTTCTCTGACAATACAAGTAAAGCATCATCTGTATTAGACTACAACATTAAAAGTGAAGGGGTTGATTTGGGATGACTCTGCAAGAAATAAAACTGCTGAGTTTTGTGTGTATGTGTGTGTGGCTTTTAAGTTGTCAGTGTAACCTTTGTGTTAAAGAAAGTTCCAAATCACTTAAGACATGCAACATATACTCTTGTTTTATTAATAATGTAGATATCGTGTGACTCTCTGAAACACCAAATGTTCTCAGCTGAAGCTGTTGTGCACATTATATGCTTGTACAGCGACTGTATCCATGGCCGTTTGTTTGTTGGGCAATTTGTAATACCTCCCTTAAGAGAGAGAGAAAAGGGATTTTCAAGCTGCATGGACCAAATAGAGTATGAAAAGGAAAAATAGAAAAATTTGCCCCCTCCCCCCACCCCCCATCTCTCCTCCACTCCCCAGTGCCCACTTCTCATTGAATAACAGAATGCAGCTCCAGCCCAATCTTCTCTCAATTCCTTTGTGTTTCAATCCATTGACTCCGTTTGCTTCGCCTTATCTTTTATTTTGTTTCATATATTTAGTTTCATTCATATTCTAACCTTGGTGACGTTTTTTTTCTTTGCAGCCTTTAGTGCCAACTTGACCATTAATTCTTGGCTTGTCAGAAGTGTGATAGGTGTGTCACGGGCCTCCATCACATTTTCAACTTGTTGACCTTTGTCTTAGAAATTACTTCTCTCTCCTTGCCAGCTGGAAGAATGACAAGATATTGCCTGGCAACAAAATCCGCGGCTGATGCTCTGTGACCGTCCCACCCTGACGACTTCCACTCAGCTTCTCCCTATTTCAGTCTGCCAGTGACTTTAGATGGGGCTGTGAGTGAGCATATGTGTGTAGGCTTGCTCTCACAGTGCCTTGTAAAAGCTCTCAAAACCCTGTAACTTTTCCACATCTTATGTTACAACCATTGACTTTATTGTATTTCATTGGGAATTTATGCGATTGATAAACATAAGGCTGGATATAACTAAAGCTGAAAGAAAACACTTTCAAAGTTCTTTACAAATTAAAATCTAAAAAGTGATTTATATATATATAGCATATCTTTGTTTATATATACTGATAGAAATCTTGGTTGTATGTTTAGTGTCACTGTGTCATTTCCCAGTCTCAAGTTGTTTTGCAACTCCTAAAAGATTTTCTTCCAGGAATGTCCTGTCTTTAACTCCATCCATATTCTTATTTGACAAACCTTCTACAGTGTGATACTTCCACTACCATGTTTCACTGTTGGGTTTGCGTGTTCAAGAGGTTTGTGTGTATTAGGTTTCTTCCACACATAGCATTTTGCATGTTGGCTAAAATGTTTAATTTTGATCTTATCTGAGAAGAGCACCTTCCATATTTTTTGCTGTATTCTCTACATGGCCTGCTTCAAACTTTAAACTGACTTAACTTCGTGGCAAACCAGGTTTTTGAAGTGCACAATGGTTGTTTTGTCAACAGATTCTCTTGAGCTGTAAATCTTTGCAGCTGCTCCAGATTTACCATGGGCCTTGTTGTTGCCTCTCTGATGAATATTTGGCTTGTTTGTTCTGTCCGCTTAAGTAAATGGCCATATCTAGATAGTTTTGCAGTTGTCCAATACTCTTTCCATTTTGAATGCTGGTTTGTTTTATAACTTAACCCCGATTTAAACTACTCCACAATTTTCTCACTGACATACCTGTAGTTTCCTTGTTGTTCAAGATGCTGTTTGTCCATTAATGTTCTCTAACAAACCTCTGAGGCCTTCATAGAACAGACTGTATCTATTATTAGGTGACTTTCAAAGGCATTTTTTTATAGGGGTATTAGTGTATAGAGGGCTACATTACAATGCTTGCCACACTTTTCAGACTTTTTTAGTAAGTAGTGTTGAAAACCATGCCTCATAATCCCTCTGCTTTACAATTTAGACAACTTTGTGTTGGTTTGTCACATAAAAACTCAACTTTGGTTGTAATGTGACAACATATGAAGTTCATTGGGATATGGATACTATTGCAATGCACCAAATGTGAATAAATTCTTTCAGAAATTGTCTTTCTGCACAATGAAAGATGCAGGAAAGATATGAAAGTGGAGAGTGGAAACAATGGCATTCATTGAGCAAAATAAGAGGGGAAAGTATCATAAAAAAATGTCTCCAGAACTCTCAACCCAGTACGAGCAGTGTATAATCACCCAACTTTACCAGAGTAACGACACCATCTGGGCTTGGGGAAGACAGGGTCCTTCTCTTCAGCTGAAAATGGCTTGCATAGATGCAAGGCGATTAGAGCATGGGATGTAAAAGGTCTAATCTCAGATGGAATTCTTGCAGCTAATAACAGCAAATCCAAACACTATAATTTATATTCCAGTCAAATATCTTGAAAGGCTTTTTGATTTTTGAATCTATTTTGAATTGCGTTGGGGTTTTTTCTCACACAGGCTGTGTGATGGACAAGTAAGTCTTTCATTTTTGTTTACATGCAATGTCGATGCCTGTCTCTGAAGTTTTGATTACCACATACAGATTTCCCCTTTAAACCCACGACCGAGGCCTCTTTAGTCTGATTGGACATTGTTCACCCTAATCCATCCACCTTTTCATTTTCCAACAGCAATCTCACTTTAAGCCTCAACAAATTATTTGCAGAAAATGGTTTCTGTTCCTCCAATCAGGGATACTCAAAGAGAGGTCTGTGATGTTACTTCAGCCTCCAGTACTGCAGCATCCATTTTTACTTTCATGAAATGACATCTCATTTATATTTTGTTTTCACATATTTTTTTGTCAAGAGTGTGATAAAAAAAAGAGAAGGAAAAATATGTGACAATGATGGCTCTCAATGACCTGTTGTCATAGCAACACTTCTCTATTGATCTAGCCAGCCCTCATCTCCTTTTACATTCGTTTTCACTCTTGCTTTGCCCCCCTATCAGTCTCTCTTTAGTTACTCCCTCCGTCCCGGCTCTCACTTGCTTTCCATCTGTCTGTCGCACTGTGTCTTGGAGATTGATGCCCTGTGGGGGCTATGGTAACCTTCACCTGGACTGGAGCATGCATCGTACTCCTCTATTCCAGTCTGTCAGATTAAATCCATTGCTACCTGCCTCATCCATAAACACATTTATTCAAAATTTAAATCCTAACCCTAGGCGGTGATTCAGTAAATACTTTGAAGTGCAACTGTGTAACGTGATTGCGTTATTAAATGTTCTCGTGCCCAAATATAGACAAACTGCAGGCTAGGAACAAAAATGTACTTCATGCTCATTTCGACTCATTTTAATTCATTCTCTAATCTGTGCTGCGTTTGCCCCCTGACATGGTATGATAAAATACCACCCCCCCTCCCCCGGCCCCTTTTTTAGCGGAATAGCTCTTGCATCATGTTGCATAGTTTTAGTTGGAAAACTGTAAAATAAGAACTTGTGACTACTGTTGACAACCTTGCAAAAACATCCAAATCATCCTCATTAGTGTTGCTGATACTTCAAAGTAAAATGTAAAAGGTTGCAAAATTTAAAATCATGTTGTTGACCTATGTAGTGTATGTGTTGCATTATACTGTAATTAGAGATACACTTATCAGTTGGTGAAGAATGGAATCGGACAATTTTTCCTTGATCGGCTCTGATGATGATTGGCAGGTCAAATACTGAAAAGTTACACTTTTTTCCTTATCATCAAATGTGCTAAAACTATAACTAAGAACCATAATTTGGTGCATAAACACATTATTCAGTGGTATGCACTTTGATTTACTTTTTCTGAGTTTAATAAAAATCCGTGAAGATTAAGGACATATGCTTTGACGCATTAATGGGTCAAGAAATAAGTATTAGCCAAGAAAAAGAACCTATAGGCGCATCTCTAAATTTGCATTTCTGTACTGCACACAGAAATTTTTGCACTCATTCAGAGGTTTGGAATCTGGTGCATTTAAATTAGTTGCTCTGTAATTTGCATGCATTCTTGCAACTTTTAATTTAAAATCAGATCCAATTTTTTGTTGCTGAGACATGTTGGCTTGTAATACATGCATACCTTTGAGGGCAGTATTTCTTCAAGGCCATTGGTACTGCATTTTGTATTTGTTTTGCACAAATTAACCTTAAAATTCAAATCCATCTCTGTGCCCTGAGGGCTTCTCTCTAACTTGGAAAATTTATCAACTGTGCTTATTTAATTTTATAATTTAAGACTATTTTTTCTTTCACTTTGAAATAAAATATTTTACCAAGCAATGTGAACTAAAATACTTAAGACACACTGTAGGGAAAGTGACACAGATGCAAATATGTGCACACGAGTGGTGCTATACATAAGAATGCACAGCCTTGTGGTATAAGCATCATTTACATTGCCTCCCTATGCTGTCTCTGAATACTTTTCTTTTTGACAAATCTATGACTAATGCTAGGAAGATGGCAGAAATATTTTGAGCATGGATGATACCATTTTTTTATGGTCCAAGGAGGAATACATTTTAAAGTGGAATCTGCACAGCCTATTCACAGACCTCCTACACAATACCACAGTTAGGTGTATGTGTGCTATTGTGACTGCATGACTATGTGCTGCTCTGGGCCCCCAGTAGGTGGCTGATGCATCATTTTATGTCTGTTAATGGACAACAGGCATGATTGTGATTTAATCCTGGTCTTATCATGTGGTAAAAACCTCTCTAAATGTATGCTATTTCCTCAATTTTCTGCATGGGATCCTGTGAGGAAGAGTGACAAAATAGAAAGAATAAATAAAAACAGAAAAAAAGTATAAAGAAAGCAATAGTTTTCTTTCTCAACTTGTCATTGATTCATGTCTAGAGCTGGATCTAGTCATTGGAAAATGTGTTATATATACCAGGAAATAAAAACAATCTGGTCTTTAATAGATTCTAAAATTATTAAAGTTCAACTCCAAGAATTTTAGAAAAGAACCAGATTCCTCACTGTCATTACATTATAAATGAAGTAACCCCTTGATGCTTTCATTTGTCTCAAGAGGATGGACTACGTTGATTAACTGATCAGGAACTGTGCTCTTCAACCCGGAAAGGAATAAAATACAATTTTCAAACATTTTGGAAGTCCATTATTCTACAGAAAGAAAAATAATACACAAATGGAACACATTTATGAAGGCTGCCATTCTCAGGAAATTCCCTTTATGATCAAGCTGTAGCTGATAATTTGATATGGTTTGCAGCCAGTCACCCTGGATCTTGGCACCTTGCAATCACAAAGTCAAACATGAATATAGTATATCCCAATCAAAGTTCACACATTAAGCTGTGGAAATGTTGTGGTGAGGTCTTAAGAGGACTATGCATCAAGGAACATCTGCAAACCTCAATAAGATGAACTAATTTAAAAAAGAGTGCAGCAAAACCCCAGAGAATAGGCACATTTACATGGACATAAGTAACTGGAATAAACGGCTGATCAGAATAGAAATGCATCATGTAAACGCCCCAGCTGGAATATTCTGAATGAATTCAGCTTGATCAGAATGAATTTGTAATCTGAATGAGAGGAGTGGTTTATGCCGATTGATAATCCGAATGGCGTGCATGTAAACACTTGTTCTGATCATGTTAATCTGATTGTGGCAAACTGACCTGACTGCATATGTGTGTGCTGTCTGGGAAGTAAAACTGGTCTGCTGATCTCTCATCCTGTAATGCAGGAAGACCAACAGCATACAACTTAACCTATAGCTTAACCTTCCCGCAGTCCTAGCTCCACACTCGGGAAGAGCAAGGAAGATGTCACAGTCAGACGACGGGGATGCGATGGGGATGTCCTGTCAGCCCATCAGTTTCCAAAACCACGGAAAAAAAGCTCATAAAAGCGAACATGTGGTCAGACTGACCCCTGCAAGACAGCGGGATGCTTAATTAGGGAGTACAGTAAAGTCTCAACCATTATTAGAACCTGCCACGGGTTCATTCTGGGCGCTCAGAACACACAGTTGTTTGTTTGTTTTTATGTTCTGCACATACTGAAGAACAACTTCTTTGGTGTTTTGTTTGTTTGTTTTTTACAATGCTGTGCATGTCAGTGCTTCTATTCTGAATAAAGCTTAGTGCATGTAAACACACTTTATGATCAAGTTAATTCATTTTGTGCCCATATAAACACTACATTCGGATTATTTCATCCCAATACATTTCAATCCAATCAAGGAACTTTGTGCATGTAAACATTGCAACTAATGTGAGAGATGATGTCATATATAAGCTAACTTCTTCATATTTTTCCCACTGAAGGTAGTTTGACAAGCTATTGGATTATGGGCCTTTTATTGTCACATCATTTTGCTTTAATAATTAATAACAGAGTGGAATTTGTTGAGTGTTTTGTACAGATCAGGATGAACAAATCATAAAAGAACAAAGAACATAAGGGCTGCTCGACAAAAGAAATATATGCCAACCAAGAAAATCTTACTCACTGTTAAACTTGAAAACTATACTTTTGTTCGACATTTACATACTTTTTGGTTTTTTGTTTCTAGTTCCAGTTTGCAGATAGCTTTTTGGTCTACATCTGTAATCACCCACAAAGCTTTCTTGCTTAATAAAGTTTTAATGGAGCAAGGGATTCATGTTTCACATGTTAATAGATTCTTTTATGATGCAGTTCTCCTTAACCTTAAAGATGCTTTAGATGTTATTAAAAAGTGAAAGTTGTCTACCAAGTCAAAAATACAACTCATTGATTTTATGTTTATAGAAGTTTATAGTTGTCAGTTTTGTGGAGCACAACCTAAGCTTTCATCAGCTTGCTTCAATTAGTCATTTATTCTTGACATGTTCCTAATGTTATGGGTCCCAGGTTATCCTAGTTCCATCTTTTCTCGCTTCCAATCTTACCTTCATGACTCTGTTCTACTTTAACAGCCTGTCTGCTTGTTTCACTCCTGCCTTACTCTGTGGCTGCCTTAACACTATGACAGCCCACTAATGAAAGCAAGATAAGCATGCCAAGAAAACTGTTCATTTCAAAAAATGGAGAAAAAAAAAATCCTCCCACATAAAAAAAAAAAAAAAAAAAAAAAAAAAAAAAAAAATACTAGACCCAACCCTTATCATTGCAGTATTCCTCCCTTCTCTGTCCCTTGCTAGCCAGAGCAAATTTGATTGAGTCCGGATAGGGAGAGAATGGCAGCAGATAAAGCACCCGAAACTGTCGCCAAACGAGGCCTGATGCAGCAGAGGATAAGGGCTGAAATGCAATTATACTGGCAGAATTCTTATATTAAACTGAGAACACCAGTATAACACTGCTGCCACCATCACGGCGATTCCTCCACCCATCACCTCTCGATCCTTCCATCTCTGCTTTACCGTGAATGATGAGTGTCTAATCTCAGTTAGTACAGATCTCTCTTAGGTCTTAACATGGCTGTGATCTCTCCCCACACCTCTCCACCACCAGAGAGATGTACTGTGGCTGATAACACCTCCATTGGAGAAAGTTTTTTTTCCATCCCCCTCTCCATGGAATAGGCCAACACTCCTGTCAGCTTGGAGATCGTTACAGCTGTTTTTGTCTTTCTGCCCTAATGTGTTTCACACTTTGTATGGGCGTCTTTTAATGGGGGAATACATGTCACAGCTAACAGGCACAATCATGATTTTATTTCTTCCTCATCCGAGCTCACCAAAAAAAAATAAGAATGTGGTGTAGTATTGCATTTTGTACCCATCATTTTAATGTATATTCACTTACTTCCTGTCATATTTCCAGGATAATTCCATAAACATGCTGAACGGTTTCCAGTGGCTCCTCCCAAGGCATGAAGATTATTTGCAAATGACTGAGGTGCACCTTCCTGCTCCCAAAGCTCACCATCAAGAAAATAGGTTTTAATTATCACAATGATACCCTGACTGTCAGTAAAAAGAAAAGCCTTTCATAACCCCAAACAAGACAGTATATTAGACAACAAATAGGGTTTTTGTTTGACTTCTGATGTCTATCAATTCTCAAAGACTTTAGAAGAGGAAAGCACCTATCCCCAACCTTGTAACTGTTGAACACATAAAAAAGACAACAAGGTCTAATGTTCAGAGATTCACTGTTTGAAATTTTGTGGCCAATATTTCCAATATATGCTTTTTATAACACTTTGATGTGTTGATATCGATTAGTAAATTAGTAAAGCGATTGGTAAATTCTAAATCCACTTTGAGAAAATATAAAATCAAAAGATAGAAGAACAGCATTCAAACTACATTATTATTTCTCTCTTCAGTTTGTGAATTTTCAATATTTACCTGACAGAGAGAGAAAGCAATTGCTGTAAAACAGAATTTTACTATTTGAAAACAAACTGGTTTTAGAGTTGACATTTTAAATTGTCTTTAGCATCTTATATCAGTGATTAGTGTAGTTTGTGTGGCTAGTGGTTACTAATTGAGCACCAACAGAGAATGTAGATCCTTATCTTAACTCTAAGTTTTCCAAAAGGCTGTCTAAATTTCCAAAGCTAGCATGTTTTAATACAGAGGCTGAAATTTAAAAAAAGATAAAATATTGTAACCTTGCTATATAATGTTAAGCCTTCCTATTATTTCCTCTTTCTATGTTGCCAACTCCTTTGTAAATAAATTAACTCTTAAAGGGGCAGTATTATGTAAAATCTACTTTTTGAGCTTTACATCATGTTATAATGTTTTTCCCTAATCAAAAACATACCTGGAGTGTTGCCTTGACTCTTTCATGCATGTTTGAGAAATCCTTTAATCTCTGGTGGCAGCCATTCATCTATGCAAAACGCTTCAGTAGGGACCGAGGCACAGCTCCTCCTCTTTTCGAGGTGCAGCTCCTCCTTAGAATTACAGTTTCCAAGCTTCCGAGCTTCCGCCTCATAGAGCACCCCTCCCCTGCGACTTCACCACTCCTCTCCTCCAGACCAGCCAGCAGCAATTAGCAAACACCTGGTAGAACTGCGCATCTGTTTAACTCATTATATGTGCTACTTCTCAGTGAAATGCTGGTAAAAACGTTGTTAAAGAGTTAGCTGTTGTGGTGACTTCCCGGAGGTGGAGTTTCAGAAAGAGCAGGACTTTCTTAAAGAGACAGAGGCCCAATTTCAAGGCTTGAAATTATGAAGTCAAATTTGATATATACAGCATTTTAGTAACAACTGAAGGTAACATAGTTACTTGATAGTGCTTTAAAATGATTCTATGTGCCTTGAAAACACATAATACTGCTCCTTTAGAATACATGTGCAGGTAATTGTAATGGATCATGTAGAAGATAGGAATGATGAAGTGGGAAAGACAGGTGAGTAAAAAACACCCTAAATGTATTTAGAAATAAAAATCTTTTTTTTTTTTTTTTTTTTTTTTTTTTTTTTTTTTTTTTTTTTTTTTTTTTTGCAATTCTAACCTTCCTCCTTCATACTGCCAAAGGTGACCCAAAAGAGAGTTACAGGGGATATTATGTAAAATCAATTTTTTTTTTAGAGCTTTATGTCATCTTTAAAGGTTATTCCCTCATCAAAAACATATGTGGAGTGTTGCTTTGATTCTTTCATGCATGTTTGAGAAAACCTTGAATCTCTGGTGGCAGCCATTCAGGTGTGCCTAAATGCTTGCTCTCACAAAGCGCCGCCTATTTCCACAAAGCTCCTCCTTGAAGCTGAAATCTCCAGCAGAGCTTTTGCCTCACAAAGCTCCCCTCCCACAGCTCCACCTAACTAGTGGCAGCAGCAATTAGCAAATACCTGGTGAAACTGCGAGTCTGCTGAGCTTACCATACGAACTACTTCTCAGTCCAATGCCATGAGAATGGTTGTAAAAGGCTTAATGGAAAAAAGCTGTTGTGATGACTTTTTAAGTTATGTTTGATATATGCATTTTTATAATAACTGAAGGTAACATAATCACTTAACTCTGCTATAAAATGGCACTATGTGCCTGGGAAAACATAATTCCTCCTGTTTAAAGATTTGGGTTTATCAGATTTGAAATCATTTATTGAGATTTTTTAAAGTTATTATTATCTTGCTTTTTTGGGTTTTTTTAAAGTCTAAATCTCCCTGCGACCCAACAAGGATTTCAATGGATGAATGGAAGTCCTCCTCTAAGTCCACAACAAGTCATAGTAAAATATGAACATTTTTAACTTTTTTTTGTCTGAAATGATCATAGGTATCTCTCGACATTTGGAAAGTTCAAAATAGTAATATATAGTTTACTTTTAAATGGCTTCTCTCTGGTTTCAGTTTTAAACACCTCACTAATACAGCAAATTACTATCTTCTTCACTCAAGAAAAACACTCACACTGAAAAGTGGGGTTATTACTGTGGCCTGGTAGTGCTTAGATATAGTGCCTTCACTATTCAAACAAAGATTTTATTTTTGAGTTTCTAACCCAGTTGGTCACAGATGAGGGTTGATTGGATCAGTGTGAATAATGCTAATAATAGGCTGCTGATGAGGGTGGATTAGAGTTATGTAAATGGCTATTGTACTGAGAAGATGTGAGGCATTGTTAGGGACGGGTGGGCTGGCCATCATGCTATTCCGCTGTTTCCTGTCCTCCAGCTGTGAGGTTCATGGCTGCCACACCACTATTAGGGGTCTGTGAAACCGCCTGCTGAGTGCTCCATTGTCAGCTGCCCGCTTAACAGAAAGAAAAAAAAGGAGAGAGAGGTTCAACTTCTATTGTAACGCTGCTGCAAAACCAAAATGGAATGAAAAAAACAACAATAAAAACAAAAAGGAAACAAAAACCAACATCTGATGTCTATATAATTGCATTGTAAATGGAGTCCCTCCCTTACCAGCGTTTGTGCTTTTGTTTCTATTCATTCATTTTCTCCCTCTCTCTTTTTTTTCCTGCTAAACTGTCTGCTAATTAAGCACTTCCATTAGGCAGCCTGTAATTGGTTTGAAAAGTAATGACAAGCTAGTTTATTTACAAGGTAATTAGAATAAAGGCAGGCTTTGTTCTGATAATAATCATTTAATTCTTGAGTAACGAAGAGAGGAACAAAAATCCAGAATTAAGGTTATTTGATGGACAGGCAGTTCAGCTATATGTACTTATTAATGTTTTGTCCTATCTGTAAACATCCTGCTCTCTCAACAAGAGTTGACCCTTTTTTCATCCTGCTGCTGTTTTGTTCTGTGTGCAAATACAGGCCTTACTTTGATAAGTGGATGAGATTGAGCTAAATCAAAGGAGACATGCTGGGCCCGCATTCTTCATCTCTTTGCTCTCAGCCATCATTATGCTAAATGTACAGAGCTGCTCTGTCAGTTGAAAGCTGGAGACTCTGCTTTGTTGGTGTGATGGCTTGAAAGGAAGATTCAGACATTGTGTTGTTCCAATAATGTACAATTTTCTTTTCACAGCAGATTGGTAGGTGGAGGCTACATAGATGGCAGGCTTTGTAGGAGGAGGAGGGTGGACAGAGAACGGAGGCAGCCAATGCCCATGCACTTGGACATCTCTGCCCTTCACTTTCCAGGCAACAGATGGAAACAGTGTATTAAGGCACCCAGGGGCAACCCTAGGCACCCTGGCAAAGCTGAGGCATGGCTAGGTTCAGGGGGAGCAGGTGGGCATCTGTTCCATGCCCTTAATCGCTTGCCGCACCCGCCATTCCTGTGGTGAGCTTGGCTTTTTCTGTGTGCCTGAGTGTGAAGGTGCGGAAGGATTTATTTATGTGCAAAATGCAAGTCTTGATGTGTCACCTCTCTCCTGGCCTGATTCAAGCATAAGAGGAATTAACTATTTAGATGTATCAAAGAGCTAATTAGACCTGGTGATCCTTGCCAAAGAGAACATGTGGAATTCAAATTTCTGATTGCACTAATGTAAAAAGTAAATACAAAGTAAACATTTTGCACTTGGATGAAAATGGAGAAATAAACCTTAATATTTACAGAAAAGTGGAGATCACATCATGTGTTTTTTTAAATACTCACAGACTATGTAATTATTTTCTTAAATCAGTTAAATTAATGGAAATTATCACTGCTTGGGTTAAAGGATCAGGGTGAAGGATATAGTGACACCTTGTGGTAGCATTCCTTCCATCGAAAATATGACCGCTGGTCATTAAATAGTGAAAACTACATATCTTACAGGGTTTTTAAAAAAAAAAAAAAAAAAAAAAAAAAAAAAAAAAAAAAAATTATTTATTTATTTTTAGTCCAGCAGGTTTGTTAAGGAATTCTGGATTTTTGGAGGACTGTGACATGAGCAATGTAAGATGTAATGTTACATTTTTTTCCTTTCAACAAAACATCAGATGGCCAGGGATCATCACTACCCAAGACTGTGTGGACTTACTTTTTTCCCCACAGAACTAGATATCTGCAGAAAGTTCCTGCTGTGTGAAATAGCCTTTGAATATTGAGTGAGGCTTCACAGCAAACATAAACAGCTTTCAGTAAATATGACTGGCAGCCATGTTTTAAAGGCAAACTAATTCCATTAAGCTATTGATCTCTCACAGCATCGGTTTTGGCCCTGTGTTGGCTATGAATGCCTCTTTACTTTGGCATGGCCCTGGGCTTTAGCTCAGTTTCACACTGCCTGTCTGCCCATCAGTCTATTGCTCTTGCAGTGGGAGGACAATTTTCAGACTTCCCTCAACATGGGGCTACTGCACCGCAGATAAGTAAGAAGGACCAGCTTCCACACACCACATAGATGCTGACATGCTTATAGCAAAATAGCTGCAATTTTGTTTTAACAAGAAAATGTGGCCTGAATGATGGTGTACATTCCTTAAAAATCTAGACCACATGATCAAATATTCATGTTTCTAACCTTATATTAATACTTTTTTGAAATATTTAATGTGTTGTTGTGTAAGACCCCTTTATCCATCTGTCTGCCTTTCTCTGTAGTTTGTGACTTGTTTCTTTGCCATCGTTTTGCGCACTATATTTTTCATCTGCCTTCTGGCAAAAATCATCTGTATGAAAAAGGTATATTACTTGCTCTCCCTGCCTGAGCAGCACACTTTATTGCTGTCAAACCAAGCTTGAGATTTGGTAGGAATTGGGAGCAAAGAGGGGATGAGGGAGAGAGATGAGAAGGGAGGGGAGAGACAGAGATGATGGCTCAGGCTCGACTGGAGACTTAGCTGTTGTTCCACTTGAGTTTTACTTTACTGAGTAAATCATTTGGTTGACTGGCATGGTGTGCCTCCATCTCTCCACTCTCCATCCTTTTTCCCTCATCTGCTGTCCTACTCTTCTCTCTGCCATTCTAGTTCACATCGGGGAGAAGACTGGTGAGTGGGAGTGTGTCTTGTGGAGTAAGAAACTGTTTGCCCGCTGTCCTCCATAAAGAGGGTTATAAGCAATGATGACAACTACTCTGATATTAGGTAGCTATATTAGACACATTTCTGGCCTGAATAATGATAAGGCAACTATTAGCACTTTACTTTTCTGGCCTTCATAGAAGAGAGGCAAGATTGTTGAACTGTAGAAAGAAAGCCATATGGAATAAATGTTGCAAAGCTTGTAGAGTCACACACCCTAAGACTTGCAACTACAGTAAGAAGTGACCCTACAAAGTATTATCTCTAGAGGGCTGAATAAATACGCATGACACACATTTTAGATTTGTTTGTGAAAAATGTTGAAAACCCTGTGTCATTTAGCTTTCATTCTTACACACACTTAAAAGGAATTTAAAACCTAAAATTAACCTAATTCTTGTTTGGACTGTGGGAGATAATTCATGTATGTGTGAGGGAGAATGAACTCCACATGGGAAGATGGGAATTTGCACATAGGACATTCTTGAGGTGAAGCAACAGTGCAGGTCAATGCTCCACAATGCTGCTTGGGTATGGACTTAGGAAGGCTTAAAGAAAGAAAAATATAGCATGTATTCCCTTCATTGAGTTTAGAATTAATGTATTTCTATAAATTTAAAACAGAGTTTCAGTATTGCTCAAAACCCACACATAAAAAAACCCAAACCAAACAAACACAGAGATACTCATGGACATACAAATGTTATGCGGTAAGTCCATCGTTGAGTATATTTTTTGTGCAAAGGTACACTTCTTCTTACCGGCTCCTGCCGTGCCACTAACTGCAGAATCAAGTTCTACTTTGAGAAAGAAGACCTTATTCTAATGTTGTTTCTGTTTAAACACACACATTAGCACTCTGAAATGCACACACACAGACCCAAGGTGCTCTCACAAGATACAAGAACACGCACACATAGTAGCCAGGCTCTGAGGAGTAACGAAGCAAACAATGAGTTTCCCCAGTGCATTGTGGCTCGGCTGGCCTGCTTTAAATGTGAGCGGAGTCATCAGCACTTAAACGCTTGATTGATGGCACCGAAGTGAGGATGATTGTGGGATATGCCAGCTCCAAATGACAAGCAATTACTCATTTTGTGTAATGAAAACCTTAACACCAATCATTGAAGCTTTACACTGCACTAACGCTTTATGTAATATTATATGTTCCCTTCATCCAACACCCCACTCCCACGCTCGCTGCAATCCCTCGGGTGCCAAGGCAGACGTTTACTAAATAACATAATTTGTAATGGCTGAAGTGATGGCACAACAGGCTTGCTAAGTGAGTAAGCAGAGGCAACTGCTTTATGGCTGAGAACTTGTTGTGTATTTATTTATTTGTCATGGCAGATCTATGGAACTGAGACAAAAGTCTTGAAAATCCTGCAGTTCACTGATTAGCATTTTGAACGTTTGTCGGCTGTAGCCCAACACATGTCCAGCAATGTGTTTCTATGGCAACCGAGTTTTAATTATGATTATAGCATGTGTGTGCGGTTGACTTTCTCAGATTCACTCAGAGCTGTTTCGTTCCGTGTGAATTCGAAACACACACAAACGAGGCGTCAACAGCGCTGCAGTGGTGAGATAGTGAAATCCTTGTCCTCTGTTCTCTCCTCTCCCTTTTGCTCAGCCAAAACTACAATTACCCCTGCACTCCACTCCTCCACAAAATCACTGTAATTATCTTTAGCCTGCATGGGCACACTGGCTGGCAACAGGTGCCATGTGAATGCTAATCCCCTCCCCTTGGCCACATGCTATTCTTCTGCCTGGCCTCTGACAAACCAACTGTCACTGGCAGAGGGAAAGATGCTCCAATGCTGCGCGGTCCTTCAGAGCTGCATGCATGCGGACAGTAATTAGGCTGGCCAGAGATGCTAAGTTGTGGGATGTCAAGTGTAGTTAAAATACAGTGCTTTTGTTGAGAGTGGACATTGGGGTGTGTCTGTGTGGGCTTATGTGGGAATTACAGTTAAAACTAGATATTTAGATACGCTGTGTAAAAAGACCCCTAATTTTTTCTCGTTTCTCTCAGAAAACTTGAAAGCCTGAAAACATCTCAACTGTAAATTACAAGGGTGGGAGCATCAAGTTGTGTAGGTTTTCTGTTGTATAGGAGGGACCAGTCCATTGCACAAAATAGCAGCATGAGAAAAGAACCTTCTGAAGGAATTGTAGCAACATCTAAAGACATCAGCTTAGAAGTTATAGCTTTAGCACAAATTAATACAGTTGATCCCTACCTATTTACAGTTCAGTATAGCTAATTATTCGTGGAAAATGTGCCTATTCACGAATTGTTTTGCTGAGCATATCTAAAATATTTGAAAGAAAATGCAGCTTGGGAAGCTCAAATACCTTGGTGCAATGCTACTTTACACAGTATTGGCTGGGATTTGTAAAGCAGGCAATTCAGGAGTGCCATTTATTTACCTTTATGCTGATTAGCTGTATCCCCAAGAGAGGAAACAAGGGAGACTTTAAAAATTAGCTTCTGTGGTAGAGCTAAGACAGTTTCCAGTATGTGTATTAATGCATATTAGGGTATTTTTGGTGTTTGAACTAACAAAATGAAAAAGCCAGTTATAAGTGTTTTTAGAGGGAGTCACAAGTATTCACGGATTTTAGCTGTTCACAGGCGGCTGTGGGGGTCCACTGAATTCCAAATGGACAAAGACCCTAAGCATATAGCCAAATTAGCTACATAGTTGCTAAAGAACAAAAAAGTCAATGTCCAAAGTTAAACAGTGAAGGAAAAAAAGGACACTTGTCTTCTTATGCAGTATGTAGATTTCTGGTTTCAGCTGTATTTGCAGTATATTGTATGTCATAGTTAGAATGCTTGTTCCACGTAATGTTTTCCACA
Source organism: Anableps anableps (assembly GCA_014839685.1). NCBI lineage: Eukaryota > Metazoa > Chordata > Actinopteri > Cyprinodontiformes > Anablepidae > Anableps > Anableps anableps. The sequence goes on along the minus strand of CM026070.1, from coordinate 13,961,024 downwards.
TGTCTATAAAATTGCTGACAGCCAGACTCAGTTACACCAGTTCTGTCCAGAGGAATAGACCCAAACTACTGTGAGAAGCTTATAGAAGGACACTCTAAAATGTTAACCCAAGACAGTTTAAATGTAGAGCAGCACCATATGTCAGTATGTGCAATATTGCAATCACAAAAGACTACATGAATGCAAATTTTCTGGGATACTATATTTCAACTGTCATACATTAATGTTCTGGCTATTGATAATGTATTTGGCCAGTTAGATGGACTGTAACTACTTTTAATGCCCACACCACATGTATATTTTCAGTGGCTGAGATACTAAAAATCCCATGGAATGTTGGAGACATGGTAAAGAAACAAATGAGTCAGGAAAAAGCAGATCTATTTGTTCAAATCGTGCAGCCCCATTTTGCAATTCTAGCAAATGCTAAGGAACTGTATGTAAGCTTATGAATTTAAATAAAGTTCAAATAACTTGTCTTTAAAAAAAAGGTTCTGTCATGTAGCAAGGAGAAATAATTTTAGTGAACCGACCTGACTTAAAATAGGGAAAGTTTAGTCTGAATTCATGTCATAGTGAGGACCAAGAAACAACACCACAAAATCAGTTGTCTTTTTACACACTGTATGTAAAATTCTGATTTCAATTCTTATGGCAACCTCTCCTCCTTATATTAATTTCATTGCACATGAGCCCACAGAACCAGAGAAACTCAAACGGGGACCCACGTGTAGTTGACATCAATCCATGGCATTAAATGAAGTGTGAAAAACAGGTCAGAGAGGACTTCCTGTCTTTATAAACAGCCTAAATGCTGTCCAGATGTTCCATGCCTCTCCTGTCCCAACAAAATCTGCTCGCGTCAGCCCTCAATGGCAAAATATAGCCTCTTTAAAGTGATATACACCAACAGAGGCAAGGACATCAGTATGTACTGCTTCAGCTGCCTCTTGGAGTAAAAATGCCAGCTCTTTCACTTGTATTTATGAGGGATTTCGATGTCTTTGTTTGAGTGCCATCCCAATGAAAATGAACAATATATCTTTATTTCTACTTTTACTCAGCTATCATGGGTTAACTTTTTAGCAATCTTTTTATAGGCTGTACCTATTGAAAGGGATAGATGCCGGTCCACTCACTGTTGTGTAAATAAAGGTGAAGAAGGTGAGGTAAAGACAAGAAGAAGACAAAAATAATCTTGAATGCCCCAGGCAGCAGTAGTACTAGCTTTTCAGGAAAGGGAAGCCTTTTCCAACACAGCTGATGGAGTATGCACGTAGAATGTCAAAAAGGTGGATCAGCAATGCGCAGAGTCACAGTTGTGTAGCCCGACGTTGCTTATCATGTGTCCCTTGTTTCCATGTGCTTGCATTACTTTTTGAGCCACAGTGTCCTGTCGGGCTACTCTCTTCCTCCATGGTTGTGAAATTGCTCCAAATGCACAATAATGTCAAGCAGAAATGTATTGAAAAATAACGGTTGTGCTGGCTTTTCTTTTGAGCATGGCACATTAGCAAGAATGGCAGACCTGTTGGGGACACAATAGATCAATAAACGAATAAATGCTGATTGCTCTTAACTTTTTAAGGAACCACTGGGTACCCTCAGAACAACCCGACAAGGTGCACCCTCCCCTGATGGTTGTCCGGCACACAGACTTGACCTTTTCATCCGTACAGGGAGACAGAGAAATCCAAGACAAACCGCCTGTCATCTCTTTTTCTAATCTCCTCGCTCCATCTTGTTAACTCACCCATTATTCTGGACACAATCCTTTTGACATGGAGGCCATGTTCAATGTTTAATGCTGTTTGTTTTATATTCCTGCCTCATTTCCCTATATAAAAATTTATGATGACATTCCCTATCTTCCATAAAATATTCATAAATGTCATTACTAATAACTTTCATAGATCATCTAAATTGATCCTTCTGTCTTCTTTTATCTGTATGGCTCAGCTTAGATCCTTTAGTTTAAAATAAAAGGCAAGCACTACATGCATTTTGTCACATATAGATAAGACTGAACAGATTAATTTTGATGTTTGTTCAGGAGTTTTAAGCACAATGGCTAGAACTTCTATATTAATCAATCAGTTGATCATTGTAGTACCAATATAAACAGGCAGAAAAGGCAGTGTTTTACCTTTTGGTTGGAACATTTGAAGGCTATTCAGTATGGATTAATGTTTATGGAAAGTGGTAAAAGCTGTAGAACCTTGGAGTCCTCATCCACTGGTCTGAAATGATCTTTAATATATAATTGATTCCTCCCTTCTTGACTTGTGTTCCCTATAAAGTTGTAAAAGTACCATTAATCATTTACAGGTTAATTTCACTTACATGACACATGCATTATGGTACATTAAAACATATATTTGAGTAATTTAAATAGAAGTTAAATGGAAAAAAGTGTGTCACCTTTCACCCGCGTTCCACTATTATTTTTTTATAGTAATTATTTATCTGTCATTTACTGAGTGTCTTGAATTTATTATATAATCAAGAATATGCAATTAGAAAGGATTAGTGGTGGGACTCCATAAAAATTTTTAATCAAGTTAATTGCAGGGTCTGTCATTAAATAATTGAAATTAAGCGCATTTTAATCGAAAACCATATATCGACAAAAACATTTTCAATTCAAAAACTCTTTTTGCTGTTAAATTATTGAAAAAATAGACACATAAGTTCAAAAACAAATATATTTATTGTTTTTAATATGTTATTTAGGCTATTCAACCATCAGATTGGTGCAAAGTGCTACTATACCTATTCAGCTTTCAAGCGTTTCAGGAACCCTGGTAAATGAATGATCAGGAGTTCAATTTCTTTGAAAAAAAAAAAACTTCTTTAGAAATGTTGTATGTGGACGCTGTTATCAGCATTAGACACATTAGACACATCTGTGCTTGCCACAACACTTTTTGCAATGAGATGGTATTTTAGGCTTAAATGGCTTCCGTGATAAGCCAACTATTTTTTGCACAATGTGCACACAACAATAGTTAGCATCCCATGGGCCAAGAGAAGCGGCTTTGTCACCCATGGCTGTTGTTTGCGGATGTCACTTGTGCGTCAGATTTACATACATACCAGAAACACGCAAAAACAAAGGTTCCGGCTTGGGACTTTTGTATGTAAAAAAAAAAAAAAAAAAAAAAAAAAATGCAATTAATTGCATAAAATTTTTTAACCCATTAAAAATCTATGCAATTAATTAATTGAAATATACGTATTAAAGTCCAGGCCCTAGAAAGGATACAAAAAGGTTTATATAACTTGAACTTTTTTCTTGAACTTTTTTCAAAAGTTTTCACAAATAAAAATCTGAGAAGTGTGGCATGCATTTTTTAATTCAGTTACTCTGAATCATATAAATGCAATTTATTAGTAAAAAGATTATATACATTCAGTGTTTATACCTGCTAAACATTCTTTGGGCAAGAAATGAGGTACACCTTGGACAGGTCACCAGTCCATCACAGGGCAACACACACACACACACACAATGAACAAACCTCAATGCACACACACACTCATGCCTAAGGATGTTATATATATATATATATATATATATATATATATATATATATATATATATATATATGTACAAATACTTTTACAAAGCTCTTTGTGTGAGAATTTTTAGTTTTGTGTTCCTCTCAAAACTTTTTTTTTAAATGCTTCAAAATGGTACTTTAGACAACCCAAACAATGCTAAGGTCACAGTGTTGGCATTGACAAGAGAAAAAAGATGAGATTGTGGTTACCATCAGCATCCGTGTTAAGGAGGACTCCAGAGAGTGGTTTTGTGGAAACGACAAGAATTTGTTGTATTGTTCTCCCCGGCTGTTTCCGTGGATTTGCTGCTTGTCTGTTTAATGATAGGTCTGAGCCTCCGAGTGATCTTGTGTCTGCTGTCCGCTACCCCGACATAGAGATGAAAGATGAAATGGAGATTGTGACTGATGTAATTATGTCGCCACTGATTGAAGGAGAGGCCAAATTATCACCGCCCTGATTGGGCTTTGTCTGGACCAAGAGCATGCCACGCTCTGATTAAAGTGTTGCAGAAACGTGGTGGGAGCATGTGTCCGTGTGATGCATGTGCGTGGGTCTTGGCCAGTTGAAAGGCTTTGTATTGTGGGTATGAAAAAAATAAGAACGCGTTGTCATTTTGACCTTCCCACTTGAGAATCCTCCATCACAAGAGGAGAATCAAGGCAACGTCTTCTGATTCTGATTCTATCTCACTGGAAGATGCTCTTTCTGCTTCTTTTTTGCTTTGTTTAAATAATAATGATGATAATAATAATGTCTTCCTTTGAAGAAACCCATTCAGACATTCCTATTTAGCTTTGTATGTCTTTATTAATTTCCATCTAATTTTCTTTGAGTTTTCAATTTCTGCTGCAGCATCTGCTTCGTCCCACTGGAGGCTCCCTTTTAGTGCCTCTTTCGGCATTGCTTTTCTTGTAATGCAGGACAACCTCATGTTCTTTCCATATATTTCTTTCCATGTGCATCTTTTTCTCATGGACCCGTTCTCTCTGCTGCCCCAACATCCCCAAATCAGCCCTGGATCCCCTCCCCACCCCATCCTTGTCTTTCTTTCTCCCTCTCTCTCGGCCTGCCTCTCATCTTCTGCTCCACTCTTGCATCACGCTCTTTCAAACAGCTTGTGTTCAGCTCAACCCCAACTTCAAACATACATTTAAAAGAACCGAAGCCATCTCATGTTAGGAAAAAAAACCCCTGAGTCTTATTTGCCCAGCACTTGCCACTCTCTCTCCCCTTCCTCCCTTGCTCAGTTCAGCCCTGTGTCTGTCCCTCCCCATCCAAAATGTTGTTTGTTTATCATCATTGGAGCATTTTAGCTCCAGGTTGTTGCATCAGAATTAGGAGCCTGACTCACACAAACATATACATTCAGGATGCATGTGTGCGCATGCGTGCACAGCTCTGCTGCTGTTGGTTCATTTCTGATTTCACAGGGAGTTGGTTCGTGCCCACGGCTGATCCCAGAAGCCAGCTGTTGGCTGTAGACGGTTGCAACCTCACAGCATGGGAACACGAAGGTAGTGCACTCATCTCCGCTTTCTGCTCAGGACCAACCTGATCAGGCTTTACTTTCTCACAGCAGGAGCTTGATCCCTCCATCTATCTATCCTTGCATCCCTGGCTCCTTCTCTCTATTCGCTGCTGGTAGAGACTGTAATACAGGGCCTTTAAATAATTACACACAGAGGTCCACCAGAGCGGCTGAATGGGAAGCTGGAGCTCAGTAAAACTTAACCCCTTTCATGCACAGTGGCTCATTCCTTTCTCAGAGCTGTTCCAAAACAGGCAAAGCTGTGATCATCCTAGGTCTGTTTGCCTGCTTGTTGAATCTAGGTCTGATGTAATCTGTGGGAAGAAAAAAAACATCTTTCTTGCAACAGTTTAGCAGGAAAAGGATCCCCACACTTTACCTTTTAGAGGAAATCTACCAGATGAGGGCTTTCAGAATGGCGAGATCTGAAAAATGGTGGCTGATCCTTCCCTAAGGACTTAAGGCGAGGTTGAGATTTTCTGTGGCTCAATGTCATTTGATGAAGTGCATGATCTACAAACTTTTTATCTTTTATTTTTGATAAAGTCAGATTCTGGTCCATGACAGCTTTTGTACTGTCACTGTTTACTTGGGGTATGGAAAATTCTGAGTATAACACTTGTTTCAGTTGTTTCTGTGCAAATACGGTGCATCTAAAAAGAGTAAAGTTTTTGTGGTATAAAAAACACAAGCCCACAACAGATTTCTGAAAGTTTTCGACTTTTATAATATGTTATGAATTGATGAGTCCAAACTTCACGTTTGTTTTGTTCAAAGAGTAAGTTTGATACAAAAACAGTCTCGCACATTACAAAAAACAAAACAACACACACACACACAGTACCCACAGCGCAACATGGTGGTGGCAGCATCATGCCCTGGGGTTATTTTATAATGTAATTAGATGTTTTGTCAAGATGTATTAGACTATAAAGAAGTCAAAATCCCAGTTGGTTTTGCCTCAAAACATCCAGGTGTCTACTGAAAAGCTAAAGATTCAGCATTATGGTAAGTGCAGACCTACATCCAAAGAAAGTAATGACTTCACCATAAGAATATTAAGGTTTTCAATCTGTGAATAAAAATTATTTGTAATTTTTTAGAATCACATAAAAAAAGTGTTTTGCAAATCCGCCACTTAATGGTCAATGCAAAAATAATACCAATAAGTAGTGTAAAAGTAAGAATAAATAAGATGATACTGGGCTGAAAAAAATCTAAATTATTGTTAGAATGGCCCAGCCAGAACCCAGAACTGAATCTCTGTTGGGTCACCTGAACAGAGCTGAAGAGATAGATAGATCTCAAGAACTATTGTGATGTGGAGTTGGCAAATATTACTAAGTCAATATGTGGGATGCTGATAGACTCCCACCAAAGCAGACTGAATCCTGAAACTGATTCAAAAAAGTGCTCCAACAAAGCATAAGTTTAAGGGTATGCACACTTATAGTATGCAACCAGAATCTTACTGCTTTTTGTAATTGCTAAATTTTCACTGGAAAAAAAAAAAAAAAAAAAAAAATTTATTTGAAATGTACAGGTTATATTTCACATTGATAGTGGAAAAGGTTTTCAAATTATTTTCCATTCTCATTGTTTTTAAATCACATTATCCATACATATTAGCAAGGGTGTGTGGATGTTTTATACCCATTGTACACAATGAAAGCAGTTACAGAGGCTCCTTTGTTTATCCAATGCAAGGTGAAGCAGCCAGAGAAACTGAACAAAGAAAATTATACATTACACGTGCTCTGCCTTTTTTCATATCACTAACAAACACAAACCAAACACCTTACTCCTCAAACTGCAGCTTCATGTGGAGGCACCTAAAGCAGAAAATATAACACTCGCCCACCAAACACTCCAAACTAAGACCATGTGGAACAGCTATATATGGCACCGGGCCGTTGCTCCATCAATAGTCGAACTGCACTTTTCACCATCTCACCTGCCAAGTGTAGGTTGCTGTGGAAATGGGTGCTAGGATCTGGCTTTGTATCAGCTCCCACTGATAAATATCCATATGAAGGAGGCTGGTGGATGGAGCCGAGCTCACAGCATGTGCTCTGTTGATGCAGATGGCTACTTTCGCTGGCGTATGGGTATGGTTTATGTGCAAAGCCAATGCATATTTATGTGTTTAAAGCACATTTGTGGTGGGAGTCTCCTGTGGATTTAAAAACAAGAATTTGACTCGGAGCCTAAGTGAGTGTCGGGTGGCTGTAAAGGGTATTGGCTTAGCAGGATGAGGATTCCTATTCATCTGGCTTTATGGCTTAAAATGCCTTCATGTTTTGTCTCTGGAACTTTAAGAGAAATGCCCAATTCCTATATGAGGTAACTGTAAGCTTTACTTTTAGTTTATGGTTCCCTGCAATAAAGTGAAAAATGTAAACTGATTCTGTAACAGTACAAAACATCGTCACATTTTATGTAAACTTTAAGATCTAGTTTAGAAGTTGTTTTTTTTTTTTTTTTTTTTTTTTTTTTTTTTAAATGGTAGTTCAGATTTTTTGAGGTGAGGTAGTAAGAAGAAACAGGGACCCGTTTTATCTGATTTTAGCAATTTAAAACAACTGAGATGTTTATATTCTAGGAATACAACACTATATTAGTGAATATTAAACACACAGTTTCACAAGCAACTGTTGTTAGGTTTGTTGCTGATTTAAAGTTACAATGGGAGAGGTTTTGTCAGTCCACCACATTATCAGCTCTTTAATCCACTCAAAGTCTGTTTAGATTGAAGTAAATTTTGTGATTTTTGCAACAGTCCAAGCACTTCAGAGATGCAGTGCACATGTGCTTTTCCTGTTCTCCTAGTTGTTTGGAAAATATCCCAGCAGACTGACGATTAGCTGATCAGGCATACTGATACAGCAGGCACTCTGTGTCAATGTAATTTTGTATAGTGACGCAGATGTTGTTTAGCTGAGAAAATACACAGAAATATCCACTAATATAGTGTTGCACTCCACATATATGAACATGATAATCTTTAGGTAGCTCAAATCAGTTATCTGATTATCATGTGAAGCACGTTGGTCCACCATTTTTAAATGTGCTATATAAATACAGTTGACATCGACAACTAAAATAGGGGGCCCTGCTGTGAGCTGTGGTTCTGAACCAAGTTATTTTTGTACAATGCTATCTGGACCAGGGTGAACTCTGGCTCAGCTTTACCTTGAGTATATGAAGCCTTTGCTGAGTAAGAATCTTTAGTCCAAATTTACCAAGGAGTTGCCAAGGAGTTCATGGGGCTTTTGCTGTGTAAACTTATAGACTCCCTGTGGTTGCTTGGTTTTTGACCTACTGTTAGCCTTTCACCACTCAGAGGAGAGATTCATTTTCCCACAAACTCGCTTTGCCTCTTTTTATTACAGGTATGACAAATAACTATTATTGATAGTAACTTCACAAACTGTTACCTCAAAAAATCCAAACTATCATGTCAGGAATATATTGTATAACTAAGTACACTACAATGGTTTTGTTCTTTAGGTTGTCATTCTTAATTTAGAGTAAGTAAAATACCTCTTTAGGATCTCATAATAAATGTGCCAAACTCCAATCAAGCTCTTTTAAGCACTTAATATAGTAAAACCACTAAGGAGCTTGCAGACTTTGATTGCAGTGGTATAATAATGGAGTTGCGCTGCTCCCTCAGTACTTCCATATTGACCACGCAGTGTATACAGTACAAGGCCACAACTAATCAAATTCTCTCCCTTTTTCTCTCCCCTTTGCCATTGCCTGTGGTGCATTTCCAACATCAGGTAAGAAATTGTTTTATCATTCCACCAATCAATAGTAATATGGCCCATAGCTAGCCTCTCTCCAACACCGTCTGCAGCCATAGATTTAGATGTGTGCAAATGGCAGAAGTGATTTTTTACTCCAGACACCAACAATATTATCAGAGCCCGGGTGGAGTAGCACAATAAATCCACCTCTTCTTCTTTGTTTGGATCTTTTATCAAGACTGATACTTCCTATGTAATGAAAGCGATTTGGCAAGAGCTGTCACTATGTGCTGTTCTGGGAGGGAACAAAAGATGCTATGGTTCATGGTGAACGTGCTGGGTTCAGGGTTGCTGTGCTGCTGCCACCTCTGTTGGTTCCCGCAGCACTCAGCACTCCTGTGACAGCTCCCCCCCACTTTTTGACAAATGGGGGGGCACAAAGCAGGCTAACTGGGAGGTAATGCCTGTTTGTTCATTAGCAGGCCAGGTCACTTGTTTTTTTTTTTTTTTTTTTTTTTTTTTTTTTTTTTTTTTTTTTTTTTTTTTTTTTTTTTTTTTTTTTGTTTCTTATTTCAGAGCTGATGGACAGATTTACTCCCCTCATTTTTATTCACAAAAGCAGCCTTTGTTCAAAAATGTATGCATATTCATCAAAGCAAATAATGTAAATACATTGCTTGCTTTATGTTTTCCCTCATTTTAAGTGATAAAGCAAAGTCATTGAGTAACATATTTCTCTTGTCAGTTCTCTTTCAGTGTATAAACACATTGTTTTTTTTCTAAGAGAGACTAATATAACATTTTTAACAGTATAATTACTGAAGCAACTGTTCTTTCTAAATTTACTTACATCAAAGATGGGCTTTAAAGGGGGAGCGTTGTCTCAAATCAAACATGACAAGTCATATATTCACAAGAAATCCCAGTAGTACCAGTTCACTGTTTGTTGAGCTGGCTGTTACATTTTGTAATTGCTGAACAACTTGTCAACTCAGTGACCCTACTTGATCTACAGTAAGCAATAAATAAATAAATAAATAAATAAATAAATAAACACCTCATCATACGATGATTCAGTTCGTGTGGGGTCTTTTCAGGTATCACTGTTTGGTTTCAAGCTAGAAATGGCATAAAAAGCTAACAATGGAGCCTATTAACTAAGGTTAACAGTTTTTGCAAACTGAATGAGTGATAATTTATATCATCAGGTAAAAAAGCAACATCTTTGACATTAGTTACAATACATATGCTGTGGGCCTGAATGTATCCATACCGAATGTCACAGCACAGACATCCTTTAGGAAGCATGCATGAGCTTTATTGCCTTGTGTTAAGCAACACAGAAATTTAATTAATGTAAATAGTTTCAATAAAGATTGAACTGCATACAGCATTTCAGTTTAACTGTGATGACTGAACTTGGGGTGTACGTGGAACATGTGACATGTTAATAGATTCATCTGGCAGGTGACTACAGAAAGGTCACAGTATCTAAGATGGGTTCTTTTTCTACATTTAGTTGATATTTTCTTTTATCAACAGTTGGCAACATTGTACTCTTCTAGATTCTCCTCACAGTCAGCTGGCAAGCTAAGCCCAGTCACTATCCATCTTTTCCCTGCCTTATTTGCTCAGTTTCAACCCCCCACTCCAAGAGCTTTTTTTATTGTAGTCACTCACACTCTTTCTCTCTCTATCCTAACTAAGGGCTCTCAAAGGGCCACAGCCAAACTGCTGGCCCTGTCTGTCTATTAATAAATGGCATTAACTACCAGGCCCTTCAGGGACTATTCATTTTAAAGATGAACTACCTTAAAGTACAACACAATGCCATCTCATTTTTACTGCTTTCTCATTACTGCTCAGGGCGGCTCAAGACTCATCTCTGACCCTCCTTTTCCCACCCCCTTACCTAACCTGCTGCTATCTTTTCATACCACTGCAACCAGTAGTTTCCTACAACAGCGAAGTCATTCATATGAAATCAATCACAGATTTAGGAAGAATGGAAATAATCCAGATGGTTGTAAGTCACCTTTTTTTTTTTTTTTTTTTTTTTTTTTTTTTTTTTAAAAGATTGATTCTTAGTTTTGTAAAATTCCCATGAAGTCAACAGTTTGGCCTTTGAATTATAAGAGCCTTGGTTTTCAGCTCTTTAAAATGCAGTCACAGCAACAGTGATGACACACATAGGCACTCAAGTTAAATGTTTTGAACCTTTTAAAGTTACAATAATAATCAAATTTATTGTGAGTGGCATGGTATGCAGTACCATGGCTGTGTCATTCCTGGCAATCACAGTTACAGAGGTACCAGCGTGTATCTGCAGAAAAAAAAGTAGCTCTGGCCAATTTACTATGATCCATGACAATGGGCTATTGCTGCCTTCATAAATTATGAACAAGATAACATACAGAGCAGGTTCTTGACTCCCATTATAGTCAGTCTTACAATATTGGATTTCATTTGCACAAATTCATATTAGTTTGGTACAATCATGATCAAAGATAATATTAAAATTCAAAAGTTAAGAAAATATCTATTATCAATTGATGGAAATCTTTTGCAGTACATTGTTTTGACAGTTTTATTTTTTTACTATAAACCATTTTTGTTTTGTTTCATAAAAGATAAATTCAGACATGTGGAGCCATTGTGCTCACTTTCCTCCTGTGTCTGAATGTCAAAATATTTGTCCCGGGATTGTTTCAGAATCCTGGCAAACGGGTGAAGCTAAGGTTTGAATTTGTAGAGGAACAGCCTCATTATACTCAGCAAGCCTGCACAGTTATTCTGTATGAAGTGGAGATAAAAGCAAGAGAAAAGCTGAGAGCAAGAAGAAATAAAGAACATGGAGGAGAAAAAAAACTGAATGAGGCTGAAATAAAGATGGAGCTTGAAGGAATAGAAGTCTGGAAAGAAAAGGGGGTTGGATCAAAGGGATAAAGGGGGAGAAGGAAGGAGGGAGGGAAGGGAAGTACCATGCATTTCTAAAAAAAGAAGGAAAACACAAAATGAAGGAGATCAAATTAGAGCAAGAGATAGGGACTCTACCGGTGTGAATGGTTTATCAGCTGAGCTTAATGGTTTAAAGTCTCCGTCTCCCACTCTTTCTTTCTGAAGTCCCAAAGACAATTTCAAATTACTTCACGCTGATATGGTTAACGTTAATTAAAAGCTGAATGCTCTAGACCGTATTGTGTGCTTATGTTTGAAGGATCAGACGATTTCTCTTTATTCATTTGTTTCTCCTTTATTGTGGCCCTGACAGATCTGGATATGTTTTATTGTATATGCATTTTATGTACATATTATATATTGAAAAATCCATCCATCTGTTTTCTATACCTGCTTATCCTTGCAGGGTCTCTTTAGGAGATCTATCTGCAGGAGTCATTGGGCAGGAGGGGCAGTGCACCCCACACACGTTACCAGTCCATCCCAGCTTTATTGAAATTACATTTAAAAAATCTACTTAACACATTAGTCAGCTGCCTGTAAGCAGTGGGTTAAGAACTGATAACTGTCTATTTAAGGTCCTGTGTTACAGATCCTTTTATCAAACAAAGGGTAAAGTACTGGCATCTGAGATTTTATGAGAAAATTAGTTCACTTATGTTTAATGCTGACTCTACGTCCAGTTAACAGCACTGTGGTCTAAATTATTATTTTTAACTCATTAGTTTAGAGCATACAATTTTAGGGCTTTTTCAGGGTATTTCATTTTTATGTCAACAATAACAAATCTACTGACATCTTCATTCTTCTTATTAGAAATATTAGAACTTTCAAAACTTCAAAGATATGCTCTACTTTACCTATGCATGTAAATAAAAAGCATTTATATTCTGTTAGTTTTGTCCCTGTGTGTTATTTTTTGGCACGTGAAGATGCATGTTAGCAACAGGTAAAGGAGCTCAGTTCAGACACTTTGGTTAGCTTGGTTTGGTCACTCACTGTCCATACTAGAGATGCAAGAGTTTTAAAGCCCTGACCTGCTGATTGCCATTTCGCTTTAAGAATTATAATTAAAAAGAAAATACTTTTTCTACTTTGGGATGAATTTAATTCTCAGCAATAAAATGTTTATGATGTAACAAAACAATAACAGCCAAAGATTACAGAGTTTGCTCCTCTCCCTACATCGCTGAAAATCTACAGTTAGTTTAATCCTCTTGGTTCTAGGACAGATGAATCTTTACAACTAACACTAAACTAAAAATAAAAATAATAATCCATATCTTCATTCCTTTACCAGGTATATAGCTGTAGCTCTTTGAGCTTTTTAGTTTTGATTTTTAGCACGTCAAAATGTAAAAGGGGATCACTTTACAAGATTTTTGACAGTTCTTTTAAAACACAATTTCCAAATAACTGGGGAAAAAGCTCAGTTGTACCGATATGCATTAGATGGTTAAATCATTCACTCATTTAGTGTAACTATAGGAGCTTCTCCATCATAAACAATTTTTAACACATGACATGGGTATGAGAAAGTAGTTGCTATCATTTCATTTTGCAGTAAAACAAGATATCATTAATCTTTTTAAATAAAAACAAGATTACAGAATTGACACTTTAAATCGTCTTTAGTATTGTATCTTGCAGTACTAAATATTAGTCTGTGTGTGTTCCCTGTAGAGTAAGATACCCTTTTTCCTACACTTAGATTTTCAAAAGACTGTCATCATTTCATAATCCAACATGTTCCTTGACAGAAAGCATGGAGTTTAAACAGAGCAACTTTTTTCGAATATGTTAAGTCTCCAGTTATTTGCGGAAGTCTCACCCGCTGTTTAAAAGTAGTACCCTCATTAAACTGTAGTAGAAAATAGTTTCCCTTTCTAGAAGCTTACTAAACTGCTTCCCTTAACTAGGGCTGGGCGATGTATCGAATATACTTGATGTATCACACGTTTTTCAATTTATGATGGCTAAAGTGGTTCTATTGCAACCATCGAGTACAAATTATCATTCAAATAATAAACTTTCTGCATCTAATCACTGCAAGTGTTGTGTATTTGACACTCTACGAATGTATCACTAATCCCTCACCCCTCCCAACCTGAAAAATTTCTGCCCAACACGCTGTGCAGAGCATACATGTATAGACTTTGAGATAGGAAAAAATATGGTGACAGCAGGAGTTCATATTCAGGTGAGCGGGTGAACGAGACGGTAACTGAAGAGGAGTCAGATGAACTAGTTCCGAAAAGAAACAGCACTGGATCAATAATCTGTCAGTGGTTTGGAATTTATAAGGAGGATGTTGAACAAAATGTGGTAATTTGCAAAACGTAAACCATTGCCACAAAAGGTAGCAGTACCACAAATTTATTTCACCGCCTAAGAAGTAATCCACAGGTTTGTGTTATTACCACTTTGTGTGGTGTGTTTTTAAAATCTAGCACAAAGAGCAATAGTTATTTAAATGGTTTTGACATGCTCTAATACATGTGATAAAACAGGGGGTTTGCAGACATTGCCTGAACTTGGCACCATTTACAATTTTAACACTTTTTGTGGCTTGTTGTTCAAAATGTCCACCATATGCAAATAGTTTAGAAAAACTCTAATACCTGTGACTGTTCTGGGTCAGTCAATTTTATAGTCACTGTTTAAACTGTTGTTTTTGTAATCGGAACTTATCAGGTTTTTTGATCTTACAATTTTTATGTTGAAAACACTAAAGAGCACCTATTTATTTTCAGCTGTTTTGTTTTCCTCATGGATTCTTGCTTGGTGTACTTTTCTGCTGCGATGGTATGGTTTTTAAAGGGCTACAGAAAGAGACAGGGGTAGTAATTTTATTAGTGAAAAACATCAGTGTGCAACTGATGGTTCCAATAAAGCATTTAAATTTATTCTGACTTTATATTTAAATTAAAAAAACATGAATGGTCCATTTGAATAGAGTAAACCAGTGCCATTTTACATGCTATATAGTTTAAAATAACATTGGAGATTATTTAAAAATATTGTGATATATATTGTGTATTGCAATGCAGCAAAAATATTGATATTAGATTGATATTTGATTTCCCTCATATCACCCAGCCCTACCCTTGACTTCATTTTTAAAAATCTTGGTAGTACTGAAAAATAATGGAGTTCTTCTCTCACTAACGACTTCCACACTGAAGACTAATGTTGGAATGGCACATTCATTGATCTGAAAACATTTGTATTCTGATTTTGTAATTGGGTAGGGACTAATCAGGACAGATTAAGTGCAGAATAAGATCCTTCTGGTCATTAGCAGTTTTCTCTGTACATCTTTTGCGCTTCTATGTTTACTTTGGAAGCAAAAAGGCACAGACTTTTCTATGGTACATACTTTACCTAAACATCATGCAAACATACTTTTAAGGAGTATTTATTGCACACAGACCCATGTTTTTTCTCATTTAAGTTTTGTTCAGCCAATATACATTCTTCAAAGACCAGGCTCCAGCTGCTTCATTCCTTTTCTGTCTTATCTAGATGTTTTCTTGACTACTTAGTCAACAAAAAAAAAGACTCAGCTTTTTCACTGACATGCACCAATCACAGTTTCTCCAATCCATCTGATGTCATCTTGCCTCTCGCTATACAGTTTATATATTGTGATTGTAAATGTGTGACTGATATTTTATATTATCTTACATTTATGCAAGCTTGGTAATTCCCTGATCTGACAAAGATTAATGAGGAAAAAAATAAGCCAAAAATGCTTAACACAGTAGTGGAGTTGCTGTTACTGTATAATACTGGCCTGTTTTTACTATATATGTGTAGCCAAAGTGAAAGCTGTGTTTGGAGCTTTCATCCATAAGGGATGATTTGACACCACTAAAAGCTTTCCCGACACAACTGCAACTACAGCTACCATAGCTGCCTGTCTTGACATTCTATCATGTTTGTTCCCAACGCATTGAATATGCAATCAAATCGCTCCCCTAGCAGATGAAATGGCATCCAGTTGACTCTCATATCCTCCACATGCATGACGTGAAGGTTCTTCATAGTGTGTATGTGTGATGATGAGCGGGTCGTATGAACCCCTGGGATCTGCTCTGTGATGAAACATTCAAGAGGAGTTGCTGGAGGAGTGTATTCAACACAAGGTTGTAAAATGAAGCTCTGTAGAAGCAATCTCCTCTCTCGGAGAACTATTACCTTCATTACCACTGTAGCTCAGTACATCAAAGTCTGAATTTTGTTTAAAATAAATTATATGTCTCCATTCTTCAGTAATGGGAGGGTCATAATGGTTATTTGCATACTTTATGTATGCTTGCTTCATGCATAGAATGCGAGAAGAAAGCATTTTGAGATTTTTTTTTTTAACTTCATTGTACTCTACAAAGTGTAGAGCTTGTACAATATGTTCAGTGCCCACATATTACATTAAGATAAACAGTTTGCATTAATTGTACAGTATCTGGGCAAAACTCAGTGATTAATGCTATTGTTTGCTGATTCAGTCCTTGCTCTGATTTATGAGCAGTTTTGCAGCTGATAATTTTCAGCATATGCATTGTTCATTGTGAGGCTCTGCACAAGAAATTATTTATACAGCATTTGTGTTTGTGTGAACACAGGCTGCACATGCGGGGAACAGAGATCGAAGGTCCACGGATGTGTGATTCGAGAAGAGAGTGAGGCAGCATTTGTTTAGCTAATCAGGCAAATGAATGCCATAAAGGAAGCTGGAAGCATTATGGGGAAACCACTGAGTAGTCTTGTCCTTTGGGAGTAGACAAATTCATAAATTTGTCTCTTTGTCATGCCACACACATAACATTTTAGCAATTAAATGTTGACTGATGCCTTGACTGATCAAGGTTACTGGGGCAAGGTGAAGCCCAATGAGGAGGGTCACATTGATTGATTGTTCCTGCTCCTTAGGTGCCCCTCTGTTTTGAGACAGGAAAGTACAACTGCATTCTGTATGGTTAAACTTCACCAATAAATGCTTTAACATAATTTTCCCTACCACCCACTTCCTACAAGAATAAGCTGATGCTTTCTAAGACCTACATGAACATTTGAATGTAATTGGATTGTGCCAGAAGTAGCAAAACTGAATTTTATACTGTAGGCATTTCTGAGGTAGCTGTAGTTTTGGTACTTTTCAAATAGGTGTCACTGGTACCCTCCACCATACCAAAATACTACACAATAGGTATCATAGTTTGACAAGGATTTCAAGCAATCTGTTGGATAGTTCATTTCAGCTGCTTAGTCAGGCAACAATGCCACCCAGAGTTTTGCAGATGAGTACTTGGGGAGCTGTCAGCATGTTGTGGGCATGAATAAGTTATAAACTTTACCATCATGAGTGGTTCTGCTTTATATCTGTAAGGACCAATCCATGGAAATTTGCATAGGCCAAACATCACTAATGAGCTTCTCCTGCTGCTTCCTTGCTCAACACCTGGGGTCCAGATAAAGTGGGGTGAAAAAGTGTTTTCCCCCTTCCTGATTTCCTTTTTTTTGCATGTCTGTCACACTAAAATGTTTCAGAACATCAAACCAATTAAAATATTTGTCAAAGAAAACACAAGTAAATATGAAATTAAGTTTTTAAATGAAGGCGTTCATTATTAAGTGAGAAAAACATCCAAACCTGCATGGCCCGGTGTAAAGAAGTGACTGCCCCTTAAACCTAATGACTGGTTGGGCCACCCTTAGTTGCAACAACTGCAATCAAGTGTTCGCGATAACTTGCAATGAATCTTCTAGAACTTTGGCACACTCATCTTTGCAGAATTGTTATAATTCAGCCATACTGAAGGGTTTTGTAACATGAACAGGATTTTAAGGTCGTACCACAGCATCTTAATAGGATTCAGATAGGGACTTGACTAGGCCACTCCAGAGTCTTAATTTTGTTTTTCTTCAGCCAGTCAGAGGTGGACTTGCTGGTGTATTTTAGATCATTGTCCTGCTACTGAACCCAAGTTGGTTTTAGCTTGAGGTCGCGAACAGATGGCCGGACATTCTCCTTCAGGATTGTTTGGTAGACCATAGAATTCATGCTTCCATTTATCACAGCGAGTCTTCCAGGTCCTGAAGCAGCAAAACAGCCCCAGCCCATCACACTAGACCCAGACCATCATATTTTACTATTGTATGATCTTTTTCTGAAACACATCGTTAATTTTATGCCACATGTAATGGGACACACATCTTCCAAGAAGTTCAATTTTTGTGTTGTCAATCCACAGAATGTTTTCGCAAAAGTCTTGGGGATCATCAAGATGTGTTCTGGAAAAACTGAGATGAGCTGTAATGTTCTTTTTGCTCAGCAGTGGTTTTGGTCTTGGAACTCTGCCATGCAGGCCATTTCTGCCCAGTCTTTTTTGTATGGTGAAGGCATGACCTCTGACATTAACTGAGGCAAGTGAGGCCTGCAGCTCTTTGGATGTTGTTGTGGGGTCTTTTGTAAGCTCTTGGATGAGTCATCACTATGCTCTTGGAGTAGTTTTGGTCAGCCGGCCTCTCTTGGGAAGGTTCACCACTGTTCCATGGTTTTGCCATTTGTGGTAACGACTCTCACTCTTGGTTTGCAGAGTTCCAAAGCTTTAGAAATGGCTTTGTAACCCTTTCCAGACTGATAGATCTCAATTACTTTCTTTCTTATTTGTTTCTCCATTAATGATAAACACCTTCATTTAAAAACTGCATTTTGTGTTTACTTGTGTTGTCTTTGACTAATATTTAAATTGGTTTAATGTGCTGAAATGTGTGACAAACATACAAAAAATAGGAAATCAGGAAGGGGCCAAACACTTTTTCACACTACTGTATGCTGCCTCCAACACAAACAACCATCTCAACCCACTGTTTTTTTTTTTTTTGTTTGTTTGTTTTTTTTTTTTTGTGAACCCTCCCTTCCCATCATGCATGATACCAGTTGAAAAATAAACAAACAAACTCATGCTTGATCAAAACAGCAGACAGACTGATTTACAGTTTATGTTGGTATATCTCCGTAAACCATCTTCAGGTGGTAAACCTACTGTCTACCCATTTTGGAGCATGTGAATCGTTGGAGTCAGTCTTCTGCCTGACACACCAAATCCCTAAGGAAAGATGCAGGTTAATCAGAGATGTTGCTCTGAATTACAGCTTCACAGCCTGTCACAATCACCTTCTTCACCGTGGCTCGCCTTGGCCTGCCATCCCTTGCTCTGTGGTGTCTCGGCACAAAGTCGCTCAGCAGTAATGGAGATAACTGCCGTGTAATAGACTTTTTTGTCGTATCTACTGGTGTCAAAGCAGTGTTGGCTTCTTGTGACATGGCTATTGATTCCTGATTGGGCCTGCTCACTAGGGAGAGTAGGGAGATGGGGAAAGAGATGAAAGGGCAGCCGTAGGTTTGCTCAGATATAAAGGCTGGAGGGCAAAGAGCAGGCTGCTACAGAGTTCAGCATCATTCGGAAAGTAAATGAGTCATGATTAGAAATATTTATAGAGATCCCTTATTCTGTCATGCAGCTCATCCCATAGAGGCTCAGAGCTCAGGTCAGTTCTACAAAAGCATTAAAATGGCACCACGTATTGGCCTTGAATTACAGGGTCTTCGTTACCACAATCTGGCAGAGGTGCTGTTGGGTGTCTCAATGGGTGACAGCTTATCCAATTTCCCTCCATGTATCCTATTTACTAACAAATGATTGGGAAAGAACAGACTCCATTACACAACCTGTTCTGAAAACACTCTGCTGGTGCTGCCATGTTCACTGCCAAAAAATAACCCTAAAAAATGACAGCAATAAAGAACACAAGAGCCACAATTTTGCTGCAAGAAAACAGTTCAGTCACTTCCTTTTTTCTTTAGTTGGACATTTGGATTGCAAAAAGTTTCAGAGACAATAGAGTTGACTAAATAAAAAAATAAATGAAAGGAGCTAAGCCTAATCTAATACTCTATGTGAAAGCCTGTCAAGGGAACGGGGGCTCAGGGGGAAATATTGTGCATGTGAAAGGCCATATGAGGATTAGAGTAAAAGGCCAGACAGTCAGAGAGAGAGGGAAACATAATAAAGGCTGTGCAGCTGTTCAAAAGATGACAAGGGAGGACAAAACAGAAGGGAGGGGAGGGAGAAGAAGAAATAAAAAATGAGTGAGATGTTGCAGGAAGACTAATGGGTATTTTTCAAGGAATTAAAGAGAATATTTGAAGTAAGGTTCTGTTGAAAGATTATAAGCAGTTAACACCGTTCCTGTGGGAGATAACTCTCTTGGTGTTTAGTTTTTATAAATTTAGAAGCTGAAGCTAACAGCCAGTAAGAGAAAAAAACACATTTTTACAGTATTATTATGATTAAAAATAATATTACTGTTGGCTAAAGTTACTGCATTATCTACAGCATTAATGTAGTATTATTGTAACACACACACACACACACACACACACACACACACACAATTTATCTTTTATATATATATATATATATATATATATATATATATATATATATATATATATATATATAATACAATTTGTATGGTATGCTATGATGTTTGGTTAAAAAGTCTGCTTTGATCTCGACCAATGTCAGACTAGACAAACTAAATACTAACCCCATTAAAGAGAACAGAATGGATATGGGTGATCATTTCCGAAAGACTCAAGGAGGAGTGCATTCAACCCCTTATCATGGTCATTTAGAGCGGGACAGCAGGATTCAATCTGAATGATGAAGAAAGCATGGAGGCAGGCATGTTCAACAAGTCCATGAATAGGCTGAAAGGCTAAATTTACTCTTGTTGGGAAACATAAATTCATTCGCTTGCACCTGATTGCTTTCAATGCACCAGTTGTGGCCCTAAGCTGTGGCTTTAAAACAGGACCTCTTTTCCATTCTGGGGACTCTAAGTACTTGTTAATACCCAGGAGGGCATAATGGTGCTAAAGAGGTAAAGCAAGCTAATCAGTGAGTAAAGCACCATTGACTTACACTGTTTCAAACTGAACAGGGGCATGGTTCCTCTGGCATGTATTCAGCTTCTTCTGATGCTTACTTTAGACAGGTGTGGTGAAAAAGAGCTGCACCCCTGATGGCCCTTCTCCTCTTGACAATGGAAATATTAATATGCTCCAGCAGTATTTCTTCTGTCCTCTATAACACCTAATCAGACTTTATTCAGATTTGCACAGCTGTAGTTTATGTATAATGCAGCATTAATTGCTTCTTCAGTAGTCATTAATAAAGGGCTGACTGGCCTTTGAATAGGCAATGATGCAGAAGCATGATGAGGTATGCTAGCAACAGAGGACAAGAAACATACCCTGTCATCTTCTACAATCTATATACTTGAAATTGTTATTTATTTCCTCATTATGGGCTGTGTTATGATGTCAGAGAGGACAATGGAGTGAAACGCAGTAATAGCATTCACAGCTGACTTTCAGTTTTTAAAGTTTCCAAGGCTTGCAGGAGGCCCCAAGTGCCCTCTGTTGAGAGTTCTATTGAAATATTTGTTTGCACGGCTCAGTGGCATTTAATCTCCCATTGTTCATCAGTTTCCGCTTGATTTATTTCTTCACCTTCGTCTATTTATTGAATTTAATTACACCTCAAATCCCAATGCAAACCTGCTGCTGTTAAGGGCTGAGGGAGGCAAGGATGGAGAGAGAGAAAAGAGGAGGGGGCGGGAAGCAAGATAAACCGTGACTCCGAGGAATCAAACAAATAACCTCCTCCTTTCAAACACAAGCAATATGTGCTTTCTCTTAATTCAAGAAAACTCACATGTAGACAAACACACATGCTCATAAATTAGCTGTGCAGGTCAGTACATGAGCCTGAGAACAGCCCAGTAAGACACGCATCCCCTAAAATCCTGGCAAATGGTCTGCAAGCTGTCTGCAGACTCACTAACCACATAAAATATCAACCAGTTAATTAGGCAGTAATTGTGTAATGTACTCTTATTTTTATGTGCTATGCAGTGGGCCATAAAGAGGCCAGTGTAAAAATGGCTTGGAAGTAGCGACACTGAGGTATGTGCTGTACCATCCATCCATCTCAGGGCTATAATGTGGACGGGGGTTTGTATATGTTTCTTTTTTGAAGGGAAGCGCAAAGGACCATGCTGTATTTCTGTGAGAGAGCTAATGAAACAGGAAGTCACCTTTCTTGCCTTTCCCTACCACACCAATACCTGTCGGAAATACTCAGTTTGTTTAATGTATGTATGTTTCCCACATGGAGAAGTGTATTTGTTTTTTCATTAACAAGTGTATAGTAAAAATTGAAAGCACAGTTGACTAATAATTTAATTTTCATTCCAGCATTCCTCAAAAAGAAAGAAAGAAAAAAAAAACTAAAAAAATTGCTACCTATTGTGGTTTGCAATTATGTGGGTTAATGACATCACAAAAGGCAAGGAATTAAGCTGATCTGCTCGCCTTAACACAAACTATGGTTTACAACTTTTGTCAGATTTCTATATGGATTCTGAAACCTTTCACTTTGCTTACAGGGGTTTTTATTTTCATGCATTCGACCCAGGGATTGACTCTGAAGACCCTCAAGCCATGTTTGATCCTGCTGTGGATGCATGGCAAAGTGAAAGCAAACCCTAATGATTACAATGGTCACCTACAGAACTTAAACCCTTTCCCATTCTATTCATATTTCTGTTTGGATCATCAGATTGGTTTCATGCATATTCACTACTTACGCAATTAGTTAATGCTAAATTGTTCTCTTTCATACTTAAATTATGTTCATCTAATTATATTTCTCAATACAGTGGCTGAAGTTATACTGCTTTAGTTTCATGGTTTATAGTGTGGTGATGGTGGACCCAAATGCAGAGAGGCAGAGGCAGCGAGTAGATTTGGTGATTTAATGGAAAAAGTGAAGAACAAAAACTACAGAGAATGCAGGGAGCCAGGGCTGAACAAAAACACAGGAATCCAGGAGTAGAAGACAGCAGGGTTTGATGGGGAAGTAATGAGTAGGTAACAGGAGGGACCAGCGAGGTCTGAAAGCAGGAGATGTGTTTAAATACTGAGAGTGAGTGCTGGAACAATAGACCGGGGCTGATTGGCTAACGAGTTGCGGGTGTGAGGGAAGAGAGCTGAAGGGAGACTGCAGAGAGAGAGAGAGAGAGAGAGAGAATGGCAGCAGGGGCGAGGGAGAGTAAACAGGGGAACTAAGGAAATAATCTAACTGTAGCAAAGAATACCTAAACACAATGAATAAATAAAGATAATTAAACTAAAATAACTAAAAAAAGGACTGAAGTAAAGCAAAACAAAAACAAGGCTGATCTAATCAAATTAAGAAACTAAGGTACACAGGACAACAATAATCAAAACTAGAATCAAATAGTCAAACCCCAAAACAACCCAGGTTCAGACATTTAGTTTACCAGATCAACCTCTGTCTGAAGGCCCTGACATACTTCATCCGAAATGCCGAAACCAGATCTCAATGATGTAGACGCATAACGAAAATTGCGTCATTTTGTTCGCAAAGAGCCATCCACAAGACCAACCCAACACCAGGCCCAGATCAAACTATTTCAACAGAGCTCTGTGCGAAGTGTCTGATTGGTCAGAAGTTTGTTGCTGTGTTTTATGCAAAAATGCGCTCGGATATCAGTGTTGATATTTCTCTTCAACTAGTCCGTTTCCACTATCCAGTTTTGGTATCTGCAGGAGACATGGATACTTTTGAGGAATATTTATCTGATGCGTTGAGGAATTATGTACATTTGTACAATTTGTCACTAAATAACTACTATAATAACAAGACTGGCAAATGGTTAATAACTCCTTGATGGAAATTGTGACACTGTTGTAAACAGACAGTCTGCACAAAAGTGTGGCGGTCTCTCTGTGAATGTTTCGTAAAAGCAAAACAGAGGATGAAGGGAAGGAGGGGGAATCCCGGTGGGTGGGCGCATGTTGTATACTGAAGCGGGAAGAGTGTTTCCCAGGTGGTCTGCGCTGTTGTATGAAAGGTGTGTGCAAATACGAATGGTTCACAACCACGTGACTGCTCGTCAACTGTTTTGCTTTGGATGAAGTATGTCGGAGATGATGCAGTTTAAAAAAATGAGGTTGTTGAATACAATATCACAGTACCCCCCCCACCCTTCCCCCCTCCCCCCACACACAAGTGGCCCTCTATGTGTAGTAATAAATAAATGAAAAACACCAGCAGGCAGGGATGCCAGAGAGGGAATTATTTTATTTCCTTTTACTCTCAGCTGCATTTTGATCACAACCAAAGCACTTCAACCTTTTCATAACAGATATAACAGTCCTTTTATGCACAGTTATGAAATAATGATACCAAGCTACTGGGAATAACTTTCAAAAAGACTCAAAATATATATTGCTGAGTTCCCACTTACTGAATATTACAAACAATGTCCTATTAAAACTACAATATTCTGTCACCTATTAGAGTCACTTTTGGGTCCAACCCACCGGTTGTGAATAGCTGCAGGTGCATGCTGGGACTAACTGGTGTGAATGGGCTCTTTAATCGTATGTCAGTCAGGTGACCACGTTTGGCAGAGGTAGCAGCTGATATAACGGTTCAGCACTAAGCATTTTTGGGATATATAAGTCAGATTAATGACCAGACCACATTTTTTTTTATTAACTTTGATCTGAATGATCACTCAGCATTTTTTTATGATGAAATCTGGCCGTTCCTGTCCGCATTGGCCTGCTTCAAAAATTACTTCCATGCAGGTCGGCTGTCTTTTTTTTTTTTTTTTATAGAAGACTCAAAAATTTTCCTGCAATTGTACAGATTACACCTTTAAAGAATGGAACTGATTGAAAATACGTGAGTAAAGTGGGGGGAAAAACCCAGAATAATACTGATGTGTTGTTCAGACTGATGGACTCAAAATACCTCCATCAGTTGACTGATGGAGGTACACCAAAGTCTGGTGTGCTTAAAAGCATGTTTTTGGGAGGCTTCATCTAGATTGGATAAGAATTAAAAAAACAAAAAAACATTGCAAACAAATACAATGACATGTTTAATATGTGACAAGCTATATCTAAATTGAGTTCGACTGATTTATCAAAAAAGTCTGGCTGGGGGCCTTAAAGCTAGCTAAAGACTGACAAGCTTGTTCAGCTCTAAGTCTTCAATATTCACAAAACCTTCAGATAGGCTTTGAACATATTTGTTGAATACAGCAGAGGAATGATACCGCAAAGACATAGAACGGACTGCTCAATTATTTATGCTGTTTCCTCTGCTGATTTTAAGATTGTGAACAAGGACAAAAAGTTTACATGTTAGAGAAGGGATGTGCATTATGCTTTCCATCTTTGATATGTAAATGGGTTGCATCATTGATGTGTATCTGTCTGATGAAGCTAAATTAACGTCTCTGCAGACAGACCATGCACACTGTACCCCCTTCTGACATCCCACTGTGTGTATTCAGGAATCTCCATGCGCTTTGTCTCCTGATGTGGGTTAGATATGTCCTGTCTGACTCAGGCACACATACAAAAACATAGTGGGAAAGGGTTGTGTGCGTAATTGTGAGTCAGAACTGTGCGCTGCAGGGCCAGCAGTGCACAGCAGCAACACAGAGATGTGACAGTGATGGCTCCGTAGCCCCGGGCCTCAGCTAGGAGGCCTGAGACACACCCACGCTACTGACCTTCACTGTCACCGCTGCAGCAGGCAGACACACACACACACACACACACACACACACACACACACACACACACACACACACACACACACACACTTGCAATGCAAAGACACATATGTGCACTCTATTCAGAGAGTAGTCCGAATTACATGCTGTGGACACACTGGCACTTACATACAAACAGGCATTCAGATAGTTTTCCACCTACACTACACGCCTGTTCCCCTCTGTTTTCCACTTCTCTCCATGAGTCAGAGCTTATCGGGCAGGGCACAATGATTCACCAGCACTGTGAGTAAGCTGCTTTCTGCATCCAGCTCTGTCTCTCAGACCAACTCCATGGACTCATTCTTCATTATCATCCATACTCACCCTCCTCACCCCAACCATATCCCCACTTTCCTTGCTCTGCACGCTCCTCTTTCTAAGCCTCTGCTTCTGTTTTCTCACTATGCACACAGTGTTTTTTCCCCTTTCTTCAATTTGTTCTGTTTTGTGTCTGAACGTTAAAAATGATGCCCGCAGCAGCAAGTACGAGGGCAATGATGACGAGGAAGAAGACTTCTGATTTAAGGATGCTACACTTGGATCTACACAAGGTTATAATGACTCTCCTTGGCCTCCTGGCTTTCACATAAATATTTATGCCTGGGGTGGTGAGCCTACAGGACATCATGTTCTGTGCTTGGTTCCTCTGTCAAATCAGTTGTCAGGCTGAAGAACAGTGTGCATAAGTATGCATAAGGCAGATGGGGGAAATTATAAATTTAACTACAGCTACAGCCATTTACTTGTGAACTCACGTGGTTCAGACTTTCTGAAGTCTCACAGTTCCTGCCTATGCTGTACCTTAACTATAATAATGATTGTTGTTGAATTTATTGTTACACTTGTCTTTTGTATGGTGTGCTAAGCACAGCCAAGCACAGATCAAACAGAATACAATTCACATTTTGAAAGATTCATAGGATTTTTGAAATGTAAAATCAATCAGAATTCCATTTACTTTTAGAATTGATCGACATTTAATAATGCATAATCTTGGGTCCTATATCAGCATGCCTTTATGCTTGTTGTTTTACTAATAAAACATGATATTTAAATCACACATAGCCCATCCCTTCAACTACCCCTTTGGGTCCTTTGTTGCTTAACTGACAAACTGTGTCATTGGTGTGTGGTGATAAAGTAAAACTAAGAAGTATGCAAACAAGTGTGTGTTGTTTTTTTCATGGATAGTTAGAGTATTATGCACTGCAGCACAAATCTTTTGATGGTACAAAGGAAAAGAGAGGAAGATCTGTGATAATAGGACACAGGAGAGGAGAACAGGTTTTAATGGGACAGAAAGGAGATTTGATTTTCTGTGAATGTGTGTGTATTATGACCAGAGTGGTGGCAACAGTTCTCTTGTGTCTTCTTTAATCCAGTGGAACAAAATTAAATCCACAAACAAAGGTGTTGCCTTTTGGTTTCTTTTTGTTATAAGTGTGCTTTCAGATGCTTAGAAAAAGAAAAAAAGGCAATTCAGTCACCATGTATTTACTACTTGTTAAACTTGTATAGGAAAAGAAAAAAAATAGATAAAATAAACTCTCTGTTTTTAAGGTAAATCTGTCTTTATTTCATGTTATTGATTATTTGAATTTAAAAACATAATCCTGATCACACCGTAGTTAATATTCTCACATTTATTCTTTGAATTACAAGTGAATCCTTAGAAGACATGGAACTGAGGAGAAAAATTACATAATCCAATCCTAATTATATAATTTAGTTCCTGATGTAAGGATTTTTAAAATGTTCTGTGATAGTCCTTGACTAATCTTAAGTACTGTTTTTTTTTTTTTTGCTTAGTGTTTTTTATTCTTTACAGTGATGTTCACAGTTAAAGAGAGATCAGATTAGCTGCTGCAGCTCCCACTCTATCTGTTTCGTGTGGTGTGCTCAAACAGCTGCCCGTGGTGGGAAGAGATGTGCAGAAAGCAGCTGAAACTCATAATTAAAATAAAATGATGGCCTTCAAACCAAAGTGTTTGATTTATAAAGCAGGAGATCAACTTTTTTTAAGTTTAGTATGCAGACAATTACCTGGGACCCACTGAATATTTTAAAGCATTTTAAATCAAAGCTCACAGGAAATATGATAACTTTAGGCTAACAGTTGAGCAAACTGCTCTATATGAAAAATATTGTAAGGAGGATATTGAAGATTGCAGCTGTGTATAGGAATATATAATTTATAATATATAATTTTGGATGCAGTTAACAGAACTATTATAGCAGCTTTATTAACCTAGATATCCTGTTTTTGGTGCAGCATGTTGAGGCTGACTTACAGAAACTCCTATATGAACCATGACTTTTTATTGTCATTGGTAAATGCAAAAAATAATAAAATCGTTGTCAAATTATGACATTTTGACCAGTGTGTCTTGTGATATTAACTTAACTGATTTGGTTTCAGCAAGGAAAGCCCATTCAAACATGATTAACCAACAAATACAGTTGCAGATATTTGTTTACAGAGACAAAACTTACGCATGTTGCACTTTGTGTTTACATTGTTGAGTTTCTACTCTCTGGACACAGATCATGTTTCTCTCAGCACTCTACCCCACCATATATAAAGCCCATGCCATTCTATTAGATCTTTCTGTGACATCTGATTTACACACCCTGCCAACACCCCGGTAGGACTGTCCCCCTGTTCCTAGAATAACCTCCAGTTCTTCTGAAAAAAAAAGACTCTAGAACAGAAACCTGAGGGTAAAAATGCACTGCATGTGATTGCAGTATGGACCCGATACCTGGGGCACAGAGGTCTTTCAGTTGTTGTGATTTACGCACAAGCTGATGCTGAAGGAAGATATTAGATAATTAGCTTCTAAAACGTGTGTGTGTGTGTGTGTGTGTGTGTGTGTAAGAGGGGGTAGTGGGGACAGCATGTTTATTTATGTGCATGTGTTTGGATTTAAATATATTCAGAGCAGGCCATCTTAAAATGAATATATTTTGACTTGTCAATCCCTGCTCCAGTGGTTGCAGGGAGAAGGTGAAAAGGTGAGCCTTCTGCTTTACTCCAATCGGCTCTCAGGTGGATTTGGGGCTCACTGTATGTGCTACTTCAGCCATTCACAAAGCACTGAGCAATGAGGGGTGGGGTGAAGCTTGTTGTTTGCGCATCCTCACCGTATGGATAATAATGTGATGAATGGAGAGAGGAAGAGAGTACGAAAAAGAAAGAAAGAGGGAGAGAGAGAGAGATTTCAAGGCTAATGCCTGGGGGGATGTCAGACAAACCTGTATATGTGTAATAACCACGGAGGTTAAAATGCTACACTGGCACTAGAGATGGCTGCCAAATATTTTGACATCCACTCTACCTCCTCCGCACAGCTGCTGCTGAGGTGGAGGAAGAGAAAGATGATTTGGACCGGAGAGGAAGAGAATGAGATGGATTAATGTGAGTGAAAAGAGGAGAGGAGAGAGAGCAGAATGTGAAAGAGTGTGGGCTGTAGACGTGTTGATGTACAGTCAACAAGCGAGAAAGAAAGAGAAAACCGCCCGTTTTTTTTTTCCTGCCTGCAATGCCTTGACTGTCTGTTTCCCTTGATTTCTCTCTCCCGGCGCTCCATGCCCGAGGATGCATCCACGCTGCTATTCGTTTCAAGGTTGTTTCTAAATGTGACTGATGCATACAGGCGGCATGCTGTTTGCTTTGCTTTCCTTCACTACGCCTGTGCGATAAAAAAGGACTGTCACAGCATATTAAAAGTGGCATATGTGCACGCTGCACCAATGATGCAGATAGACGTTTGAGATGGTGCTGCCTCCACTGTAACCTCATCCTGGGTTTGACTAGGAGGTGGGGGGGTTGGTCTGTTGGTGTTCCTCCTCCTTGAGTTGTTGAACACTGTTACAAAACTCAGTTACGGTGCTGCAAGATGGGTCACTTGATGCACCACGTTTATTACCAATTGAAACGGGCAGGGAAATTACTTTTGCAGCAGATGCAGTACACTTTGTTTGTGTGCACGTTGTGTGCGCGTGATGCCTTCATAACCCCACAGGGGCCATATATATAGATTGTGTCTTTCATCTCCTTTTTATTCTGGTATGTATGGATAAATAACTCCTGTTCCCTTTAGATTAGCTGTGACCTTTTCACCCTCTCTATATGCACCTAGCAGGCACTTACAGCTCTTATGCAGTGATTGCATTGTGAATCCTTCATTGTAACAAATGTCAACTTCATTGATTGCCCATCTTTGCCCAAAATAACAGGCATCTAGAGTCAGTAGGGGAAAAGAAGGGGATCGGAGGAGGGAGGGTGCTGCTACTGACATGGGGTATTCCAGCTGTGTGGGGAATGTTTGTCATGAGAGATTGCACAGAAAATAGAAAACCTTACTCATTAACTTCAAGTCCACGGCCCCAGTTTTCATGGATTAATCAATGCTAACCTACTTTATCAAAGACACTTATCTTCCACATACAGAAATCTATGCATGTCCCTGGTAAAGGGGTCGATAACAGGAAATATTTCACATTGTCCACCCTTTTTTTTTTTCTTCCCATTGCTAATTCTCCTTCTCTCTTCTTCTCTTCCCCCAACCCCTCCTCTCTGTCTCGTTCTGTCACTACATCTGTGTCTCTTCTTTTGCCTAAATGTCCTTGGGATTGGAGTACGCGCATGGAGAAGGGAGGCCCATATCAGATAACTTATTGGTTCATTTTGCCCATCTCTTTCCAATAATGTGTAACATTACCAGTGTTATTAGATGGGAGATTAATGGTGCTTGGCCCTGCTCCTCCTCCTCCTCTTTGGGATGAGACGTAGAGGAGAAGAGATAAAGGAGGAAGAGGGTGAGAAAGATTGCTGGAGAGAGGTGAACGGAAAAGGAGAGGAAAAGGAAAAGGTGGGGGATGAGAATGAGTGAATCCTCCTTGACTCTGGGAGCTTTAACACCTGACTCAGCCCTGTAGTTAGAGGGTCATTTCATAGAACTGACTGGCTGACAGTGGGGGCCTGAACTTCTTGATCTGTTCCCACTTTACGCCTTCATCCTACATCCCTCCATCACCTCCAATCTCTGGCCTCCTCTGCTATCTATCGCTGCATCTTCCTGAGCGCTGCCATTCACCAGCGTTTGATCCCCTCCTTCGCATCAATCAGCACAGACAGCAGAGAGAAAGGAGGGATAACTTGTCTTGCAGTGCTTTAGGTGTTGTCTCTGCCATGTCAGTCTGGTCCTTTGTTTATTTACGCACTTATTTATGTTTTTATTAAGAGCAGTGCTCCCTTAACCCCCCAAATTGGAAGTGGGCTGGGAGGCTAATGTTTAAAAAGTTTTTTCAGAGATGCCTGTTCTTTTATTTCAAATGTAAGTAATTTGTTTTGTCTGCTCTGTATCCTTGCTTCCGTCTGTCTTTTTTTTTTTCCCTTCTCTCCTTGCTTGCTTCCACTCTCTGTTGTTGTGTGCAGTAATAACTTGCTCATTATTGGATGTAAGAAATATCTACTAAGAGATTATGGCAGATATAAAAAGCTCACAGGTGATGGGAGTCGGAGCCTCTTTGCATCCCTAATGAGGCCTGGGGGTCGCAAAGCTTGCTCTGCAGAGACACCACATCCTCCAGTAGCCCTGCACTGAGGCCAACTCTCAGCTTAGCAGGATACAAACTCTGCATGGTCCAGCCCATCTCAGATGGGCTGCAGTTCAGCTCTGCATGACCTCGGTTTGTGTAATTAACGTATTTACTGCAGGCTCCTGTAGTCTTTCGGTCATTAAGACTCTGGAGTTTTGCTGAACTGTTGTGTTGCTGTAAAGCTTCTTACATCCCTATTTTTTCTTTTTCCTCTCATCTCTTCTGCTTGATTCAGGAGAACAAACAGGACTCTGGATCTACAAAAACTAAAAGGAGCACATTTTACCACTATGCTTTCAGAATAGGAGAACAGACTATTTCATCTAAAATCTCTTGTCTCCAGGTTTTGGTTTTGACATTAAAGTTAATGCTGTTCTGTGTTCATTGTGATTGTATTTGTTGGGATATATTGGTGTCTGTAGCTAGTATTTTAAATTCTTTGCTTTCCAATTTGCTTGCAACTGGAGATTGCATTGCTGGGTAATGGTTGGTCATTCTGCATCATGTACCTAATTAATTAACAAAATTACCTTGGATGTTTTGTTTTTTTTTTAATATAAGAAGACAATTCCATGCACCATCTAGTGGTAGCTGTTGGTAGCACAATGCACAGATCATGGTTAACATGTTGGTTTGTACATTATAACTCTGGACTTAGAGAGAACTTTCTTTTTATCATGACTGTGACAGTCACATAAGCAAAAAACAAAACAATGCACTGATTACTGAGTAAAATAATATTATAGCACAGGAAATCAAAGAAAATATCATCTTGCTTGGAATTAATATTCTGACACCTTCAGGGAAAACAGAATGTTGCAAATGAACTTACTTCAGTACATCATACTGCAAAGATGTAATTATTGTGCTGACAGCATGTAAGAGCAGAGATGTTCTCAAGTCAATTTTTCTAAGTCAAATTTAATGTCTTTGAGGGGCAAGTTCTAGTCTCAAGTCTTTTGCCGCAATTCTGAGACAAGCCTCTGACAAGTCTCTAATGACTGAAATAAACATTTTATCATCAAATCCCCAAGATTAAGTGCACCACTGATGCTGGATTGCTGTAGGTTAGGAATCCAAACCTGTACTGTCTGTCCTCAGGCCTAATTTAATTATATGAGAATTTTCTTTAAATCTATTAATATTTATTAACAGTTATATTTTAATCATTTAAAACTTAATTTACTATCCAAAACTATGGTAAAGCCTAATTTGTATTATTTAGAAAATTGTTCAAATGTAATATTTACCCCTTTAGAAATATAAAAAGGCATTATGCTCTAAGAAAAATAACTGAATGAGATTAAATCCTGTTAGTTTTGAATATATAAATTAATCAAAAACAAAGTGCTTTTTTGTCTTTGTAGTGATGAAGTTAATACCTGTTTATCCCTGTCTTAATATTTTCTACTCCTTAAATATATATCGTCTTGAATAGGGTTTGGAAGGTTATCCTTTCCACACTCTGAACTACAGAATTTTGATCCATGTCTTTCATTTTAAGTCTATTTAATATTGGAAAACAATTTTCTAAATCTATATGAAAAACCTTTGTTCCCAAATGTGAATGGTGGAAATGTTCAAACTGAAGGGATAAATTACAACACAACTCACGAGGCAAAGAGTAGTAAGTAATAACTGTCAAACTTCTGAATGGATGGAAAAGAAAGTGCTTTTATTTAGATTTTTTCCAATGAACAGATCAGGAAGTGCTTTTATTCTTATATTTTCATCCACAAGTGGCCTTGCAATTTTGCAGCCAACTTAACAGCAAAATAATTTTGGAGGAAAGTTAAGTTTATTTTGTTCTGAAATGATCCAAAGTGATTTAATACAGTGTTCATTTGGAGAAACATCTATGAGTGTATTATTCTGAAGTTACAGCTAACATAAAGAGATTGCTATGAGCCATTACCAGCTCATAATCCACCAACTTCACCAGCTTATGTCAGAGTCCAATTGGTTAAATGTTTTAAAGCTGTGAACTTTCTACTGCAGGTAGGGGAACTAATATTAACTTTACACAACCATTAAAACTCTGGTATAAACTGTTATGCACTGGTGATATTACTATATCAAATTGCAAATTAAACCCATCTTTATCAGCAGGACATAGTTTCCCCCAAACCACTTTCTGTTCAAAGATAGCGGTAAGCTTTTTAATTTAGCGAGTTGTTCTCATGTGGAATTTCAAAATCAAAGCTCAGGTCTTAGGAGAATAAATAATAAAGTTAACTATGAGGCAAGATCAGTAGCAGAGAATTTGTTAGCTGTTGTTTCTAGGTACACAAGTCTAAAGATTTCATGGAGTTTCAAGCATCACAATGCCAGTCAGTGTGAAGGCCTGGTAAGCAAAGTAACAATAAGGAGGAGAGATGGAAAGAATGGTGGAAAAAAGAGAGGAGATATGGAACATCTTTTGCCACCACAGAAATAGCAAGGGCAAATGTTTGAATCATTTAAAGCTCCAGCGACAGGGATATGTTACCATAGTCAATGGCAACAGGGTCTTTGTTTTGGAGTCCATGGCACACCTTGAGCCAGTGCTGCTCTCTTTATCTTTCCACCTTTCTGTTGCTGACATGTAATTGCCAATGAACAGGGGTAAAGCCTCACAAGAGGAGACAAAAGTACAAAATATGTAAAAAGGGCTTATAAAGTGTGGTAAATTCAAGCAAGGTCAAAACAATTATTAAAATGGCTGGCCGATCTTGTATAAGAAAGTGCCACACATCCACACACAGAGTCATTGAGTCAGGCATACGGAGTAAGATTTGTCCTTTTTTAGGCCTCTGACAGCCTTTATTCTGTGTTTTTTACCCTCTTCGACCTGTGGGGACTATTAAATGTCACTACAATTTAAGTGAAGAAGAAAGACAACTTCACCTAACTTCAGAACGTCGTTGAAGGTCAGACATTTCTGTGGTGACAAGCACACACACAAAGTTCCACACTGCGGTGAAAAACAAACACGCTGCAGCAAACTCAAACTAACATTACCCTGGCACTCTTTTGTTGTCTGCTCTTTCTCTGAAATGTTGCTCTCTTTTTGTGTGTGTCTTTGTAAAGATTTCTTCAGTTTTCTCTCATGCACAATTGACTAAATGTTTGCCTTTGGGTGGGGGTGTTTTCTTAAAGGGTTTCACTTGGGGGTATCAGATATCGACTGTGATGTTTTTATTAAAGGAGCTTGTTCTGTGAGAGGGAAGCAACTCCGAAGCAGGAGGGATTCGCAGGACACACTGTCACAACCAATTTCTTCCCCAGGCCGATGAGAATTTAAGCACTGTCATGCAATGAATACGTGTGCATGTCTTTGTGTACGTGAAGTTGTATATGTATGTGTGAGGAGACTCGCTACATTTTTGGGACTCTATTGCCTTGCAAAACTACTCCCACCATCCTTATTTAATATTTTGTCACATTACAACCACAAATGTCAATTAATCTTTTTGCAATTTTTCATCAGCCCAACACAAAGTAGTACTGTGAAACTAAATGAAACGATGGTTACCAACGTTTTTTTTTTTTTTTCGAATTAAAAGCTGAACCCTGAACACATGATACTCACAGGAAATCATGGAGTTGGCAGTATCATACTGTGAAAATGCTTTTCTTCAGCAGGGACAAGGAAGTTGGTCAAAGTTAATGAGAATATGGATGTAGCTAAATACAGGACAATCCTTTTGACTGCAGTAACCAGGCCAGTTTTCTGGGGCATTACTTACCTTTTTCCATTTCTACTCAATTTACCAGGCTAAAAACAAATTACAAGGGTTCAAATGTATACCAGAAAAGGTCCTGGTAGGGAGGTAGTACATTTTCATTCATCAGGAACTTGTGGAAGGTACATGCTAAGCATGTTGTTTTGCTTTCTTTAACTCAATTAGATTTTAAATCATTCATGCCTTTTAAAAACATTTGTATAAAGGCAAATCCCATAGTGAGTTAAGTGAACACTCCTTTGGGACACACCTCTCATGGTTCATTTCTTAAATATCTATAAATGTTACAAACTCATTTTGACTTTGAAGCAACTATAATTCAGTTTCACAGTGTAAACTGTGAAATAATCACAAATTATGACTAGCCCACCATGTTGTAATCTTAATTAGAGCACTTTCTCTTCTCTTCCCCCTTAAAAAGTCAGAGAACAGCTCTGATTGGTTGTTTCTGACCTGGAGTGGTGTATTTCTGCAGATAGAAGTAGGTCAGCAGGAAGAAGGCAAAGGAGCTTGATTCTTTTCACAGATTATTTGTATCAAATTATACTGTCATGACATAGTTATGTAGTTTAGTTTTAAGAAATATGGAAAAAAAACATTTTATAATGGTTACCTAGTGCAGCTTTAAAGTCTACTAAGACAAAGTCCCTTTAAAATTTGTGACTGGCCATGACAAAAGCATGAACAAGTTAAAAAGTTCCATTTTTAAAATGTACATTTTTCTAAGATCAAGCCATTTTATCCCTAATATAGGTTTTATGAGTGAAATTCACAAAAAGTAGAATCATCTGTATTAGGTAAAAATTAATATTTATTCAAAAGGTGCAAAATAGAACCACAGTACGTTCTTGCAGAAATAAATGGTTATGTATTTTATTTAAATATAATATTTTAAAATATAAATCTGAAATACCAATGTAGTTCTTTACTTTTGGCAAAAATAAAAATCCTCTTCTGCACCATTAAATATAGCATCTATCCACCCATTTCCTGTATTGTATTTATTTGCAGATTAAATAAATATAATTTCAGATTAAATGAAATAATAGTTGTCGATGTGTGTGCATAGCGTTATAAGCAAGCTAAGCTGTAAAAAACAAAGAACAGCTCTCAGTAACTGAGACTTGAGTTCTGTTGTTCAGCGTAAAGAGCCGGTCAAAAGAATCAGATTGCTTGTGGAACATTACATCTCTACTCTCAACAGGACTTGACTTATCTAGTTAGAAATATATATTTTTAGAAGTTTTCAACATTCCATTTTTAAATAAGGCTGTGAGCTTTTATCTTATTGTAATGGAGTCGTAAGTGAACCCTGAACTCTAGTGGAATTAAACCATCTAAATACACGCTGCAGGGTTTAATCGGCTGACCTGGGATTCCCATGGATATGTGGAAGAGAGTAATAAATACAACATTTTAGACTATGTTTTCTTTCAGCCCAAATAAAGCCCAGTGTAAATAATTATTTTATTTTAGGCGTTACAGCTACTAGATGCAGTTAGTCAGTCCGATGTGCAGCGCTGCTCACCGCCTCATTGTCATATCCTACTCACTACAGCCCCAGGCCCTTCAGACCCAGCTCTGCGTGCTATGTATCGTAATACTGTTTTAAAAACAATGAAAGTTCTGCAACTCACCCTGAGAAACTGAAAAATATTCCCACTGACATGAATGCATGATCATATAAGTAGTCCTGGCATTGTTTTCTTTCCACCAGTATCTTTATGGTGGATGTTTTCATCTTTGAAGTATCTTTTTCTAACGGCCATTACCAGCGTGGGTTGAGTGATGTTTTGGAGATGTTAATGAGCCATGCGTTTACCTCAAACTTGCAACTAATTGGTTGAAACCAAAGCAAAAGTGTGTGAATAGCCAATAAAGCCCCAGTATGTTAACACCCTCCCCCCAGCTCAGATTTACTCTGTAAACAAGCTGAATTCAAACACAAAGTTTACTATTTTAAAACCTCTGAAACTGCTATTTAAAACATGGGGTGGTTTTTTTTATAACCTCACAACTTCAAAGTTTAGACCTAAATTAAATTGAGAATCTGTGACAACACGAAAAACACTTTTCACAGATTTTTCTTGTGCTGTAAATTTGCCCTTACTTTATAATCCCTTATTCTTGTTTTCTGTTTTTATATTGCTAGTATTCTGGCACGCTCCAACTTGCCTGTCATTTTGCTGCTGGTACACCTGAATTTCCCCACTGAGGGACAATAAAGGTTATCTATTATTCTCTCCATCTGATGTGACCAAATTTAACCTATTTTTTAAAAAAGAAGAATGAATAAGCAAAAAAAAATTCAGTCTCTAGATTATAAATGTGCAGAAGGTTGTGAACATATCATCATAGCAATATTAGTATAAATAATAATATTGCATAGATTCTGTAGATATTGTTTGGAATTCAATAATTTTGTGTTGAATGGAATCTCACTGCAAGAGAACCCAACACCTGAGAAATTATGTTGTCCAAGATGCTAATGGTAAATGGCCTGTACTTGTATAGTGCTTTATCTGGTCCAGAGGACCCCAAGTGCTTCACACTACATTCAGTCATTCACCCAGTCACATGCTGATGGTGGCAAACAGCTGGATTGTTGCCACAGCTGCCCTGGGGTGGTCTGACAAAAGCAAGGCTACACTGACCAACAGGCAAGGCGGGTGAAGTGTCTTGCCCAAGAATGCAACAACGGAGAGAGACATAGTGGGGCTCAAACCAGCAACCCACCGATTACAGGACAAACTCCTACCGCCGTCACCACCACCACCCATGAAAGCACACGGAGTCTTCACAGTTTTTACTAATAATATTGCCATCAATGAACGAATGAATCAGGGGGCTAATACAAATGCATGCCACTTTTTATTTAGTTTTCTAGCATGTTACAGTTGTGTAGTACTTTGTGTTGGTCTGTCATATAAAGACCCAGTAAAATATATTTAAGTTCATCATTGAAACATGACAGAATTTGGAAAATTTCAAAAGGCTTTTGCTAAACAAGATATGTTTGTGAGGTAAAAACACCTACTTTTCAGTGATGGAACAACAATTTATTACAATTTGTTTGCCTGGCCCTGAAGTCTTCATTACACATTCATGGAGCAGACACAGATAGGGCTGCAAGGTCACCATCCGGCAGGCCAAATGGAGATGCAGCCCTCAATTTAGCAACTCTTTGGGGAACACCGCCGACGCCACTCACTGGTACACGCGCGGACATATAGACAGCATATTTCTTCTTCTTCTTCCTCTCATTTTCTTTGCATAGACAGAAAAGCTGTAAAATGGCAATCAAGCACAAAATGTAATCTAAATGCTAAGCGAAACTAAAATAATACACAAACAGCACATTCTGGGACAGATAAATTAGGAAGATTGAGTTTTTCAGTTGATCTGCCTGTCATTGAAAGGTGCCCTACCGGCAAAATGATGCCTCAATTTGGCAAAAATGAACCTGATTTCATATTCCTGAGTGCTTATCATTCAGCTAAGGATGTCGTTTCCAGGAGTATTTGATCACTTCACTACAAACAGTTCTCCCAAACGGCTTTGTTGTATCTTCCTTTGCTCATTAAGCCGTTCATTAAAGGACGGCCTTGTCTAGGTCTACAGGGTGTGTATATATATATGTGTGTGTGTGTGTGTGTGTGTGTGTGTGTGTGTCGGTGCACGAAAAAGTCAACTTCATGTGTATGTATGTATGTGTGTGAGGCGTAACATTTACTGTATGTTTGCACATTCTTCCCATTATCCACGCTTTGTGGCACTGTGAGTGTGGATGCAGATTTGCTTCTGTCAAGGTTAATAAATGAAGAAATCAAGGTGAGTGTGTCTCAATCCCTACATGAGGACACTTGGAGGGGAACTTGGGTGGGGGTTTGGGATCAGACACCCAGCTGGTACCTCTGAAATTTTAATTAGCCCCTCTCTGTTTTCCCCTCTCCACCTCCAGACATTGTGGCTAAGCATCCAGACCATCAGTGGAAGTATTTTGTCCCTCAATAAAACCCCATGCAGAGATATGATACTGGGGAGTTGTGGTTTGAAGTTTAAAGGGAGGCCCCTCACTCCCATAGCTTATTATAACACATCCTCCCCCACAACTCAATTCTAGTTTATTGTCTTACTGTCTGGTGTCTTTCTGGAGCATCATGTATTAAGAATGAATACATTTGAAAGGTGATACTTAGTGGGAGTAAAAGGAAATTTTAACCTCTATATGTGATATTGAGATTTATTAACTTAAATTAGAATATATGTGCATAACCTTATATGGTTTTGTCATTAATTAGTATATCTTGTTGTAGTATGCAATGAGGTATGCCTTTCTTGTTAAAAGATTTATCTGACTTGAACTTTTAAATGTTAGATCTGAAATGGGGTTTTATAGATCGTATAATGTGGTCAGTGTTGCAGTAGACAGCTGTGTGAACAAACAATATGGAGAATCAGAGATTAGTTGTCACCTTACAACAAAGCCAAAGGTCAGTTTGCATGGGGCTAATTCAAAAATAGCTTTCTCCCTTTACCCTTCTTCACTTTGCTTATGTGTGCTAAAGACAGGTTTTCGCTTTCTTACAAGTAATGTTCTTTAATAAACATGAGCTGCACCAAATATTGCATTTGGACAGAAACTGAAATAAAATAATGTTTAACCTGCTATAATTTTTTTGGTGTTTTACCCTCAGGGTTTCAGACATCTTGTTAAGACCATACTGATTTAAATTTAAGTCCTACATAAATTACAAAAATAAGTCTTCCTGGCTTTTTATGCTTATCACAGCAACTTTCAGATGAACCTAATCTTTAGTTTCAGATGTTGTAACTGACCACAGACCACCACAATATTCAGAGTAAATACCCAAACAATTCCACATAAATAGTCTAATTCAAAGGTTTGATTGTTCAAAAATATATTATGGCATTCACATGAACCACTATGAAACAACTGAGACTGCATTTTTCAAAATGAAAAGATCCACTTTGGAACAGGTCCCAACCTTTCTAGACATTAGCTTGACTCTCTTTGAGAACATGCCTCTGTTTCTCCAAACTGAACCTGTTTAAACTGCTATCTACTGAAGGTGAGATACTGACTACTGACAAAAACTTCAATGTAGTGTTCTGTGTTATTAGCGTGATTCTTGTGGAGCATGGCTGTTTTTGGGACCACTTCTGTATTTGCTTTCATTAAAGTTAATTCTAATGGATTGCTTATGCTAATCGAGGTCCTTGCAGTCATTAGGTACGTTTACATAGACTTAAGTAATCGGAATAAACGGCTGATCGAAATAAAAAAGCATCATATAAACACCCCAATCAGAATATTCTGATCAGATTCAGCTCGATTGGAATGAAATTGTAATCTGAATGAGAGGGAGGGTTTATACCGATTGATGAGCCGAACAGCATGCAGGTAAACTCTTGTTCCAATCATGTTAATCTGATTGTGGCAAACTGATCTGACTGTGCATGTATGCGCTATGTCGGGGAAGCAAAGCTGCTCTGTTGATCTCTCATTCTTTAATGCAGAAACACCAACAGCTACTGCTGAGCCTGTAGCTTAATGCTCCCGCAGTCCCAGCTCCACACTTGGGAAGAACGAGGCAGATGCCATGGTCGGATGACAGGGATGCGATGGGGTTGTCCTATCAGCCCGCCAGTTCCCAAAACCACAGAGAAAAAAAAAATCTCATTAAAGCGCACACGGGGTCAGGCTGACCCCTCCAAGACAGCGGAAGGCTTAATCAGGAAGCACAGTAACTTCTCAACCGTTATCAGAACCCAGTGCGGGTCCAATCTGGGCACTCAGAACCAGCACACTATTGTTTGTTTGTTTTTACATTCAGCACAGACTGAAGAACAACTTCTTCTCCTGTGTTTTTTTACAGAAATTTTACAGCTCTGCAAATATGTCAGTGCTTCTATTCTGAATAAAACCTGGTGGATGTAAACACACACCATGATTGGATTAATTAATTTTGTGCCCATGTTAACAATACATTCCGATTATTTAATCTGAATACATTTCAATCCGATCAATGAAATTTTGTGCATGTAAACTTTTCTAGTGTTTCTACAGTCTAGCTAAAGAACAGAATCTCCTGTCATGAGTAAATGAAGGTGCAGATGCACTCTGAACCATGATGTTTGTTTCTCATTCTCAGATGCTACCATTTTGTATTTTCAGCCCCAGTATAATATTGCCATTGTAATTGGAGATGGGTCAAAGTGTGTATGTATGTACATCTGTGTCTGTTTATGAAAGTCTTTTCCAGTGTTTTGATTCAGGCTCAATTGATACAGAATGACAATTTCTGACTTTTTCCACTTCTGTGAGAAAAGTGATACATCCTCCCTGGAGAAAACCTGAGAAATATTTCTGTCCTCTATCAATATCTTCACACACAGACCCAGACACATACTCATGGTCATGTCAGCATTGATCTGGAATAGCCAGATAAGGTTTTTCAAAGTTGTCTTTTAAACAACTTCTTATCAGATTATCCTCATGCTTTGAATAGATCTCAGTTCAAAGTGTAGGACATGTTCAGATATTCAACATGAAAGAGACAGAAAGTAGAAGATGTGCGTTTATTGAAAAGGCATTTCATTTCACAACAGAGATCTAAGACTCTCCTCTGTATGTTTGCCATATTTCATATATACTGCAGACGGAACTATTTGAACACATGAATAATTTTATCATCTTAATCCGTAACAGTTGAGTCCAGAGGACCAAATTAGATCAGCCCACGTTCAACTTTCAAGATTGGATGTAAAAAAAAAAAAAAGGCACAGACGAGATGAAGGATAACATAAAGATTTTGATGAAGTAAAGAGTACATCATCAAAGCATTCTCTCACGTTAATTAAATATGACAAATAAACATGACTTAAAAGCACTAAAACCTCTAAAAGCAGTGAAGCAAGATGCATAAAAGCTCACTTTAACACTTTGAAGGGATGGTATTATGTATTTTCCAGGCACATAGTGCCATTTGATAGCAGAGTCAAACACTCAAATGAAAAAGCCATACATCTATGAAGAGGCACTCAGGTCCAGTTTACAAAAGTTTTCTGGAAAAGAAGACAAACATACAGCTGAAGTTCTTCAGGGCTGCCTCCACATTTTTTACTTTTGTTTGCCTTGTTTTTTTTTTTTGTTTTTTTTTTTGCTGCGTATTGTGAAGTTGCTTTTTGGAAAAAGTTAGAAGAAATGACAACATTTGAAAAAACATCAAAAACATCCTCGGTTCTGCAAACAATCTTTTTATGCTTGCTTGAGGTGATTTTTTTTTTTTTTTTTTTTTTTTTTTTTTTTTTAGAAGGGAGTTGTGTAGCACAGCGAGAAGATAAAATCAGCAACGTCCAGATGCACCAAACATATTAGTTATGTTGCATGAGCAATCCAATCTTTCTGCCCCAGGACAGCAAACAGAAATTACTGATAAACAAAAAAGAATGAACACAACATGCACACTTGAAAATGTGTTTTTCAGCATTCTCCATTATTTTTCCCAATATGATTGAGTTGATGGGTATTGTTGCAAGGTGTGTGATTCTCGCTGTATGATAACCATAAGTAAATATGCAGTGGTGTCATTGTATTAACACAATTATGTAAAACCTAAATGTTTAAATGTTTTAACTACTTGTATTTAAAACAAAAAAAGTCACAATTATCCCCTTGTTCTCTGCTGTGATACAGCTCCTCCCCCACAGCGGAGCCTGCCGTGAATGCACAGGCTAGTAAGCATGGCCACCGGCAGATAAACAGTTTTCCAGTAACGTTATGCTGTTTCTCTGCCATTAGCACAGCTGCAGCAATCCGGTACTCTTGAGCTTGTACGTGCTGTGCGGGTATGAGTAGTGTGTACACAAGTGTGATTGACAGTGCTAAGACATTCCTTCAGGCTCTGATTGGTTGTTTCTGACTGGGAGCAGTGTATTTCTGCAGATGGCAGTAGGACTACAGGGAGCAACCAGAGGAGGTCGATTTTTTTCACTGATTATCTGTCTCATATTATACTGTCAGGACATAGTGACAGTTTCAACCAATATTTCAAAAATATTTTTTATAAGAGTTTCCTACTGCAGCTTCAAGCAAAAAAACATATTCTAACCCCTACTAAATTTAGTAGTAGAATTAAAGTGCTTGTTGCCCTCAACATAAGATATTAATTTTTTTTGTTATTCTGCTTTTCTTACACGAACGCAAAAATAACAAGTCAATTAAAGCTTTTTAATTATTAAGCCTATCACCTCCAGGAGTCAATTTGCAGTCCTCTGTTTAACTGACATGACACTCATGGTACAGAGACTCTCAAGT
Source organism: Anableps anableps (assembly GCA_014839685.1). Lineage (NCBI taxonomy): Eukaryota > Metazoa > Chordata > Actinopteri > Cyprinodontiformes > Anablepidae > Anableps > Anableps anableps. Next base: position 13,917,815 of record CM026070.1, on the reverse strand, counting down.
CTAAACGCTGCAGTTAAAAAACAGTTTTTTTGGGAAATTGAAAACTTACCCAGTGATACGTAATTTTAAGACTTTTTCAAAAAATTTAAGGTGATATTAATCTTGTGCAGTTCACCTAAAAAACAAACATGTCTGCTTGATGGAAGAAAGTAAAAAAAAAGGTGCAATAAACTAGTGGAATAAGTGTGTATACTCTTAAACAAGTACTTTGTTAAAGCACTTTTTAATTCATTTTCAAGATTAAGCTTTCCTTTGTAGAAGTCTATCAGCATCCCACACCTTAACTTGAAAATATTTCACCATCCTGTCTTGAAAGAAAATTTAACAAATCTCTTGAATTTGAGGACATCTATTGTCCTGGTAGCCCCACGGATTTGCTGTTAGATTAAGTTCTGATCTCTGGCTAAACCATTCCAAACCTCCTTCCCCTTTCCAAATCAAGTCATTCTTTTGCTGATTTGAGTGGGTTCTTGGTTCCCTGTGATTCTGAAGCATAAAACACCTCTTCACTTTGAACTTTGTTGGAGAAACCTAATGATTTTTGGTTAAAAATGACTGGCAATCGAAACTATTCACAATTTCATCCACCTTGACAAAAACTTAGCTTCATCTGAGGAAAATAACTTCCAGTTCATAATGCTGCCCACTACCATAGTTTACTGTGGGAATGATAATCTTTTGGTGATGTGCAGCATTATTTTTGTGCCAACCATACCTTTTTGAATTGTGGCCCAAGTTTCGAGTTTGACTTCATCAGACCACAACATTTTGTGTTACAGGGTGTTGGGAGTTGGGAGTGTCAAGAGTTGGTATCAAAAGCCTTGCTCCTAGGCAGTCAGCTTTGTTTCTTTGCTCAAAAATGGACCAATCAGAGAACAGTTTATCTTGCTATGTAATTTATATTCTCCAATTAGAGCACAGCATCAAGCAAACAGCCCTCCCCCTCCCTTTCCCTCCTCCCTCAGCTGATACACCGGCTAATTTAAGGGCTAAGTTGTGCTAGCGTGTCTGGCTACTCCACTTGAAAAGTGGATGACTACTAAAAAGGGGAGCTGTTATGGCTGAGGGAGCTCAAAAATGGCCGGATGTTTCCACTTACTCCCAAAGGATGAGAGAATCAGAGAAGAGTGACTGAAGTTCATTTATGGGGAAGTACCACGCAATTATAACCTCAATTTGAGACGATGTTCAGCGCATTTTACTGAAGAGTTTCCCAAATGTGGTTGTAGCCAATCAGAGTGAAGTCAACTAGGCAGAGCCACATATCATAACTGTACCCAACCCTTTTACCGAGGAGGGAAATCTGGCCGGCCAAAACAACCCCCCAACAAAAAGGTGATTTAAAAAAAAAAAAAAGAAATTCTTTGAAGAATTGACATTTGTCGCAATATCAACTACTTCTTTTGATTTTCAGATGAATTGCAATGGATAAATGATTTTTGAAGAAGTATTAAAATGATTTCTCATAAAATAATTTTTACATCACACAAACCTGCCATTTTAACAGACTTTTGAGAGCCACTGTAGTTGACACCCACAGGTTTCAAACATTGTTAGCTAAATAAGAATGATGGTTGGTACAACTTTGGTTTGCACCATGACTCTTGTTTTTACAAGCGGACAAATTTCCGAACAGATTAATTTGTCTGTCTGGTAGGCAAGGGAAGCGTAGCTGCTTTCAGCAGTGTGCAGCAACAGGTGCGGGAAGGGACAATACTAATTATTGATAACTCTCAAACAGCTGAGGATTTGAATATATGACACTGTGATAAACTTAAAATTATAAAATCTTAATTGTGACTCCTGTCTCACTGCGTGGAGGAAGATACCAGATGTTACGTTGCTGCAGCAGGTCCTTGTCAGAAATGACTGACAAAAATCTCAGTCCAGTTGTAAATGGACTACAGGTTATGGTGACTAACACCTTATGAGTCTTATCCTAAGCAGGAGGAAAAAGAAACAGCTGTGGAAGCTTAATATCTGTCATAGGTCGCCATTGATGGTGATCTAGAGCATGTGCTAATGTAGCAGACTCCTGACTCATCTTTTTGAATGTACTCTAAGTTGTGTGTGCTTGTTGGCCAAAGAACCAGCAGACAAGGACCACCAAGATGTTACAGATGAAAAGGCAGATTTATTCTGTTCAAAACAAGAATATTTCAGCACAGCACCCAGGCTTCCACATGCATACCTCTCCTGAGCGGCTCAGTGCAAACTCACAGTAAAGCTTGTAAAACCTACCAAGCTTCTCTCAAATGTTTACAAACAGTAAAATCACTATTCATTCAAAACCATTGAAATAAAGTCCAAAACAGAAGCAAATTATCTGCCAAACATCTACAATTTCATATATTGTAAACTGGATTGATAACAAAAGGATTTTGTACTGTAATATGAACATACACTAATATACATTTGTTAAACAACCATTTAGCACAAAAGAAACAACTCAAGTACCTGTTCAAAACATGAATATTTTCAACACAGCAGTTTAGGCACCCAGGCCTCCACATGTACACCTTGAATGATAACAAGGAATTACAGAATTACATTGGCATGGGAAAACCTGATGAATGCTAACATAGGAATTGAAGCTTAACAACATCCAATAAAGTGCTGTGCCAAACATAAAAAAAACAGCTTAACAGACTCAACTTAAATGAATAACAATTTAAAACAAAATGTGAATTTAACAACGTTTCAAGGCATGTTCAACATTTTGACCCATAAATGGGAGACACAACTCTGCCTAATCACCTCTTCCCAGCGCAACTCAGCGCGAACTGCGGAGAGCAGCACGAAAACAAAAGGAAGTGACGCGCCATCAGTAAGTAAGGAAATAAAAGCTTCCCCATCAGAATAAAATACAACATATGTAACAAAGTAACGGACTTTAAGTGACTTTAGTAACGGATTTGGGATGAAATATAAACTAGCATTTTTACACACCTGTTACACTAAATCAGTGATTGGTGCATCTGTCACAATAAATGACCACAGTACACAGGTGAAATGCACCACCACAGATGCTTTTACAAATCTTTCACAACAAAACATGTTGTCAAAACTGGCCAGTAATTGCAGTGTGAAACCAACTTGAGTTAATTTATCAAACTTTTCTTTCCAATGTAAGAATAGCTTGACCATGTACGTAACTGTTTTATGTGATACACAGTAAAGTTCCTTGTTCTCTCTCATAGGCCTTTTCTACCGAGGAACTCTTGTTCTTGAACTGGTTCGGTTCAGGTGCCTTCAAACTGAAGTGCTTTGTTGAGAGCCCATTTCCAGGAGTTTGGGGAACCGAGCGTGTGGCACGCTTACCAGGCAATAGTAGAGATGGCGTGTTTCCTGCTTCCCAGCTCTCCAGTCAGCCCAAAATAAAATCAACTGCTGGGTTTCCTTTGCAGACCATTGTTCATTCTTCGCTGCCGTGCTTGTTTGTTGTTTCTTTGTTCAGATGACCGGCTTTTTTCTTTAGCTGATGACCAGCCCACTGGTGATGTCACGGTTCATACAGAAAACAGCTATTCTGGCGTGCCTGGCTTGAACCACAGTTTATGCTGTGGAACCTTTTTTTTTTTCTGTCGAAATGCTAAACCGGTTCAAAAACACGTTCAGGAACCGGGTTGGGCTCTGAACCACGTTGGTGGAAAAGACCTACCTGTGACAGGAAGTGGGCCAGTAAATGTAGCTCCTCTGTTTTTGATCTCAAAGACTCAAACTCTAGAGATACTTTCCTGTCAGAAAATTTTAAAAAACTGATTAAATCAAATTTCAGCATGATTATGTCAACATCTAGTCAGTTATCTGTTGGAATAAAGTCTAACTACACACAATGGGAAAACAGCTAATCCTTAATCTTTGTCTGCTACTGACCACATGCTTTTTTTGTACAAAGACCTGTGTGGACTCTCCTCTTTGTCTTGCTATTATGCATGTGCGCAGGGTTTCCTCTAGGATTTTTTTCAAACTGTGGTGGTGGGCTGTTTGGGTGGGTGAGGGGATCATATGACTGTATAAAAATTTAAGATTTAAAGGAGTTGGCAAGTTCACTATGTAAAAGTGCAAAGAATAATCTTCATGGTTTGATTGTTGTGTTACCATAGCTACAATCTAACGCTATAAGTTTAATGTTTGTGTTTGAGCTTTGTTTGTTCACAAATACATATCAGCAAATAATAACCAATTATCACTGATTGTTTTCAAGGTTGGTCAGTTAAACTTAGCCCCCTCTCCCATATTCCACTAAATCTGTATTGAAACACTGTTAGCGATGGTGATGTTCTTAAAAGGAAGAGGGAGACTCTAAATTATATGCTGCTTAAGGCTCCATACAACCTTGGGCCAGCCATGGTCACATTTAAAACGTAAAATAAATAAAAAGAAAAATGACCTAAAATGGACAATAATAAGTATTTGTATGCTTAAATAAATATATTTGGGGTACAAAATTCAAGTATTTCTTGTATTAGATTTTCTTTGTTTCGTAAAATCTGCAGTTTGGTGCAGTATTTTGCTTTGCTGGTTGTGACTGGTTGTTATTTGTCCAAGCGAATGCAGTATCTGCAAGTTATACTCTGGATGAAATAGACCTGTCCGTGATTGACTGGTGTGGAGGCTCATTTATATACTTCAAGTTGCAAGAGCAGACACAGAGCCAAGTGCGTGCCAGAACACATATTGAGCAAGCATGTGAGATTCAAATGCATACATTATTCTTTGCTCTCAAAGATCTATGCACTCACATTCTCACTGCGTGCTCAATTCTAAGCGTGACTATATGTTGAATTCTATTTTGGGTCCGCATTGAGGTTTCACGAGCAGAGGAAGTGGGTTGAGCCCAGTTCCATGCATCAACTATGAACTCCTCTTTGCTCCCTTCGCTGTTACTGGTGTATAAAAACTATCTTAAATAACTAAACAAATGATGCTTAGTGGTGGGGGGTGAATAAAGCCAGGAGGCCCGCCATGTTTATAATACACTGGGGGAAAATGAAACCAGAAATGAGTTTCAACAATTACCCGACATTAAAGTGTAACTCCGGACCTCACACATTTTGAAAAATTCCAACAAAGCGGGCGGAGCCGAGAGATACTGAGAAGCACGGCCAAGTCTGGGGATGAGAAGAGGGGGAAGGAAGAACGAAGATCTGTTGCTTACTTATAAACTTTCTCACTATATTTAGTGACTTTTTAATAAAAGAAACAAGTGAAGAATCTAGTGACTTTTTTTTGTTGTTAGAGACTTTTATGGCAACAACACTTCGCAGTTCAGCTGCAGCCCAGCTGTGTCATGAGTAAGTAGAGAGTTGTGGTGAGCAGTTCCTGCTTCCCAAGCACTGCAGTCAATCAGTCTGACAGTCGTCCGTCCTGCTGTATACCATCGCCAATAGTCAGAGCAGAGGAGACCCATTCCACACCATGTCCACACTGTAAATAAACACATTTGCTAAGCTGAGTAATGCTATCGATCAGTGTTTGCTGTGGTCACACATGGCTCGCTATTCCAGCTTCTGACTCGCCACCAGTCGGGAAGGGCTGCGTGTCTGAGTGAGATGGTTTATCCCCAAACACGGGGCTGTGACGTAGTGTACTGCTGTAACCAATAGGAACTTCAACTGCCTAAGGACCATTTGACTGAAGGAAGCAAGTACTGAGATGGTTTTAGGCAAAATATTGCAGAACTAAACACATTTACACAAAAATGTAGAAATTTGCACAGAAACAAAGATAGAACTCTAAATAGCCTATTTAGACAGTTTATCTGCCAAAAAGTTGATTTGGGGGTTAGTTGCACTTCAAGCTATGTTGTGCTGTTCAAAGCGTGTCTGAAACATTATGCAGGAAGGCAGCATACAGTGGGGCAAAACAGTATTTAGTCAGCTACTGATTGTGCAAGTTCTCCTACTTAGAAAGATGAGAGAGGTCTGTAATTCTCATCATTGGTACAATTCAACTATGAGAGGCACAATGAGAAGAAAAAAAAAACAGGAAATCACATTGTAGGATTTTTAAAGAATTGTTTTGTAAATTCTGGTGGAAAATAAATATTTGGTCAATAACAAAAGTTCAACTCAACACTTTGTAACATAACGTTTGTTGGCAATGACAGAGGTCAAACATTTCCATTAAGTCTTCACCAGGTTTGCACACACTAGCTGGTATTTTGGCTCATTCCTCCATTCAGATCTCCTCTTCAGCAGTGATGTTTTGGGGCTGTCGCTGGGCAACATGGTCTTTCAACTCCATCCACAAATTTTCTATGGGGTTGAAGTCTGGAGACCAGCTAGGCCACTCCAGGACCTTGAAATGCTTTTTATGGAGCCACTCTTTTGTTGCCCAGCCATGTTCCATCTTCAATGCTCTCACTGATGGAAGGAGGTTTTGGCTTAAAAATCTCACGATACATAACCCTGTTCATTCTTCCCTTAACACGGATCAGTCGTCCTGTCCCCTTTGCAGAAAAACAGCCCCAAAGCATGATGTTTCCACCCCCATGCTTCACAGCAACTCAGCATTCTTCTTCCTCCAAACATGACGAGTTGAGTTTTTACCAAAAAGCTCTATTTTGGTTTCATCTGACCACATGATAGTCTCCCAGTCCTCTTCTGGATTATCCAAATGCTCTCTGGCAAAGTTCAGACAGGCCTGGACATCTAGTGGCTTAAGCAGACGGGACACGCCTGCCACTGCAGGATTTGAGTTCCTCTTGGTGTAGTGTTACTGATGGCAGCCTTTGTTACTTTGGTCCCAGCTCTCTGCAGGTCATTCATCAGGTCCCTCCATGTAGTTATGGGATTTTTGTTCACAGTTCTCATGATCATTTTGACCCCATGGGATGAGATCTTGCATGGGACCCCAGATCGAGGGAGCTTATCAGCAGCCTTGTATGTCTTCCATTTTCTTACAATTGCTCCCACCATTGATTTATTCACACCAACCTGCTTGCCTATTGTAGGATTCACTCTTCCCAGCCTGGTGCAGGTCTACAATTTTCTTCCTGGTGTCCTTCGACAGCTCTTTGGTCTTGGCCATGGTTGAATTTGGAGTCTGTTTGACTGTTTGAGGCTGTGGACAGGTGTCTTTCATACAGATAACGAGGTCAAACAGATGCCATTAATGCAGGTAACGAGTGGAGGACAGAAGAGATTCTTAAAGAAGTTCCAGGTCTGTGACAGCCAGAAATCTTGCTTGTTTGTGGGTGACCAAATACTTATTTTCCACCATAATTTGCAGAAAGAAAAAAAAAAAATTCTTTAAAAAATGTGATTTCCTGGATTTTTCTCATTTTGCCTCTCATAGTTGAAGTGTACCTATGATGAGAATTACAGAGGTCTCTCATCTTTCTAAGTAGGAGAACTTTCATAATCAGATGTTTTGTCAATATCCCCGATAAAAATGAGACCAGTTTTCCTACTGCTTGCCTCTGCTCCAGGGTACCATCACTGTTGATGCGTCCACTCTCATGCACTGTTCAATGCATCAAGCATAAACCTAGTTTCGGTCTTCCAGATGCTATGATGAAAAAAAGGTAGGCTTGTTGTAGCCAGCTCAACATATCATGATTTAAACACTTAAATATAATTTGATATAATTTAAAAATATGTTACATCTTTTATATTTTTTTGTGAATTAAGTTTTGCTCTATAAGCTTGTTGTAAGTTTATAAGCTAAGCTAACTAGTGAGCAGAGGTATAATCTACTGAATGAATAATTGGAAAATGTGATGTGATAAGTGATCTTCTATCTAACTTGTGTGTGCGTGCGCGTGTGTGATATCGAAACAGGTAGCTATGGAGATCTGTTTGTTTTTCAAGTTGAAAAGCCAAGTTCAGGTGTGAAAGTCCCGTCAAACTAACATGACTTTGTTGTCCACAGTAGGTTGATCAAGTCTCAGATGTTAATTAACTTGAATCTTTATTCAAGGCCACAAAATGATTGTCATGTCAGCAATCAGTATCTTCAGTTGACTTTAAAAAGTAAATACATTAGCGAAGTATATGGTTTTTAAAAATGTTCTTTCCCACTGCTGACAGAAATTTGTTGGGACTATCCATGATATTATATCACACATAATGCATATGTAATTCAATTTTATCCAGTATAGCTAATAGAATAATCAAACAAACAAAATATAAAAATAATAGTTGGAAAATGGATAAATGCAGGCTTAAAAGAGTAGTTTTTGAAAGAGGGAAGATGAGGAAGAGAGGGTCTGGGCTAAAGGCTCCAATGTTTCAAGACCCTAAAAATGTCCCTGCTATTATGTAACTCATCGGTGGGAAAGCAGATTTCACTGGAATTGCCTTACAAGTTCATAATATGCTCCTGGTAACGGTCTCTTTTTTCAAGATTGATTTTTTTCTTTTAACAACAACAACAAAAAAAAAGAGTTAAGATTTATGTGCCACGTGTTTCCAGCATCTTTCTATATATTAAGCTCATTAAATAGAATTCTACAGGAAGTGGGTGAGGCACACTCCATTATTTATGGAGGTGTAATTATCTATGGTGTCACAAGCAGGCAGGAATTTACAGGACCCCGGTTCTGCATCAGCACAATGGCTACCTAGGTAATGAAGCGAACACACCTTCAGGCTTTACAATGCACTATCAGATGTGCTTCACACTTTGCTGTGCTGCTGTTGCTTGACTCTTCTGCATATCTTACAAAAGACATGTCAAGTTTCTCATATGTCCCCATAGTGTCGCTGTAAGTCCACTCAAAGTGTTTGTTGCTTTTCTATAACAGGTACATCAGAATAAATTAGAGTATATTCAAAAACTATTTTATTTCATTTATTTAATTCAAAAACAGGGTGATGAATGTGTGAATTTATAATAACTGTAATGACTAACGCTTGAAGCTAATAAAAATCCAGGATTCAGTTTCTCAGAAAGTTAGAGTATTGCATACAAGAAATAAAAAAGGATTTTCTCTGAGAAGACTGCTGACTTGACATTCATCAAGCAGAGCAACAAATTGCCTTTGCTAAAGATGCTGGGTATTCAGATATCTGTTTTCAAGTACATTAACTGAAAGGTGAGAAGAGGAAAAACTGTGGTAGAAAAGTTACACAAGCAACAGGGACTGAAGCCATGAGAGCAATGTCAAGCAAAGCCCATTCGTTAGATTAGGGGGAGCTTCACGAGATATAGACTATGACTTGAGTCAGGGCCTCAAGAGCCACAATACACATGTATAGCAAGAACATAGGCTATAACTATCTCATGTTTTGCTAAGTGACCTCTGAACCAGGGCAACATCAGAAGTCTCTTAACTGGGCTGAGGAGAAAAAGGACAGGACTCTTGCTTAGCAGTCCAAAGTCCTCTTTTCATTTTATTTTGAAAGAACATTTTCCAGTTTATTCAGAAATCAAGGTCCCAGAATCTGGAGCAAAAGTGAAAAGGCACAGAATCTAAGGAGTTTGAAGCCCAGTGTGAAGTTTCCACAGTCAGTGATTTAGGGTGCTGTGTCATCTGCTGGTTGTTGGTACTCTGTGCTTTATTAACTCCAAAGTTAGCGCACCATCTACCAGGAAAGTTTAGAGTCCTGTTACTTAAGCTGTCAAACTTTATGGAGTTGCGGATTTCATTTTCCAACAGAACTTGGGACCCACCTGTTCTAATTATAATGATTTCTCTGTGCTATACTGGTTAGCAAACTGCCTTTATCTGAAACCCACAGAGAACCTGATAAAGTGTTGTCAATAAAAAGACAAGAAACACTAAAGTAAAAAACAAACAAACAACAACAAAAAAACCCCAGATGAGCTGAAGCCTGCTATTAATACGACCTGGGTTTCCTTAACACCTCACAGGAATGGCAGGTTGATTGCCTCCATGCCAGTAATTCATGCTAAGGAATCCCAACAAAGTATTTTATACAAGACATGGACATACTTGTCACCTGGCATTAATTTTTGTAACATTTTCTAATAGTCTTATGTAACATATAAAATTTCATGAAAGTATGTCTTTAATGAAACTAATTAAAAAACGTGTTTGACTTTTTGAATTGAATTACTTCTTATGAATACAGTTTCAATCTATTGAGATGCCCCTGCTCTTTCAGTGTTGTATAATAGTTTGTTTTGCTTAAACAAATTTTCTGTATTGTTTTTAAGTTGAGCTAGAGTAATGCTTAAAAAAGTATTCTTAAGCTAACATAAGCGTAGGATATTGTGACTGTGCCATAATAATAAGATTGACAAGGCAAGAAAAAAAAGGTAGGAAAAAAATAGGACATAGAGTTGGAGCAGAATGTGAACAGAGACAGAATTCAGTCAGGCTGGCGAGCTTTCTCTCTCTTGCATCTAGCCTTTGACTGTGCGTACAGACTTAGCAGCAGCTTCCACAGCAGCTGCTGCAGCAACGATGGGGTCATTTACATATAAATGAAAGTTGCCGATCACACGCTGCTGACCCCATTTATTTTAGCAGACAGACAGACGGGCAGGCAAGGCAAGCGCCAGCGAGTTGCCGAATTACTCCAAATTACCGCATTTCCATCTCCACATCAGCCCTGTCAGACCTGCAACCAACATCCTAGCAGTTTTTTGTTTTTTTTTTGTTTTTTTTCATTTCCCCCACCTCTCCCACCACCCACCACCAAGAGTGACTCTAATTGGCAGTGTTGAATTTAAAGGACCTGGCAGTAGCTGAGGCTGTCACCAACCCAGGACAGCGCAGCAAAGAAACAACATTGCCAGTGTATCACAGCCTGCCACGGCATTGAACAACATTGCAGAGAACAGCACAGTCAGGTTGGAACTGTATGCAAACAGCTCGGCAAACCCTGCGCATCAAATAACATCGTTCAGCTTCGCACAATCTGGCAATGTGGATGCAACAAGTCTGGCTGTCATCAAGGGTGGACATCTTTAACAGTGCCTTAGCCTTTTCTCATTTCATCCCTCTAACAAGGGTTTTGTGGTATTCAATTTACTTCTTGTTTCTGATTTTATGTTTATTAACTTTGATTTTTTTTCTTCTCTTGCTTCCATTCCAGTGGCATCAGTCTAAGTGAACATCTGGATGTAAATCCTGAGCCATATGTCCTATTAGCATGTCTATCTCAGCCTTTTCTTACATATGCAACATCTCATATGTTCACAAAAACACTATTTCTAACTAAGGAACCCTACATTTGAAGGTTTTACAAGACAGATTGATGCTACAGATCCTAATGTGACAGCTGTGTCCTTTTCCAGCCACATGGTGAGGTATCTCATTGCAGAACACAGAACTATTTCCCTCTTTTGAAAAAAAAAAAAAAAAAAGTGATGAACCCTCCTGGGGAAAGCAGCAAAGCTACACTTGTAGCTGTATTATTTAGGTGGTAAAGCAGCCTTTCTCCTCACTTATTTTTTCTCTGCTGCCTTATTCTTGGCTGACCAATCACACATCCTTATTAGTTCATTAAAAGGAGTCTGCCGCCACCGCATCCTCACTTAGGTATGAGCGAGGGGAAGGAAACGGAAAGGATATGAAAAGAGAAAAAATCAAGACACCTCTCTCTAATTATCTGAGATTGATGCAACCAATGAACATCCTTGTAATCAGTGTTGTTTTTATTTGTTTAATGATAGGACAGGGATCACAGGCAGGCTGACCCACTGTGATCATTAACAGTATTAATGCAGGCAGAGGCATTAGCAACTCCTCTCTGCTTGCCTGCTCTGGAAACAAATGTTTCCGTGTTATTTTGTCAATGGATATGTCCATGTGTGCTCCCTGCTTCTTGTCTGGATGTGTTTACATCGCTGAGGACTGAAATTAGCCAACCATCTATGCCCATCTGGCTTCACTTATTAAGATGGATGTTGCTGTGTACAGGATCACTCGAGACCAGAGCTCATGCACTTCTGCTGACAATGTAACTGTAAATAGATGCTTTTACAGAGCGGCTGCTATACTCCATGCTGTTTAGGGACATAAGTTTTCATTGTTTTCATTAAACATAATGACTTGAGATGCTTTATTTAAGCTTTTTTGGGGATTCTGATCCAAGTCAAGGAACTAAATTTAAATCAGATACAATAGCTCTCAAAAGTGCACACACCCCTGGTGAAATCCAAGGTTTTTGAGTAAAAGATGATAACATGATAAATCATTTGGAAACTGACATCCTATAAAATTCAACTGAAAAACAATCAATCCTGTAGAAGTAAAGCAATCAAAAATAAAATAAAAATGACTATGCTGTCTGCACACTCTTAAACTTATACTTTGTTTAATCTAATTTTTGGTTCAATTTTAGCTTTCAGTCTTCTTTGGTAGGAGTCTTTCAGCACCCCACCCCTCGACTTGAAAATATTTGTCCATTCTACCTTGAAAAAGTTCTCTTAATCCATGAGATTGTGAGGACATCTCCTTTTCACATCCCTTATCAGCTGACCATCTAGGATCTTCTGTCAGACTTAGTTCTGGACCCATGCTAAGCCAAACCATTGTGTTATTTTCTATGAAGTCATTATTATATTTATTGATTTCGAAATGGAGGTTTTACAGATTTCCACCACGGCAGATAGAGGTTGAACGGCCAAAAGAATTAGTTGTCCTTCTGTAATCCGGTTAGCCTTCCTGTTATCTGCTGAAGCACCTCTGTACAGCTCCTCTGTAAGTCATTTAGTGTTGCCCTCAGAGTTCTGTCCCCAGTTAGAGTAACAATCCGACATGACTTTCAACTCTCTTAATGTTTGCACAAGAATAACAAAGAGATTAATTGTATTTTCTTTTCTCAACACAATATTTTCCACAATGAAACACAAGATGACTAGTTTGGAGGCTGACTTGTATAGCAAGCAAATTATTCACAGACAGCAGGCCTCCATGTAAGCCTCTGCCCAAAATATTAAACTTTATATACACGCAATGACACACATACAAGCACATGTTACTATTACATCGATGTGGCCTGCTTACTTTGATGCTAAATACAGTCTTGATGTAATAAAGTCAATCTGCCCTGGCACACGTAGGTAACCATCTTCTCTATATGGTATGCCTGAAATGCCAAGACAGGACACAAGAAGAGAAAGGAAAAAAAAAAAAAGATAAAACTTTGAATAATCTGCAGGGTCACGACACATTTTTCTTTTTCAAACTTCCCAGAGTTCTCCTTTTAGCTCATTTTAAATAATAAATTAAAAAGTCCGCTTTAAATTTGGAGGTTGGGATTTAAAATTCGACAGAATTACTTAATTACTTTTCCTAAATTTTCTAGGTTCTGTTGAATCTGACAAATTTGATGAATTACATCTGGAAAATATCTGCTTTCATAAAATTTATGCAATCCCTTTGTAAATTTTATCATTTAAGTTTTGTATTGACTGTGAGCTTAAACATTCAGAATGAAATCAGCCAAAACATGTAGGCAAGACAGAACCATTCAGTGTGGAACGGGTGGTGGGTCAGTGACCTCAATCCAATATAAGAATGGTGTCAGTATCGGGTCAGATACCAATAATGAATTGTATTGAATTGTATCAGCCCCAGATAATAATGGATGCCTTTATTGTTTTAATACTGATGGTGTTAAATAAGTGTCAAGCAAGTCAGGGAAAGTATTGACCAAATTCTTAACTGCAGATTGTTGCTGGACTGTTATTGTCACTAACTTTGCTTTTTGGTCTAAAGAGTCATAGTTTTTTTTTTTTTTTCAGTTTGAATCTAATGAATAAAACATCAACATTTTTGGCTGTTTGTATGCCTGAGGAACTGTGTAATGAAGTGTCTGTTTTAAACTAATTAAAACTCTTCTCTGAAGCCGTTTTCACACATCAGCACCAAGCATGTTTAGAAAAATGCGCGGGCAATTTGATTCAGCCTTTATCCACAGCTGCTCCTCACACATGTTCTTCACAGTGGGAGATTTTCTGCTGGAAATGAGCTCCCTCAGTGGAGAATGCAACGGAAGGCAATGACAGAGAGAGCCTCTTTGAAGAGTGCAGGAGGCAGGACATGTTGAAAAAAAAAAAAAAAAAAAAAAAAAACTGCGAAGAAATGGCAGTGTTTTCTTTACAGCGCATCAAGAATGGTAGTGGAGCCTCCTTGATGACTGTTTGTACTTTACAATCGGGATCACGTATATCTGAATATGTTTACAATGTTGTCAAGTGACTGGAAAGCAGCATACAAGTCTTATCAGAAGTAGTCTTCACACCATCCACATTTGAGCACTCACAGTAAATGCTCCAGGAGATTTGCTGCTAAGTTTGCAGATTTTCTCACCCCTTGATCTTTGGGAAATCTTACTTGGGGGCTGGTTGGGAAAACTCCTGAAAAACTAAAGTCAATACTGCACAGATTTGTCTCTCTCACTACAACCTCTGTTGAACAAAACAGTATCGCAGTGCACATATAAAACCAGTTTAGGATTTTATCATTTATTCAATTCCAGTGCAAAGTTGACTGCTTGCAGGCATATTTCTCATACATTGTTATACACCCTGAACTCAAATGCATACATGAACGCAAATCAATATTAGTTTTAATCTCCATCAACAACCGCAACCATTTTTGTAGCCATCAGTAAGGTACTGGCCTAATCCTCAGTGTTTTGCCGAAAGAGATAATGGAATAATGAAGAAACGGCACTGGAACTGAACAATGATCCTATATACACATCAAAATTGGTTTTATAATGGATGGAACAGACTAAGATTAGGCTTCTAGAAGTTTAATCCTATTGAAATGTGGATTATGTTTAAAAGCCATGGAGGTACCAGTAAACCAACCAACTTAGATGATCTGTACCATTTCTACCCAGAAGAATGGAAAGAAAGTAAAATGTGCACTTCAAAGACAAAATATCTAAGCATACTCAGGTGGTTAATGGATTTTGCTAAGTCATGGAAAAATGAAGGGCAGAGTGTAATGGAGGCAGCCTCTTGAAAAGATGCTTCTTTATGGTAATTAATTAATCAACATACTGTAGCTGTTTGTTGGAGATCTCCAAGCTGCCCCCTGGGGAGCAGACATGCAAGTAAATGGCAAATGTCATGACTCCCACTGACAGGAGAGTGCAGCTCGGGATCAGTGACTTGAAGAGTAATTAAAGTTGGTGGTGAAAATTAGTTGTGTGTTAACTGTTGACACAGTTTATACGTTTTCATATTGAATTCTTGACAGTCATGCCTGTGGGTGAGGACTTATAATGGATGTCCACTTGTCAGATGGGACGTGGAACTGAAGTTTGATACTCAGCTTTAGTGTGTCAGTGTAGTGTGTCAAGTTTTAGCATGGGTGGTGAAAAGAAAAAAAGTCAGGTACAAGACACGCTGGAGAAAATCGTTTTCCATATACATAAATGCCAGGTACGAGTCGCACACTGTGAAACAACAAGAGATTAAGAGGAGTAAAATATGCAAAGGTCTAAGAACTCCCTTCATCTTCATCAGGAGCTCTTAAGTCTCTTTTTGACATCCTGCCTCTGGTGACTAAGAGTCCCTTACACTCATTGCTTACTCGTGCATCTGCATTTACACGTGTGTGAATATATATGTGATTGTGGAAGCTTAACAACCACTGCAGCCTGTCGTTTAAGTGGAACACATAGACCGATTTGTGAAATGAGTCATTGGTTTCATTTCTCTACACTGTGCTTGGGCGCATGAGATGTTAATGAAGGTCTGAAATTGCAACTGCATCTTTGAACACAGAGAGAGAGGGAAAGTGTAAAAGCTGCAAAAAACTGGGAGAAAGTAATAGCTGAAACCTTAAAAGAGACAAAGATAGTTTGGATGTTGAAGGAAGTTGAACAATCTGTAGCTCTCTTTTTCTTTTTGTCTGTGACTTTTAAGGAAAATGTGAATGAACTTTGGCACATTGATATATTTTTATAATCCAACCTCAGGTGGACTGTGCAAAACCAACAGTTTTTACCTCCTTATTCATGTATACATGTGGACAAAACATATGCACATGCAGGGCATAGGAATATAAAACATGGGGAGCTCTGATGCATTTTAAATCACCTGTCCCACCTCAGGATAACCTCCAGCAGGCCGCATGATGTAGTGTCAGCAGTGACATTGGGATTCTATTAGCAGGTTGTGCAAGCCGCTGGCCCCCTGCCCTGTGGTGAGACCTACCATTGATCTGTCATGGGAGATGGCTGCTCCCCACTCCTCACTCCCATAGGGCTCAATTTGAACCATTCTAAAAACCTGGACTGAACCTTCCGTGTGAAACCTACCTGGAGATGGGAGAGAACCGAAAGCCCAAGGTCAGGCTTGACATTGGTGCACAGATAAAGACGGCTGGTTATGGCCGACATCAACCATAATGGGCAGTGAAAAGTGAGGTTATTTGTTATTGATTCCCAATAAGGGGAATCAGCAGGTCTATATAATGCTGTTTATGGTAGGGAAGGGGCTACTTTGTGTGTGTGAGAGGTGAGAGTGTGTGGACAAGCCAGCCAGCGCTGGGAGAATCTTCTGAAGGACAGAAAAAAATTAACCTCTTTCTCTCTTTCTGTTGCTCACTCTGTCTTTTTATTTTCGATGAGTGCCTGGTGAGCTGTTTTCCCAGCCAGCCTCATTTGTATTTTTACTGAATTACAGCGACTGCGCAACCTGAACCCACTTAAGCATGTCACTTAGCGTTTGTTGAAGTTAGCCGAGACACAACCCTCATCAGGTTTCAATGAGGAAGGCTGTGGCTAAGTGGCCACTTGTCATGTTTATTTATTTCATTTTTCCAGAGACCCACATGATGCCTGTGTTTGCTGTCCAACCTGTTTAAAAAGAAATCCAACACCAGACAGATAGGAATTGCTGATGGATATACAGTTCCTTGCATATGAATACCCCTTGAACCTTGAGATTTTAGGTGATACAGCAGCACAAACCAAGTGTAATTTTGAAGATGAAGGCAAATGTTTTAATTATTTTCACATTTTAGTACAATTAAAAATATAAAAAGTTTGGTAAGCATTTGTGTTCAGCACACTAAAGTCAATACCTTTTAGAACCACCTTTTGCTGAAATTAAACCAGCAACTCTTTGTCTGCCAGGTTTGCATATCTGAAGACTGACATTATTACCCTTTTAAAAAAAAAAAAAAAAACAACAACTCATGCTGAGTTGAATTAGATGACAAAAATCTGTTAAAAGCAATGTTCAAGTCTTGTTACAGGTTCTCAACTGGATTTAGGTCTGGGCATTGACTGGGCCAGAGTATGCTTTGAGCTAAACCATTTCACCATATCTCTGACTGTATACTCAGTTTTGTCTTGCTGGAAGGTGGACCTCTGCCGCAAATTTGCAACAGTTGTAACAACTTTTCTTCCAGGATTACACTATAGCTCAATCAATATTCCTATGAGCTCTGACCAGCTTCCTTGTCCCTGCTAAAGAAAAGCACAATGCCTCCACAACCATGTTGCACCATGAGGATAATGTGTTCTAAGTGTTAGTTTTCCCTTCACATATAGCACTTTACATGTGTTCCAGAAAGCTTAATTTTGTTCTCATCTGAGCTGAGCACCTTCCTCCATATGTTTACAGTCTCTTCTACTTGGCTTGTTGCAAACAACAAAAATAACTTCTTCCAAGTTTTTTTTTAACTATGGCTTTCTGCTAGCCTTCCATAAAGGCTAGATTTGTGACTAATAGTTGTCATGTTGACAGATCTCCCCATTTGAACTGTGGATCTCTCCAGAGTTACCATGATTTTTTTGACTGCTTCTCTGACTAATACTTTCCTTGCTTTTCCTGTCAGTTTAGGTGGACAACCATGTTTAGAAAGGTTTAGAGTTTTGATAAATTGAACAGTCTAACAGATTGTGGTGGAAAGGAAATTCTGAAATATAACATGTTTACATATTGTCAGAGGGTCTTTTAATCCTTTTTGACTCTCTCAGTGTGAAGCAATATCAAGTAACACTGGGGTATATATAAATTAACAGCATGAAAGTACAAACAGATCAGGATATTGAAATTGCCCCCATGGTGATTTTTGTCTGCACTGGGGCAGTGAGACACTTCCCGGTGCTGCTCCATTTTATATGTATGGAAATCTCTCACGGATCCATGATATACATTATAGATGAGGGCTCCTGTTCTGCACTCAAGTCGCTGGAGCAGAATTTTCCATGATATGCACCCCTACTGCTGCTCACTGCTCTTCTCTTTTCTCTCATCCCTCAATCCATTCATTTCTCCATCTATATGCCCTCCCATTGGAGCCCTGTTTCATCCCTCCCCAGCTCTCTTTCATCCTCATCCAGCCTTTTGGTCTCTTATCATCTCATCCCTCCCTAAGTCAAACCTTACATCTTTACTTCCACTTATCCACTCGTCTTTTTTTCCCTGCTTAATTCTCCACTAGTCCTATACTATGGAAGAAGCAAGTAAAAGAGGAGTATGTGACCAGAGAGGAGGTAGCCCGCTGGGCCTCCCCCTGCAGTGCCACCATACGTTGATTTGTCTCCTCCGGTTCCATATTGATTTTGTTTTAAACAAGGGAAAAACACAAGAAGAATGAGGTGCCGGAGGTGATGTGAAGTAAAAAAAAAAAAAAAAAAAAAAAAAAAAAAAAAAAGGAAAAGACGTAAAGGAGAAAGAAAGTTAAGGGGAGAAAAGACGAGAGTGGAAAAGTGGTTCTGAGGATCAAATCTATGAGCTGGATCCCCGGTGGTTCTGGGTTATTATCAGGAGGTTACTATACAGAGGGTGAACTCAAAATAAGAAGGGGGCAGAGCAGGGAGTCATGGAAAGTAGGAGGGGAGAGAGTGTGAAATCTTTTATTTAAAAATCTCTCTTTTTATTCCCTACCCTCTTTGCTTTGTGCCTGCTAAATGAGTTCTGGGGTTGGCTCTGTGGCAAATGCATCTCATTCGACGTCATGCTACAGTTCCTGCCTTAAAATGATTCTCTGCTTAGTTCAATTTAAGTTGTGTGCAGAATAATCGATCCCCCCATTAATTCTACTTAGCCGAGCTTTGCAGTACAAGCCTGGGCTCGACTGGTCCACCAAGGCCAGCTGTGCTGAATGGCTGACCTTTACACAGCTCCAACTGCCATTGATTTTCAGTAGGACTTATTTCATGAACTGGGGGCTGGGACAGGGCACCGAGATGAAGATGAACTATGAGGCAAAATCACTTTCTTCGGCTCTTTCCATTTTCTGTACACTCTTCTGTCTTATTTCTTTCGTCCGCACTGTTCTCTTTACTTTGAAATAAGCTGTATGCACTGTGTTGGCTGAGGTCTATGGGTGGTAATGTCTGAGAGCAAATAAAGTGACCGCTGTATGACCCATTCTCCCTTGTGTCTTATTATGGAGGTCTTGGTGTGTGTGTGTGTGTATGTGCTGTATGTTCATGTATGTGTCCTTCTATGCATTTTTTTCCATACACGCGTGTATCTAGGTTACACTCCTAAGTGCTTTGGGTTGCTCTCTGAGTGACATGGCCCCTTGATATTTGCAGTTAGGAAATAATGGTAAGTGGGGTGCATTAACCAGCAATTAATGGGTTATGCCTGTTTTTCAGTGGGGTGAAAATGGGCATCACCTTCTCACCACAAGTTGCTTTGTGAAAAAGAAACAATATCTCTCAAAATCGCAGGATTTATTATCTCCTGTTTCATGAAGTTAAAGCTTCATGTCAGACAGATTTGCGCAGATGAACACACTGAATTGTGTGAAATAATATAACACCCAAGAGGTGAAGGAAAGGAGATGTAGGTGGCCTCTGAGATTGAGTTAGCTGGAGTTCACAGAGAGTGCACCAAATGCCTTTCTCCTTCTCTTCTAGGCCTGCATTAGCTGTGTATCAGTGGCTTTTCACAGTAAAAACATATTTAAATTTAATACCTGCTCATGAATACATGCATGGATACAAATGCCTTCAGAAGGTGGAAGGCATGAGCAGCAAGTGAGGTCGTGGGCTGTCAGGAATGCAGCAGTAAAAGTTGAGGAGGGAGCATTATGAGGTTAGCAGTAAGAATGGTGATGCAGAAAGTTGCGCTCATTCCCATTGCACCTCATCAAGCCTCGATAACTGGATCTCTCACTCTGAACTCCATTCTTTTACAGCTCAGGAGATGTCCTGTCAGTCAAATGGCCCCAATCTGGATCGGAAAATGTAGACACATGGTCCTGTCTGAAGGAAAACCATGAACAGAACCACTTTTTGTGATTTTAGGGCTTTAAATACAGTAACAAATGTTAAACTAGCATGAAAGCTCACAGATATAAATTGCTTTCTCAGTTTTGACAGCAATTGTACTGGCTAGTTTGAACTCACTATGCATCAGGGTTTCCTCTAGGATTTTTTAAAACCGTGGTGGTGTGCTATGATGCCAGTGACAAGACTGTAAAACAACATGGTTTTGATTATGACACTTATAAACTGAAAGTTTTTTTTTTTAAAAAACATGTATTCACCATATTAACTCTGTACAAATGAAATTACAACTCAGCTGTAGTAATCTAATGGCACAGTTTGCAGCCTGGCTGAGACCATTTTATTTTTCTGGGCTTCTTGAAAAAGAGCTGTAATGCCCTGTTGTATGGGAACATGCTCACCTACGCAGGAAGATGCACCCTCCTGCTCTGCCTCTCCACTTTTCTCTCCACTCACCACCTCCACTGCTTCAGTCTGTGTATTTGTCTAATATAATTGGGAAGTGTTAGATTAGTTTCAATCACCAATATCACACAAACAACATTAGGGATATTTAAATATTACACGTGTCACAGTACAGATCACTATCATTTCTATATTCCTCAGAACTTGAGGGAACTGTGTCACAATAAAGAACATTAAGCATCTCCATCTAATGTTAACTCAACGCCTTCCTTGGGCCACTTCCTCTTTTTCTGAAAATATTTTAATATACTAATCTGAAAATGCAACCAGAAATGAGTCTCAACTGAAAAATTATCTGACATTAAGCTTTGTCGTGCCGTTCTGAAACATTACACACAAAGGTCAAACTATATTAACTAACTGCGTTACTGTCGTTCAAATGCAACATACATTAACATTTGGGTCGTATTCACAGACTTGAATTAAAAATGCATTCAATTTTACCTTCCTTAGGTACCTTTCTTTTGCCTTTTCTCTCCCTCTGCTTCAGACTACTGTCTCTAGTTTTCCTTCACTCCTGACAGCAAGAGCCACACACCTAGCCAGTTTTGCAGTCAGACATGCAGGAGCCGGCGGTGTTGGTTTTTCAAAATAAAGTAAATTTTAATGTTTTATGATAATTAATTTGAAACTCTGATTATGGATTGTATAAATGTGCAAATATATATATATTTTTTTAAGTTAGAAAAATGTACACGATTGACCCAAATGACAGAACATGCACCTTCCTGACATGATATGTGCTGTTGCTGTCAGAACAGATCAGTGGGTTTACTTAGAAAACCTTTTGCCAATTTGAAATAACAAACTGAACTTGATTGGATTGTTTAATAGCTAGGATCGATGTCACTAACTTTAAATCTGTTTATATGATAGGATTTAATTGATTGTATGTCAAAAACCTTAGGATGATATCTTTGGTGAGTCAGCTCTATAAATAAACTGAAATGAACTGAGTTGAATTGAAAGTCAGTTGAATTGTTTCACCATTGAGGGCAATGTATATTGGATGTATTTTTTTATTAATTGTAAAAACTAGCTTTAACTGTCAATGCCTGTGTCTTACTTGATAATAGTAAATGTTGTTTTGCTTTCCCAGCATATGGCTTTATAAGGTTACTCTGTGACATCTGATGTCTATTTAGGGGTATCCCATTTTGTTGGACAATAGTTTAACCTTAAACATCTGTCACATTGTTTCTTACCTTTCCATACATTTTGGCATGTTAAAAAGCATGTCTCACCTGGGTCTAAACATGAACAATTAAAGCACATTTTTTAGAATAAGTAGTTATGTTATGTCTTTCAATATCAGTATCGCTTTTGATGTTCCTCTGTTCTGTATTATACGTCTGGGTATGTGTGACATTTATAGTGTTCTGATGTAACAAGATGGGGTATGTTAATTTTATATTTGTTTTCCATGTTTCATGATTACCTGAATGGAGATAAAAGTGAACTACTTTATTAAAGTGGAAAAAAAAATATTAGTATGTTGTGCTGCTATCAGTTGGACCCCCTTCAAAAATATGGCATTAAAGTTGCAGGATGTAACTTTTATAAAAAGTATTTGTCTACATATTTGTTGAAACTGTCATTATGCCATGACAGTATGGTATAGACAGATAATCTGTGAAAAATTGAGCTCCCCTGCCTTCTCCCAGTGTTATCTAGAAGCAACCAATTAGAGCCAGGAGGAGTATCTTAGTGCTGTCAATCAATCACCATCTGTGTGCCCCCCCCCCCACTCCCTGGTATGCTACTGCAAGCAGAGACGGTTAAGTCAAGTTTATTTGTATAGCACATTTCAGCAGCAAGGCAGTTCAAAGTGTTTCACATCATAAAAACATCAATCAAGTATCAAGTATACAGCAAATAATCAAAATCATCAAAACATCAAAATCATCAAGCAAGTATGCAGCCAAATCATCAAGCTAATACACATGAAAATCATCTAAATCATCAAGCAAATATCAATGCATCAAAAATCATAAGGATCATCAAACAAATATCATCAATCAAATATACTCTAATTCAATGTTCTACTTACTACTAATCAAAGGCAACTCTAAACAGGTGTGTTTTTAGCCTTGATTTAAAGGAACTCAGTGTGTTGGCTGTTTTGCAGTTCTCTTGAAGTTTGTTCCAGATTTGTGGTGCATGAAAACTGAAAGCTGCTTCTCCATGTTTAGAGACCAGAACCAGAAGACCTGAGTGGTCTGGAAGTTTGATACAACGACAACAAGTCTTTAATGTATTTTGGGGCTAAGCTGTTCAGTGATTTATAAACTAACAGAAGTATTTTAAAGTCTATTCTCTGAGCTACAGGGAGCCAATGTAAGGACTTTAGAACTGGGGTGATGTGGTTTATCTTCCTGGTCTTAGTGAGAACGTGAGCAGCAGCGTTCTGGATCAGCTGCAGATGTCTGACTGATTTTTTAGGCAGACCTGTTAAGACACTATTCCAGTAATCAATGCGACTAAAGATAAATGCATGGATGAGTTTCTCTAGATCTAGATCTAGATCTTTTTGAGACATTAGCCCTTTGATCCTGGAAATGTTCTTCAGGTGATAGAAAGCCAACTTTGTAATGGTCTTTATGCATCTCTGAAGGTTCAGGCCCATCACTACATCCAGATTTTGGGCCTGTTCATTAGCTTCTAGCTGTAATAACTGAAGCTGTGTGCTGACTCTAGAGCGTTCATTTTTAGGTCCAAAGATAATAACTTCAGTTTTATTTCTGTTCAGCGGGGTAAGGTTTTGGCACATCCACGCATTGATTTGTTCTAAGCATTTGTTCAGTGCTTGGATGGGTTCAGCGTCACCTGTTGACATCGTGATATAGAGCTGTGTATCATCTGTGTAGTTGTGGTAACTGATCTTATTACTTGTTATAATTTGAACTGGTGGGAGCATGTGGATATTAAATAGGAGGGGTCCCAGGATTGAACCTTAGGGTACTCCACATGTGACTTTTGTCCGCTCCGATGAGAAGTTGCCTATTGACACAAAGAAATCCCTGTTCTTTAGGTTGGATTTGAACCAATTAAGTACTGTACCAGATAGTCTAACCCAGCTTTCCAGTCACTTCAATAATATGTCATGGTCAACAGTGTCAAATGCTACGCTGAGGTCCAGCAGGACCAACATTGTGGTTCTTCCACAGTCTGTATTTGTGTGGATGTCATTGAACACTTTGGCAAGGTCAGTCTCAGTGCTGTGGCGAGCACGGAAACCTGACTGAAAGACATCAAAGCAGTTGGTCATTGTTAAGAAGCTGTTCAACTGTTAAAACACAGCTTTTTCAATAATTTTGCTGAGGAATGGAAAGTTAGAGATTGGTCTGTAGTGCTGCAATAGTACTTTATCCAGATTTTTTAACTGGGATTCGATAACTGCTGTTTTTAGAGCCTGGAGGAAAACACCTGATGAGAGGGATGAATTTACGATTTGAATCAGGTCAGATGCAATGACAGGCAGAACTGTCTTAAGGAAGGTTGTAGGAAGGATATCAAGACAGCAGGACGATGAGCTTGATTGCTTTAAAGTTTCTTCTAAGTTTCCATGGTTGAATTGGTGAAATTCATCCATTTTCTCCACATTTGTTATGTTTGGACATAGCAGTGGTACTGGATTACCTGTAGATGTGCAGATTAACCCTCTAATTTTTTTACGTTTTTCTCTGTAAAAATGTTGACAAATTCATTGTAGGCCCTGGTTGTGAATGGTCAGGCTAGTTAGCTTGGCCACCGATGACAGCAGATAAACGGTTTTCCTATAGTGGTAAATTTTTTCTTCACCATCAGCACATTTAGCGGCATGAACATGAGGGTTATTGACAGCACTAAAACCTTCCTCCTGGCTCTGAATGGTTGTTTTTGGTCGGGAGCGGTGCATTTCTTTAGACGGCAATAGCAGCTCAGGGAAGAGGTGAAGGAGATTGATTTTTTTCACAGATTATCTGTCTCATAACATACTGTCACAACATAGTGACAGTTTTAACAAATAAATAAAAAAGATATTTTTTATAAAAGTTACATACTGCAGCTTTAAGTAATGTCATTATTAATAGGTCATTGCTACAGCTTTATGTATCCCTTGCATAATCTGAAAAGTCTGATTTCACCTAAGGTAACATATCTTTGTATCCCACTGAAATTCAAGGGAGGAGTTCAAAACAGTGATAGGGGTATTGCAAAATAGGATTTACTTCAAGTCTAGCTGAATTATTAGTAAACATTTTCTTGAGCTATTGGTTCTACTGCTTTCTTTGTTACTTTATTACAGTATGATAATTATTGAAGAAATAAAGGACCCCTTAAGAATTAGATAATGAAGCAGGGTTTGTTGGTATGTTTTGATTTACAAGTAGCTATCATCTAGTTAATAGTTTTATCTTGTTCTTAGTGAAATCTTAGCCACAGATACAAATGGTATGTCCTATGAGGAAATGGTACAGCAGGTTTAAAAACACTTGTAGAAGTCTGGGTGCATTTTTCCTTTACTTACCAATAGTTATAGTTCATTTCACAACTAACTACAACCTCTAAAGATCGTATTTTCTTGGTGCTACAACATAGAACAGTTCTCTCATTTTCTGTCCTAAGGTATAGTTCACTGCAGAGTGATTGCCTCCTGAAGCACTTTCTTGCCCTCAAAGCTTTCCATTTTCTGTCCTCCCAAAACAGCATACAGCAAAACTTCTGTTATTCCCTCTGCACTCACAATGTTGAACGGTTCTGGACACAAACATGCAACACTGCCCCAAACCACATTCACTCACCCACTCCAAACCTTTCCCAATGAAATAAACCACACAAGGCCTTAGGATGCAGTGAGGAGTGGGAGTTAACAGAGACACTTCCAATGAGTTTTCTGCTCCAGTGCTCCTTGTTCTCACTTCGTCAGAGTGTGTTTGCTGCAGATTTGGAGAAATGGCGAGAGGTCAGGGCACTGTGCTGCTTGTCTAGCCCCCAGGTTCTGTGCGGTTCAAGGTTGAACCAGAATGGCAAAGGGGGGAATGAAGGGGTGGGATGTTTAAGAGAGAGGTTACAAATCAGGCCTTTCCCCCTTTATTATAAATTGGAATGCACTCATAGACAAGTGTGGATTCTCTCCAAGTGCTGGGATGAAAGATAAACAAGCTTTACTGCCAATGGCTGGAAAGGTGGCAGAGTGGTGGAACCAGGAGAAGTTGCAGGTAATACAATACTGTTTGTGTGTGAGTGTGCTATGACAGTGTGAGTGTATGAGACATGAGGTATTGATATGCTGGGAATGGAACTTGGAGCAGATGGACAGAGCAGGCTGGGTCCATGTCGATCCTGTGAGTCCTGGCTCACAGTATTCCTTTTGATGGACACATACAAACACAAATGTCCCTGGCAACTCTAACACAGATTTTCCCAATTTAATTTTAATTCTATAGGACAAAAACGGTCGATTACATCATTTGATCTGTAGCTAACACAGATGAGACTGGTGATAAAAACTAATTAGTGGAGTATCAGTCTATCAGGCCTCCGACAAAAAAAAAGGAATAATATGAGACAATGCATTCTTAAAGTAACGCTGAACCAAGTCAGTGGATAATTTCCAGCCTCTACTTTTTGTAAAAGTTTGACCTGCCAATACTGATTTTAGATAGTTCTGATTTCTTTTTAAATCATAAGTAAATATTCAAATGGAATTCAGAATGCTTTTTCCTGTCACTTCCTGCTGTTAGCAGTCACTGATTATTTTTATTGAGGGCAGAGACAGAGAAGAGTTTATCATCTAATATTGTAAATTTATATAGCTAACATTACTATGTGTACTCCTAGAGAATGCTGGCCCTTACCTTTTCTGTGAGATTTCTGAAAAGCTCCCAACACCTGTCTTTGAGTCTTCATTCTTCAGTGATAGCACTTACACCAAAAAGGGTTGTTTTCAGGCCAATATGGAACTGTTCATTAGAAATATTTTTTCATGAACAGCAATAGATGTGTAAAGATTTTCTCCTTTTTTCTCTTACTATATTTGTATCTTGTTTTAGGAGTGTATCCTTTTTTTTTGTGGCACTTTCCTTTAAACCAAACCCAACATGCTTGGCTTTGCTTCTCTTTTGCTTCTGTCTTTATCATGCTCTAGCTTCTTCTTCTGTTCCCCTCTTTTTTGTATGAAGGGTGGCATAGAGAGTACCGGGAAAAATGCAAGTGCTGGAGAATTTCTAATAGGCAATCATACTGCCCAGGACAAGGATTCCTTCTGGAGGTCCAGGGACCATTAAAGAAACGTCAACTCAACATAGGAATGCCAAGAATTATGAGTCAGTGGGCAGGAAACACTTCTTGGCTCCTATTGGTCAGGGCAGCGGGCCGTAATCTGTCACAATCCTGGACTTGCTGTGACAGCAGCAGGAGCATTCAGGGCTCAACACAGAGGATATAGGAACCATGCAGCTAAAAATGTGTGTGTGTTCATGTGCTTCCATGTATATTGAAAGTTTATATATGTCTAGCTGAGTACATATAATGCATATCTCACTTTCATAGACTATTTTGATTATGTTTAGTGAACGGATTCCATTCTCCAAGTTGTCAGAGGCAATGTTTCCCTTTAATTTGCCTGAAAGTACAACAATGAGTCACTAATCCTAAATGCAAACAGCTAATCACTGTGTTTTGTGCTGTCATTTATATTGCTGTAATCAGAGCTCCAGAAACCAGGTCTGTATAGTATAACACGGAAGTTTAAAGCGATTTTCTTAATCATGCATGCACAGCTTAGCTCTGTGACAGAAAACAACTGACATGCAAGAGAAAAATGTTTTTTCCCAATGAGTAAGTGATGCACAGAAAAAATGATGCCATATCATTTGTGTGGGTGTATCTTGGCTTTAGGGAACATGACGCAGAACAGAAAATAGTTAGATGCTGTCAGAATAAACTTCTTGTCTTTTGTTGAAAAAATAAGTAGTTTGCTTAATTTCCTGAAACTTAACATCACCTTGGCATATATAAATGGAAAACTTAGCCTTTTTTTAACTGTACAAATCTAATATCCTGTCTTGGAACTTATGAGACCCAGTGTTGCCACAATTACTTTGAAAAAGTAATCTGACTACTGATGACTGATTAATACTTTAAAAAGAAACTTAGTTACTTTACTGATTATTTGATTTCAAGAGAAACTAAGTGAAACTACAAGTTACCTTTTTAACTTGTAATCTCACTTTCACATTTTTGTTTTGTTAACATTTTTAACAGTTTTTTCTAAGAACAAGCCATTTTATCTATAAAATAGTTTTAAAGAAATATAGAGAAAACAGTTTTATGAGTGGAATTCACACAAAATAATATCACCTCTATTAAGTAAAATTAATATTTATTCAAAAGGTCCAAAATAGAATCACAGTATGTTCTTGTAACAAATATTTTGTATATATTTTCATAAAATACAAATTTCAAAATCTAAATGTCAAATACCCATGTAGTTTTTTGTTATAAGTGTTGTATGCATTGACATTTTAGTGCTTACCACACACCTCTGCCACCATGACACATGACAAAAACAGTGAGCGATGAATATGCACTCTGTGTGCTCAGACGTCAACCCCTTTGTTGTATTGTATTTATTTGATTAATTAAATATAATTTAAAATTAAATAAAATAATAATGTTGCAGTATGTGCAAAGCATTATAAGCAAGCAAAGTTGTAAAAAACAAAGAACGGGATTGTTCGTGAACGTCACATCACTAACAGGAATGTCAACAATGTTTCTCCTGACATTTCAAGTTTAGCTTAAAAACGTTTTTTTAATGAAATTTTAATTTAAAATTTTAATAAAGTTTTTTAAAAAAATGAAATAAGACAGTCTTTCTTGACTTAACCTACTTGTTTTTAATAGAATAAAAAAAAAAAAACACTTACTGGTTTTGCACCAACATCTAGCTTTTGTTGTTTGGGTTGTTGGGGACCTTCTGCACCTCATTACAGCTCTCTGTTTCACTTTGGTGGAAGTTTCTCTGTAAGTTTGCCTGTGCCGTGCTGTGACTCAAAATGTTTCTTCAAATTTGACGTAGTGTTTTTGAAGCAAGATAAAACTTTGTCACCAGCACAGACAGTGGACTTTAACATTGTTATCTTTAGCTGACACAAACTCAAAATAGTGACGATATTTCCAGCTGGAAAACACACATCTCTCTCCTCTCGCCATTGTTGTTTACCTTTGTGTATTTCATGTGACTTGTTGCATATGTAACGCCACTCACCATAATGCAAGAAAAAGGAAATATATCATCTTAACAAAAGGAAATGAGAAAAATAGTAATGCACAGTGACTTAGATTACTTGTTACTGAAAAAAGTGGTCATATTGGAGTAATGCGTTACTAAATAATGCATTACCGGCATCACTGATGGAAGGCAACATTTTCTTCTATTGTCTCCAGCTGGTGCCTGAATGGGGATGTTGTTCTACCAATCCATTTGCGCTTAGGGTATCTCTGGATGTTAAATGATGCTTCTGAATTGTCCCATTTATTGTCTATGGCAATGGCCTTATTTGTACTGAGATCATGTCCTCAGTATGCTTTGTTCATGTTTTTTTTTGCATCACTCTGAACCCTTTTGTGCACAGTGACTTGGTAGCTAACTCTTGTTCTAGAGTCATTGTGATAGTTGGTCAGACTTCATTCTCCAGACATGGCCAAACCACTCCACACCTTAATTTATAATGGTTAGTTGCTGCTGGCATTGTTCTCCCATACTTTTGTTGTTGATTCCAGCCCCACATTCCTATATGTTGAAGGATAAGGCACTTAATCTCAAATTGCATTCTGATCTGTGCATCATAGGAGTGAGTGATATGGACTCAATGTTTTATCACAATATTTTGTGGTACTATTGTGATAATGACAAAAGTGACAATAACTATTACTTGTTTTTTAGTTAACTGAATGACTGTGACTGCATGGCACAGCGATCATAGCCTCAGAAACACAAATACTTCTCGTGAGAAACATACCCATTTGTAATATGCTTCTTTAGGACACTGGTCAGATAAAGAAATATAATTTGTATCACTAAACTACTCACAGTAACTGCATTTAATCATATTTTCAAGTTAATTAATACATGATGATTCTCTCATTGAACAGTGGAGAAAATATTAAAAATAACAATCCCGACAGTATGGACAGTTTTAGGGGTTCTTAATCATCACTAATTGGAATTTATCATGACAGCAATAAATCAAAACTCTAATCATGATAAGACATTTATCACGATAAATGATAAACAATACAATAAATGCCCACCCCTAGTGTAATAGTTTGTGAATCAGGCTGCATGAATGAGACTCATAGTGTAAAGCACTTTGAGTAATCAGAATGACTAGAAAAGGACTATATTAGTTTATTCCCATCTACAATTTTACATGTTTCTCATATAGAATATAAGCTTAGCTGAAAAAATTCTGTTATTGAGACATATGAAAACAAAACCTCTCATTTATTTTGTCACCTGTTTTGTTGTCGTAGTTAAAGATTTAAATCTCTTTCTAAATGCAAAATAGATATGGTCAATCTGGCACTTTGACTGCATGTTGTAGAATCTTCTTTAAAGGGTTGTGTTATTCTTTGTGATTAATTCCAATTTTGTTGTCTAAAACACAATAACATGATATCATCCAAGTAGGAAAGTAATGTGTTTCATGAATTTATTCGTAAAAACCTAGATCACCTTCTGATCTTTTTAAACTAAACAAAAGCCATTGTCTTTTTGATGTAGCGCACAGCTTAAATGATTTAAGAAACTGATAAACTATTTAATAATTGATGTGTTTTGGTATCTGCATCTAATACTGTATTGAATATGCTTTTGTTATTTGTACTCCACTCACTTTTTACTTTTAACCATGTTCTTTACTGACTTTCTGATTTTTATGAGGTAGACTTGTTGCATTAACCTTATTGTGGACAACAGTTTTGCAAATATAATAATGTAAATGTGAAAACATATATTATATTTGGTGCAATTAGTAGACCTACTCTTACATGTGAGTTTCATCTCATCGCCTCAATTTAGCTCATTGATGTGATGGTAAGACTAATCTTCAGAGCAAATAGCCAAGCCAGGTAAGAAACCTGACTCACAAAAGTTCAGATCTTTCATTCTGTCATGGAACATATCCTCTGACATTTTGTTACTTCCTGCTTACTCACAACCTGTGCTGTTGCTCATACCAAGGATTGTCCAGATGTTCTGCTGAAGCCACTGGGCTTGATCTGTTGACACAATATTATCTTTTTACTTACAGTTCCCTAAAATTAACTGAAAAATGTAAGCCATGTGAAACACCAAGTGGAAAAAGAAAGCAAATGTGTCTGTCCATTTAGAGAAAGAGAGAGAGAGAGAGAGTTAGAGAGAGACCCACCAAAAGCTTAAGCCTCCAGTGTGCTGTGCAGATAAGATTCATTAGATAGGTCGGTAAATGCAAGAGAGAGGCACACAGAGAGGGGGAGTGAGGTTGAGCTTGCTGCTGCTCCAGCATTTGTTGACACAGATTTACAATGAGTCTCCCACTGCTTCACGCATTACAGTAACACACCATGTCAATAGCTCTCTAGGCTTGAAAAGCAGCTATGCCAAAGATGTCTGGGAGCGATGCCCTTCTCCTGATAACTAAAGTGTTGCTCATAAGTCAGAAAGTGAAGGCAAAGGAGGGGTTTAAGAAGATATGGTGTTGTCTTTTACTTTTGTTTCTGTTTTTGTCTTTTCTCCTCTTCTTTAAAGCTCTTCCTTTTCTAAGATCCCTTCCTTCTCTTTGTCTTTAACTTTGGTCTCCCTCTGGTTTGCTTTATCTCTTGGATGCTCAGCAGGACAGGATTTGGACATTAGCTCAATCTCCATATATCCACCCCCTCATGATTGCACACTGTTTCTATCACTCACCCTAGTCCACAGCTTAAGTCTTTTTGGAATTGGAATCTTTTATACAAATGCAAGTGTAGAGCTTACATTCTGCAAGACTGAAACTCATATCAGTGCCCTTTGAGGGACGTGCAGACCCAATGTGGAGGGTTTAGATAGTGATAAGTGAACTCACAGGTGGGTCTGTATGGTTTTAAGTTCTTAAATAAAGTTTTACAGACAAATGCAAAATAAGTTTGTCTGCAGAGTCAAGGAAAGCCACAACTGTGGTGTTTTCCTTAATATGTGACATTCACCTTCAAGAATTGTTAAGTGCTGAGTTCTGCTATCTGTGTAATGACTGTGGCAGTCAGACAGCTGGCCAACCACTCCAGCTTGTAACGCTATGATAATAGAGAGAGTTGGAGAGTATTTTGGAAAACATTTGGTAGATGGACACCAGGCTGTTTCTGGGAGACCGTTTGTGCTTTGGGGGGAAGAGATAAACAGGAACTTGGATGGCTTTAGACAACAGAAGGTCTAATGGTCTTAATCAGGAGATGTTGTAGCTGTGCTTGTGGTAATGGTGCTGCACATTGCACATGTTTGTGAGTGAGCTGTGGCACCATTGTTAATTGGTTTATTACAAGAGGCACTTTGAGTAACAGATGGTTATCAACAGTTGGTTCCAAAAAGAGCTATCAAGCTTTTTTCCCCCTGAAAAGTTACATTTACTTGTTCAAAATAATTTTAAAACATGAATTAAGTAAAAAATAATGGATGAATGATTAAAAAACTTGCTGAAATTCCTTTTGAAATACATGTATAGACACTATGCAGTCATAATAAGAAATTGGATTCAAAAACATAGTAATGTCCAGTCTCATTTTTATCTCAGCTAGTGAAAGTAATCTGTCTTCAGAGAACAAATAATATTTTTCTTTACTCATTAAACAAAAGATATCAACAACAATGTGTTCTTGCTGAGGGTAAAGTTAAGAAATCTTTTCTCCTTATGGCTACCATGCCTCCTTTAGCTAAAATAACTTAAGTGAGATTTTTCTTGTAGCAATCTAGTCTTACATTGGTGTGAGGAAAGCTTCCCCCACACCTCACTTTTAGCTCTTAGATGGTTGAAAGGTTTCTTGCAAATATATCCTGTTTCAAGCGTCCCAAAAGCATCTCAATGAAATCAAGGTTTGACTTGGCCCAGGACTTTACATTTCTTACATTTTAGCCAGTCTTTGGTGGATTTACTGGTATGTTTTGGCCATTGTCATTTTACAGTGTACAGATATTCAGTTTAAATTCTTTCACAGATTATCTTACATTTTCCTCAACGCCCTCTGATATATGGTATAATGCATGGTTGATTGTATGATGTCAGCTGGCCAGGTCCTGCTGCTGCAAAGCATCTCCAAATCATGTCACTTTGAGCTCAATAAATTGGAATATACCTCCTGATAAGTCTTGTTTGTCAGATTAAAAGTACCTTTGAAAATAACAACCTTTAAGCAGGTATTAAACATACTTTTCATTATGCCCCCATTTTAGTTTTTATAAATTGTTTTTTATTAGTCTGATAAAATTTAAATATTCTAATTTTAAATGTCATGTTTTCATCAGCTGTAAGTGGAAAATCATCATAATTAACAGAAAGAGATATTTTCAAGCATCCGTCTATGTGTAATTAATTTATATAATATTTCACTTAGTGATAAAGTTCCTAAAATAAATGTGCTTTTCAATAATATTCTAATTTATTCAATGGGTCTGTACATTTGGCATGAGGTTTTCTTCCTAAAAGACTGTATTTGGTTTATGCCAAACATGTCCTGCACTTGTCTGTCCAAAAAACATCAACTCAAAAGTTCTGCATAGCATATGTTGTCTATGGGAAACTTAAGTTTGACTTTCCTTTTTTTTTCTTTGAGAGCAACAGTTTCCTCCTTGCACTCCTTCCATGAAAGTAGTACTTTTATAGTCTTTCTAACTGTACAGCCATGCACTTTCATATCAGCTGTAGAAAGATCTTACCATGGTGTTCACTTTCACTTGAGTGTTTGAG
This sequence comes from Anableps anableps, assembly GCA_014839685.1. Lineage (NCBI taxonomy): Eukaryota > Metazoa > Chordata > Actinopteri > Cyprinodontiformes > Anablepidae > Anableps > Anableps anableps. Next base: position 13,884,250 of record CM026070.1, on the reverse strand, counting down.
GTTTAAACAGGGCAAACCTCCTTCAAAGTAAAGATGTTCCAATTATTTGATCCAGGTGAGATATATTGATTCGTAATTTTACCCATTTTAAGTGTAAATAAATTTGGATTTGTTCTAATTCATATCACTCAGAAAATTCCAGTTGTTTAATTGGTATTAAATACCCTAACGTCCAAAGTATATGTATCAAACACATTAGAAATATGTTAGGGAAACAAACAGACTGTAGCAGGGTTTCCTGTTTTTTATTGACTGTATACTATATTACTATACTATACTATGTTATACTAAACAAAATCATCATCATACTCTTTGTTATACTTATTGAGTTCAAACTTTTTGTACTCACATCAGATAGTGACTTACTGAGGTCTGCAGGTGTCTTTTAGTCCATGTCATTGCCTCCAGCTCTAAATCCTTTTGGTTCTGATAGGAATCCCAAAGCTTATAATGGCTGTCATCTACTCAGCACCGACTGATGTGTCTTATCAGGACCACCACACTGCTGCCGCCAGCAAATTTCCACATATGGGTAAATTATAAATCACCTGTGCAAACATTCCCCTATATGAACATGCTCACACAGATTCAATCTTATCATTGACAGACCAAAAACTACAGCAAAACTAGCAATTTTTGGTGTGGTTTACATGTTTATTTGATCTTATTACGCAATTGTGCATTATTGTTCTCATACCTTCCAACATCAGAGTAGGCGGTATACTTTCAGATAAAACATGAACATGTAGGACATACTTTTAAGATGATTTAAATTGTGCGGTATGTGTAATAGCCTGTTTCTTTGATCAACTATATTTATTTAACAGGGAAATTTTGAAATCATTGTCACAATTCTGTTTGCCACCTCTGTATTTTTCTTCTGTAGAAAAAAAGACATCATGATATTATTTACGAGACAAATCTGCTACACCTTGTACAGTTATTGGAACCTAGGGCTGGGCGATATGGCTAAAAAACATATCATGATATAAGCATTTCATATCAGTCAATATCAATAATTATTGATTTGGTTTTTTTTATATCCAAAATACTGCCAAACTGGTGACATGACCTTTCTTCTTTTACATAATGTCTTCTTGAGCTGTTGCCTTCATTTTCTCCTTTCTCTCCACCCTATTCTTTTTTATTTTTAAGCAGATATGAAGCATGGTGGCAAACATGAAACTGCTCCCACATACTCAGGTGTACCGTGTGTCAGAGGTTACTTTCTTGATGTCCGTCATTTTGACTGGCATCATAAAAAATCCTGTCATAATCTATTTTCTCCAACAGATTGTAAATAATAATCATGACAAATTCAATTGCATTTAAGTTTAATTTGGTTTAATTAATATTCAACAAGCTGAATGGAAAATCCACACCATTCCATTACACATCAAGCAGATAAATACATGTTACTGGTTCCACTGACTGTGGAACTACATATAAACTACATATAAACAATGAAAGGAAACTATCGCACTTATTTATGAACATGGACATGAATTGCGCACTGGATTGTGCGTAATCAAATGTCTCAGGATTCTGATGTTGATCTGCAGGCTGAATACGAGCTCTGTTGCCGCACTACAAACTGGAATTACAAGCACCACTTCAACCAAAGTTTTGAAATCAGGGAATCTTTTCTGCATTTGAAGTAATCAGAAGTCAGCATAACTCTCTGGACAAGGGTCAGCAGGAGGAAATCTCCTAGAATGCACTTCTGCACTAGATGCGCTCCAAAGCCTACTGTCCATAACTCTTCAATGCACTGTCAGCTCTCGGATTGTGAGATTCAAGGATTTTTATTGTCATACCAGTTCACATATGCATGTTTATGGTATGAAATTTGGACTCAGGTCCCAGTTCAAGAAGACTAATAAATAAATAAATAAATATATAAATAAATAAAGTTTAAAAAGTGAGATGAAGTTGTATTTAGTGCATTAAGTGTGGGAGGTGCATTTAGTTCAATGTTCAGGTCAGAGACAACAGACAGATGACAAAAGAGAAACAATCAAGAGTCAGCACACAGCTTCAGTTATTACAACTAGAAACTAGTGATCATGCCCGAAATCTGGGTGTAGTGATGGACTTGGACTTGAACTTTCAGAGACACATAAAAACAGTAACAAAGTCAGACTTCTATCACCTGAAGAACATTTTCAGGATTAAACGACTAATGTCTCAACAAGATCTAGAGAAACTCATCCATGCATTTATCTTTAGCCGCATTGATTACTGCAATAGTGTCTTAACAGGTCTGCCTAAAATATCAATCAGACAGCTGCAGCTGATCCAGAACGCTGCTGCTCGCATTCTCACTAAGACCAGGAAAATATAGAGCACATCACCCCAGTTCTAAAGTCCTTACACTGGCTCCCTGTAGCTCAGACAATAGACTTTAAAATACTTCTGTTAGTTTATAAATCACTAAACGGCTTAGCACCAAAGTACATTAAAGACCTGTTAAAGACCTGTTGTCATTGTATCAATCTTCCAGACCACTCAGGTCTTCTGGTTCTAGTCTACTCTGCATCCCCAGAACCAGAACCAAACATAGAGACGCAGCTTTCAGCTTTTATGCACCACAAATCTGGAACAAGCTCCCAGAAAACTGCAAAACAGCTGAAATACTGAATTCCTTTAAATCAAGGCTGAAAACCCACCTGTTTAGAGTTGCCTTTGATTAGTAGTTTGGACCATAAATCTGCAAAAAAAAATCCAGGTGAGAAGCTGCTCTCAATAAAATATTTTATTATACATTAACCATCGTCTCCTAATAATTAATTGAATTACAGAGTTGGTGGAGGGAGGAGATCAGCTGAGGGCCAGTCACCCCATAAGGAGTACAGGGAGGTTAAATTAGCAGAACATAATGAGGGTTCTGCGGGTGGTTATAGCGATTTCTGCACTTTAAATATTTTTGAACTGTATCTGCTTGAAGATATTTGCTTGATGATCCCTATGATTTTGATGCATCGATATTTTCCTGATGATTTTGATGAATTTCATGTGTTTACTTAAGGATTTTGATGTTTTTGATGATTTTGCTGTATACTTGATTGATGTTTTTATGATGTGAAGCACTTTGAACTGCCTTGTGCCGCGGTCGTAAAAATTGAACTTTGTACAGGTGTGTCCGGTGGACATCTACTTTGACTCTTCATTGTTCTTCCTTGAGTACCTGCGGACCTCCAAGGACAGAAGTAGGCCAGAGTACGTTGAGGGGCAAGACGAAACATGCTGTTGCGCATGTTACACAACACGTTGTTGCTAGGTAACCACCGAGTTAGTTGATGCCACCAACTTTTAGCTGGGCACTGAGAGGTTGAGCGACTAAAGCCTTTCCTCTGCCTACATCCCCCCAGAATGCTCTGCGGTTCTGGATCGGTGTTCAGTGAAATGATTGAACATTCTATCAGACTTATTTTCTATTGATATTGATTACGTATCTATCGCAATAGATATTGTGATTGTTTTATCGACCGGCCTTATTGGAACCCCTGGTAAAGATGTCTAAGAAGCTTTAATAATAAAATAATAAAATATATTTCAGTGGCATATAAAAAAATATATGCCACTGAAATATAAAAAAATATTTCAGTAGCAAAATCTCACAGTGTTTGTCATTAATTTATTTTGACCACAGTTATTCAGTGAGACAAAAATCTAGTACTAAGAAATGTTATTAGACAAAATAATTTCTTCTTGTTTACCTCTGTAACAATAAATAAATGTAACTTGTGTTCTTTTGTAATTTATACTTTACCTTATGCATTGTGACACAGAGCCCCATTTCCTCTAACCAATTTTCAAAATGGAAAAGACAAGAGAATATAAAATTAAAGTAAAACAGATGTGTTAATTTTAGTAAGTCAGGGAATGTCTACAAGAAAATAGGCAATGGCTACAGGAAAATACTCACAACTATTTAACCATATCTTCAGATAGAGCAATAAATAAAATGTTTAAAACAAATAGAACTTGGACTACATGATGTTTGGAAAACATGACAATTTTATATTATTGTTGAGTATTGCTATAATGATATCAACTGAGATGAACCCACATTTTCCTACCTAAACTCTCTCTTTTCAAGCATCATGCTGTTCCCACCACTCTCCCTTAGCTTTAGTATGTTGGTCATGAAGCGCTCACAAAGGACCATAAAAGGCAGGCCAACTGGCCAAATATATCATTGGCAAGCAGATTGAATACATGGGCACAAAATATAATGGTTTACCAAATATTTTATCCAGCCAGTTCTTTGCAATTGTATTATTGGACACTTGTGTGACATTTGATAATGTGATGACTGCTGCAATTCAGTAGATTGTGCCAGTCATAGTGGTGTGAAGAGTGTTTGCCCCCTTCCTGATTTCCTTTTTTTTGCATGTTTGTCACACTTTAGTGTTTCAAAACATCAAACCAATTTAAATATTAGTCAAAGACAACGTGCGTAAACACAAAATCCAGTTTTTAAATGAAGATATTTATTCTTAAAGGAGAAAAAAGAATCAAAATCGACGTTTCCCTGTGTAAAAAAGGAAATCAAGAAGAAGGCAAACACTGTTTACACCACAGCATGTAGAATTGTGACAAACAAGGCAGGACAAGGAGAAAAGTTTAACTTTTCACTGTGCACAGAAAGAAGGGTGAAGAGAAGTGAAAAAAATAAAATAGTAAAAGCTCACCTCTGGAACTGACACGATGTGTTGCATGATTGGCTCACAAAGTCTCCATAACTATTTATTTTAGGGTTTCTGAATACATTACTGTGTGTGCAAATAACTTTGGAGGATGATGTATAATCCTACTGTTTATTAATGTAAAAATGAGTAATTCTTCTTCATATTCAGGTAATTTGATGAAATTAAATGTATTTGATCATCAAGCTTGAGCAACCCTGTTCAATATGTGATGCTGAGTTGTAATTTTATTGGTAATGAACAATTATAATTTCAACATAACTCTTCAAGATTCTTAACCATTAAGGATCTCCCCTCTCTGCTGGTTCCTCTTTTTTTCCCTGCTCTGTCTCCTTCCCACTGTATACAGTACAGATTTATTAGACGAAGCCGGGGCCCCCGGACAGTCACAACTCAGCACTCCCTCAGATCAATAATTGGAAATATTAATTATATCAGCCGAAACGGCCCAGTCAGATGGGGGGTGTTTATGCTCCTGTTACTGAGCACTGGAGCAACATGAGCTTTGATGGCCCACTAATGTGTATTAATGATCCCAGGACAAACATTACTCTATATTAAACCTGACTGAAGGCCAGAACACATCACACATATTGTATGGCTGTTAGAGTTATTTTATTGCAGTAAGTTACTGTAAGTAAATGTTGTTACATAAGTGTTTTTTCAACTACTTTCTTTTTTCTAATTTTTGGATTTTTTTAAAACATGGTCAGTTACAGCAAACTTATCTATTTACTGGCCTTTTTGTTGTAGAAGGTGCTGGGACTGGATAATATGGGAGTTTTTTTCACCAAACCCTTTTTTATTATGTAACAACAATAATTGGTTTGCTTAACAGTGACTATCAATAATTATAACTAATTGCTAACAAAATCATTAATAAAGTTAAATTGTTTTGTCAAAATTAATTATTGTTATCATTAACCAAACAACTTTTATTCTCTGTCAGGTGCTGTTCTTTTAATATCAACCTGATGAGGTCGTATTATAGAACAACTTTAGGTGATGGAGAGAATATATGCACTGGTGTTATCAAACTGCACACATACAAAGAATTAACCTTTTCTTTACAAAACATAAGAATTTGTTAACACAGTAGTTCAACTTTACAGTTAAAATACATGATCCAATAAACTCTATAGCTAAGCTAGGAACATTCAACTAAACTACCAAGCAAAAGGAAAAAGGATAATAAGCAAACTGAGTAACTAATAAACTAATAAATGATGATAAGAAAAAAAATGTAATGAGAAACAACTTAAACATAGATGAACTAACTGATAATAGTACAATAATAGCAAAACAACAATGCACCAATGTCACACTTCAGCATCGATATGGCTGAGTCAGAACTAAAACATGTTGAGGAAGTGGGAATGAGCACAACTTTATCTCAAAGTCTAACAAAGAACCATCAGTATCTTTGTGTATGTGTATGTATGTGTGTATGTTTGCATGGGAAAGCTAATTAGCAAGCAAGCTAGCAGACAAAGCAATTGGTACACACACCAAATTAAAACCAAGGGAGAGGGTGCTAAGAGCAAAACAGAACAGTCAAAGGGGCACAATCTTATGAGGTCTTGTGTACATGAATACAGGTATGTGTGTGAGCAGGTGTGTGAAGCTAAGCTAACCAGCAAGAAAGCTAGTGGATGAAGCAAAGAGGGGGGCACACTGGATGGTGGATGATGTCACATGTTTAAAATTAGGGCCATATTAGAAAAAAAGGAACAACAGAACAGTAGCTATAATGAGCATTAAAGGCTAGGCCAGGGGGTCAAATCAAATCAAATCAAATGGCTGAATTACCTTCTCAGTATGCAGTCAAGTTCTCTGGAGTCCTGCTAATGACCTCATTATTTGACTCAGGTGTGTTGAAGCAGAGATGCATCTAAAAGTTATAGGACACCGGCCCTTGAGGCCTGGATTTGAGGACTCCTGGACTAGACAAAGAGACATATGAGCTTGTCAGTCCTCACAGGTGTGGCAATACCAGTGCAGGCATATGACCGCAAATTAGTAAAACCCAAGGGAGAAGAAAAAAGGGCAAAGCACAACAGAATAGCATTTCAATGCTTCTCATAATTTAACCAGTCATACAGAATAGACTCAGTAGCCTACAATGAAACTATATATAAATCTTAAATTAATTTATCTGTGCTCAGACACAAGTCTTTTATTGTGAGACCCCTCTCTGCAATAGTTGCAGAACATGGAGTCCAGGAGGACCAATGGGCAGATCAATCTATGCAGTACACACCATTCTCATTCAGTCAGCAGCTTGTTGGCTTGCAGAGCCATGATCTTGGTACCATCTTCTAATTGGCAATGGAAAGAAACTGCTCAGACACGTCTCTTGGGAGAATCTATGCTCAGACTCTGCTGGGCCGCAACAGCAAGTCTCAGTTTTTGGCTGTAATGATTGCCAGATACATAGATTGTGATCTTAAAGTTTCTTGTTAAAAGGATCAGAGTCTTTCACCAGGCCACCAAGTTCAAGACTTTCACATGTGAACAAGAGTGCCTTTACAGAGTGAGCCTAAAAAGAACAGTTATTATCAGTGCCTTGGTTCTTATATATAATGAGTGATATATCATCAGCTGGTATTTATAAAGCCTGCACTTGTATCTCCCATTTGTAACACAGCCTAGAAGTAGCCTACTGATTAACTGAAAATATGTTTTTGTTGATGTACAAGAACAAGTCTACCACTGAAACAATGCTATTTTAAAAAATCCCTATATGAGAGATAAGGTTAAAGGCCAGAGTGATTTTAAACCTGAAATTCTTGCCAGTAGACCTTTCTGGGATCTCTTTTGATGCAATTTGTAACTGTAAATGTAAGTGCTGTGATAGTCGTAGACCCTTAATGCTAAACACAACATTGACTCTTGATTACACTCCTTGCTTTTTGTAATTTAAAATCAAACAGAGGGTGATCTATCAGGGCTGGAACCCAACCACACTTTGTTGTTCTAATAAAAAAAAAAAAACAAGTGTAACAACTAGATATCACTATACTGAAGTTTAATAAAGTTCCAAGAACTTAGATATGTGTAATGTCACTATGTTGGTCGAACAGAGATCCAATATCGGTGTTCCCAATCAACCATGTCTAGCCCAAGTAACAATATAGCCAAAAATCAGTCTTAAAGATTAATGAACAGAGACAAAGCAGCTGGATGTTCCAGAACGATTGCACACTACATTATGTACTGTAGGCCCTAGGGTTTCTATCTGACCCTCCATATGAAAAAGCTTCATGCTAGAGCTAAGAGCTTAATTCAACTGACTGGGGGCTTAACTGGGCAAATGAGGCAGCTCAATAAAAGCATATGGAACTTTAGATTTGTCAAAGCCCTTGGAGCAGCAGAGCTTTGTGGAGTGAGAAATGGAGGAAGAGAACGGCTCATAGCAAAAAAAAAAAAAAAAAAATGGAAAAACAGGAAGTGTATTTCTGGGAATAAAGGTAGGTTCATTTGAAGTTTGTGAACTGAGCCATTCTGAGTCCTTAGAGCAACACATTTAGCTTTCTTTCATATCTACCTGGTTATGGTGTTTGAGATTTGAACAGACTAAAGGGCAACATTACTGAAAGTAGCAGTGTTTTATTCTTAAGAAAAGTGTTTCTTTTTCCTTTCAACACTATATTTTACATAATGCAACTCTATTCATTTTGTTTTACCTTAAATCTCATAGGATTCAAAACAACACAGACAGCTCAATAAAAAGCCTATCCAAAACCTTTTATTTTGTTGTAAATAAAAGTCTGATTAGTTTTAATATTTTTTTTAAATATTTTTTCTTTAACCAAGTTACATAAAAATGAATATAGGTTTGGATTTATTATTGAAGCTTAAATATGACCAAAATAAATACCCTGCAAACAAAGAATATATTTTTTGTAAAATCTCTAATGTATACAATATACACTCAGCAGGTTCTTTCTTAGGTACACCTGTTCAATTGTTAAAATAGTGATTCAGCCAATCACATAGCAGTTAAGTCAGTGTATTTGGTGTCTAGACATGATGAAAATGTCTTGCTGAAGTTCTGAACAACAATCAGAATGGAGAAGACAGGGCATTTAAGTTACTTTGAATCAACTCCTTTTATGATTGCATTGTACCAGTTTGCTGATGGCTTCTTCCAGCAGCATAATGCATCATATCACAAAACTCAGATCATCTCAAACTGGTTTATTGAACATGAAAATTAGTTCGCTGCACTCCAGTGGCTTCTATAGTCATCAGATCTCAATCTAACAGAACATCTTTGAGATGTGGTAGAACAAGAAATTTAGATGTTTGACATGCAGCCAAAAAATTTGCAGCAACTGTGTGATGCTTTCATGTTAGTATGGATCAGAATATCTGAAAAATGTTTCTAACACCTCATTTATTCTACGACATAAAGTATCATAGCACTTCTTAAGGCAAAAGGGAGTTGAACCCTGTACTACCAAGGTGTACCCAGTAAAATGACTGGTGAATGTATGAACATTTTCAGACTGAGTAAATAGGTAATAAGAGTGAAATCTTATTGGGAATAACCCAGAGCATTCACAGCCCAAATTAAAATGGTGATATCAGCCCATTTTTTTAAATGTATAAATAAGTGAAAGTACTTGAATCACAGATTCATATTCCTGTAGATTACAATACAACAGCATGTCAAATTTTCATAATTTGTCCAATTTATAACTGATGTTCCGCATAATGTAAACTGTAGTTATAGCATAATGAGCAACAAAGAGGCAGGTGGTTCATTTATATTATAAATAAAGACTTTTTGACAGTGAAAATTATGAAGGTGGAGTTAGAATACCAAAAGCATTTTCAGTTGTTTCTTGTACTTCTTTTATCTTTTTCCTTACACAAACTTTATAATTTTTAATTCATCTATTTGATTGCAATTCTATAACATTATTAAACCCTTTTTACTTTAGAAACATATTAACTACAGCATTTCCATTGTGACAGGTTATTTTTAGAGAAAGCACTACATATTTGTATGCCAAATTTCTTCATTGGTGCAGAAGCCTGCCTTTGTAAAGTACAGAGTGAAAAGTAACCCTATGGTGACTGTGTTAAGTCGTTTTCTTGGAGAAAGTAGTCCTTAATGTTTTTAAATTATATCTACCTTGTCTGCATCAGTGAGGCAATACATATAAAGGAGGAGACGATGTCCATTTAATTTCTACAGGAAATATGCTTTTTTTCCCTCTGTGTTCGAGGGAAATTTAACGAAGTGAAAGCCATCAGCTGTGTCTGTTCGGGACCATAATGCATTGCTCTCAGGCAAATAAATAGACCATTAAGCTGGCATGTTGGAGACTGAACAGTAACTAGCTTTAGAGAGAGTTTCCTCCCCCACACAGTCGCCCCATGGAGCCGCCTGAGTCTGTAGTATGGTAAAGGAGCAGCAGTTCCTCCTCGCACATCCAGACCAAAACAAGTTTGCAGGATTGAAGCTACTTTTGTCCATTTGAAGCATCAAGGTCCACATCAGAGAAGTATTTTTTGTGATAAAAAAAAGAGGTTAGAAATTAATGTACTGTGTTTTCTCCCATAGGAGGATGCTTCTTTAGGCTTTCAGCGTGCATCTGGTTGTGATGCTGTAATCTATTCGTCATGCTGTGGAGTGGTGCACCCTGTGGCTCAGCATTACCATACTGTAGAATTACTTAGCTTATATTGTACAAGAGAAAAAAACACTTTCAGACAGGGAGCCACTCAAGAAACAAGGAGCTGAAACCTCAACCCTCACAAGCATGTAACATCCTCCTTACTTTCCCACAAAGTCTTAACTGGTGCTAGTTATTATTTACAGTGGACAAATTTATGGAATAATTTCACCAAAGGAAGGTTACTCAGTTCCTCAAGGTGAAAATTGATACATTTAGCACTTAATGAATTGGGCCTGGCCCGCTTCCCCCATACATCACCATGTTATTAAGACATTTTAAAATCCCATTATGGTGTTTCTCCTTGAACATGTCATGCTTTTATTGGATTGCCCTGTCTTTAAATCTGACCTTTCATCCTCGTTCTGGAATTGAACAGAAAAAAAAAATTGGCACGCCATGGGAAGATGGGTCAAATATACATATGTGGTTAAAGAAATATCATCTCTTGGTGATGTGTTAATAGTTTTACTGGGAAGGCCCTGTGATGGTAAATGTTTTTTTTTTTTTTTTTTTTTTTTACTAAAACAATGCTTTTTTAAAGAACAATACCCCTTGAACTTTTCACATTTTGTGATATGAAGTAGACTCAGATAGACCAAGCAAAACATTTTAGACCAAGAAAAACATTTTGGTCTAAAAGAGGTCTAATCTCAGACCCAGATTAAAAAAATCTTAAGACATTGATTACAAAATTTAAACAATCCACATAAAAGTCTGTAAACAATGGAAAATGACAGAAAGCATAAACTGAAGCTCAAAGACAGCTTCATTTGTTTCACTATAAATAAGCAAATTTCATCCTTTGTTATATTGTGGTAGATGTGAAATTGTGGCAGAGGGAAACAATATACATCTTAAAGTTCCGTTAAACATTAGAGCTATAGGACAGGCTGTGTACTGATGAGATATTTTCTGGGTATCACCAAGGACAGAGTTCAGTTTGTTTTCATGAATAAAAACAATGAGTTGTTCAGACTGAATGATAAGCAGAATTCCTGAACTCTCATTCAGTGGCAGCCCATCTTTGACTGGGTTGCTCTTTTCACAAAGATGCAACATTTATGGAATCTCAGGGAAATATGAGACAGGGGTTTGAGTTTAATAGGATTTTCTTTAAGTCATTCATGTGGATACATGTACGACTTTAACATACATGTGGAAAAGTAGGTCTATATTTAGAGTTCACATGGACTGATAAAAAACTATTTTTAGAAGTAAAAAAATACTTTTCTTTTTTATTTCAAGTAAAATCTAGTTTTAGGCTTGTTGTCTATGGACTATTTAGACAATGTCTTCCTTGATTTTTGGCTAAAAAGTACAATAGGTTTGCACATATAGACACAGATTTTTTTGCCCTTAACCCTATGTGACCGGCCCGAACTCAGTCAAACTGGGTGAAGAACCTTTTAAACAGGTATTTATACACATGAAGGTTCAACTCCTGCCACAGATCAACAGCTAGGTCTGGACTTTGATATGATCATTCTATTGCATGGGTATGATCTCGCCTAAACCATTCCTTGTAGATTACTATGTATGTTTAGAGTTGCTGCTCTGCTCGAAGGTGAACCTCCACTCCTGTCTCAAATCTTTTTCAGGCTCTAACAAATTTCCTACCAGCATTGCCCTATGTTTAGCTTAATTCTACTTCTTATCAACCCTGACCAGCTTCCTTTTTGTTGCTAAAGAAAGGTATCCTGACACTATGGTGATGCTATCATCAAATTTTATTTTGTTGATGATGCTCGGGGTGGTGTCTATTGTTAGTTTTTCCGCCACACTTACAGTCTAGCATTAAGGTCAAAAAGTCTAATTTTTGTCTTGTCTGAGCAACAAAATATCCTTCACATGTTTGCTGTGTCTACTACAAGGGCTATTTTGGCAAACTGCACACAGGATGGCTTTTTTTTCCACAAACAATCCTTTTTTCTTGCCACTCTTCAATCAAGGATAGAATAGTATTTGTATCTTGGCTTATTTTTTTGGTTAATACCCAGATATATGTTGGTAGGTCTCCAGTTGTGCCATCTTCTTTCCATTTTTGGATTATGGATTTGACGGTGCTCCATGAGATGTTCAGAATTTTAGAGCTTAGATTTGTTTATAATCTAACCTGCTTTAAATTTCTCCACAATTTATCTCTAACCAGTCTGCTATGTTCCTTGGCCTTCGAGATGCATATTGTTCACTCATGTTCTCTAGACAGCCTCTTTGGCCTTCACAAAACATCTGTATATATGCTTAGATTAAATTACACACAAATCTGTTTGTTAACTAGGCAACTTCTGAGAGCAATTGTTTGCACTGGATTTTATTTAAGGTTATCAGAGTAAAGCAGGCTGAACACAAAAGTACGCCACAGTCCATAGAGTTTATTTCTAAAAAAAAAAAATCTCTTAATGATTAGTACTGTGTGTTTGTTTATGACATAGAATCCTCATAAAATACATTGAAGTTAGATGTTTGAATTGTAAGCATGATGGGTATTGGTCCCTCTTGGAATGTAAATTTCTACTTATGACTTTGGGTTCTAAGTATAATTTTTGCTAACATATTTGCAAAACTTTGATTTTGGTGCCACAAAAGCAAGACACATGCTTGTAAGTACAAAACATATTCAGGAAGTACGATTTAAAAAGCGTCTACTATTAAAAAAAGACAAGTTGTAAGGATAGTTCATCATTCTACCTTTTCCTCCAAACAAATGGGACCCAACAAGTATGGAGACAGTGTTTGGCTTGAACAACAATAATGAGAAACGAAAGACGTAATATTGGGGAAGGAGGAGAGCGTGACACAAAGGCTGTGATGACAGAGGCATCTAATCCAGGCAATGCCATTCGTATCAGGGTCCAGTGGATTAGAGTGAGCCTCCTAACCAGAGAATTCTTCCCAGCCAGACACTCTCCACAGCCCCAAGGGCCTGGATCAATAGGCCTGCATTGATCTCTCTCCTCCTGTGGCTGGATTCACTTTTATTAGGACTGTCTTGGCCTCTTTCTCTTAGACACACATATGTATCCCTTGCAGCTGCTGAGAAAAACCTGACAGATGTAGCTTCCACACCCACCCACACACACGCACACACACGCACGCACGCACACACACACACACACACACACACACACACACACACACACACACACACACACGCACACACACGCACACACGTGCATGTTTTGCTGTATGGAAGACAGAAGAGACCAGGCTGTTTTGTTTAAACTGAATTTCAGTTATGAAGGATGCTAGTGTGTTGGTTTCCACTCCTGCCAAGGAGTTTTGATGAGTTTCACACAGCCAGGTATTGGTGTGTGGGAGAGAGCCCTGACTCTCTGAGCTTGTGCAGTCTTCTTGAAGCAACGACGCTAACCTCTCTGTTCCTTTGTCTTTTGTCTACTCCAGATGACCCGCCCCATCCAGGTGAAACCGGCAGACAGTGAGAGCCGTGGAGGTAGTTGTCTTCTTTTCTTCATCATTTTTCATGTCCCTCTTCTTCTTGCCATTCTGTTTAAACTGAATCATTTCTCACTTCCCTTTCTGACCTCTGCTCTAAATGCAATATTTCCCTCAACCAGTACGTTTTTTGTTGTTCCAAATCTTTTTATCCCTTTTACTGTTCATAAATGGTAAAAACTCAGTCCTGAACGACAAATCAAACTGTGTCTGAATGTATATTAAACATTATGTGACATCAAACACAAGCGGATTTGATGGCATCTCGATTTCGGTCTGTATTTGTCATCTTCTTGATCTTTTTTTCGTTTGTTTCTGGTTTGGATCCTTTTGAACTGTAAATTAATCTCCTGTAGTCTTTTTCAGCTTCAGCTGTAATGCCTATAATTGATTAGAGAATGTCTTATTGAGGTGATGCAGGGCTGTGATTGGCTCCCCCGACTGCCCATGTCTGCTCTTTCTTACTTCAAATACATTATTATTTAAGTGTAAATGAGATCGTGATTAGGCTCTTGCCTAAAATCATTTTCATACCAGGGCCTTGTTAAAGCCCACACTGCTTGATTTGCGAGGATACAGTATAGACACAGAGAAAATGGGGCAGCAACATATAAAGCTTGCCAAACAATCAATAAATTTGCAGAGCGTTTGCCAAGATCCTCATTACTTGGCCTTAATTCTGTTGTCTTTGATCTCTTCTGTTTTTGGAGGCTTTCGTTCATTCGCTGCCTATCTGCATATATGTTAATATTCCAAGGAACTATCCTTCAAGTCAGTGGCAGAGACAATGAACCTCACTGTTAATTTTTTGGGGGGTACACGTCTCATGTGTCTCCCAGAAACAAAGCAAGAGCTTTTTTGTTCTTTAAAGGAGGATGACTGTTTCCAGTCCATCTCATCCCAGTGCAAATTAGAATTTTGGAAGTGAAAAACAGAAGGAGGAAAAAAAATGCAGAAATGATGCCAAATGCATACAGCTGCTGTGCAGCACTTCTGAGGCTTTACCTAAAAACCTCTGCCTGTTTTGGGTGAATTAGGATGGCTGGCCATTTGGCTGTCGGTCAGATGCACACAATCTTCAAAGGACAGCAACCCCCCCGCCCACCCCTGGGATGAATGGAGGAAAGGCCAGTGAAAGATCACTGTCAGTGCCTCAAGCTTTCTTTCTTTCTCTCCTTCCCCTTTTTCTTTCTTTCTCTCCCTCTCTCCTGGTAGCCATTCATTTAGAGCTTTAGAGGAGTAGCAAGACGAGCAAAAGGGGTCTCGTGCTGTCAAGATTGATCTCCCCTATAGGCCCATTGATTTTGCCATTGTGGTGCTGTGTGTCCACATTAACAATGACGCTCAGCTGTCTCTTTACTTGCTTGAGAGTGGCCGGTTTTAAAGCTCCCAGGCCATGGTGGTCAGTATGGGGTCTCTTACCAGTCCCAGCAGCTGGTACTACACCGAGGAACAAACGAGTGTTGGAGCAGACCTGAGAGTTGCATATCATCTTAAATGAACAGGTCAGAGTGGTTCCAAGGGGGTGATCAAACATAGGCATGACTTTAACAGTTTAGGAGAAGGCGATAAAAGGGTGATGTACAGAGTTTACAAAGGGAGATTGATTGATTTGCACTGATCAGAATTTGGTGGCTAATGTCCAATCTGATCTAAACCTGCTGACCTACCTATTTTAGCAGATTCCAATTTCTCTTTAAGAACTATGAATATAAGTAGCTATAGTAACAATTTACTAAAAATTAAAAGGAAAAATGATTATGATGTTTAGCATCTATTATTAGTGATTAGTGTGGTTAGTGCGTATAACAGCAGTCTCCCTGTATATTTCTTATCAAATATAAATTTATATCCTGACTCTGAGATCTCAAGAAATCTGCCAATACCTCCAAATTCAGCATGCTGCATAACAGATAGATTTTGCAAGGGTATAACAAAGCAACCTTCCTGTACTCCTGCAGTAGACTGGTGATCTGTCCAGGGTGTATCCCGCCTCTCGCCCAATGATTGCTGGAGATAGACACCAGCTCCCCTCGCTACCCTGCAAGGATAAGCATGTACAAATAATTGATGGATGGATGGATGGATCTTCCTGTACTCTGTTCAGACTTTCTGTTATCTTCTGAAGTCTTACTTTCTCTCGCTCTCTTGCAGCCTGTATGAACTGCAGGCATATCTTGAGATGCCGTAGTAAAAATGATTCTTTTATAAATAGCTTCATTTTTTGACTTCAATTTTAAACATCTCACTGATACTGGCTTCTTCACTCAATAACAGCATCCACAGCAAAGAGTGTAGCTGATACCATGACCAGGAAGCACTTAGACGGTGTGTTTTACCGAGGGGAAAAAAAAAAAAAAAAAATTCTTATTGCATCTCTAGTTTGATTGTCATTTTAAATCTCTAGTTCTGATATTGCTTCTGAACTGGAAGCTTGACTTCCTCTAAAGCCACTTGCAAATATAAGTTAGCTTGTGATATGTGGGTTTGTCTTTAGCTGCTTTTGCAGCTTGAAGCAGATGACTGTTATGTTGATGCTCCTCTGTGACCTACTTTTATAAGCTTCAGCTCCTTATTTGCTGTAATTCTTAGGTTGGTGATTAATTATTGCAATATTTAACTGTCAAAACTGCCCAGATTGCTTTTTTTGTTTTTTGATACTTATTCAGCTGCCACTGCCAGAATCTAAACCAATAACTGCAGGATTACATCTCAGCATGGTGCACAGGAGCTGGGAGAGCAAATGCAGAAAGATATTAATTAGCCTCTTAGTACAGCACAGGGAAAGACACCAGGGACACGCTCAGTCTGGCCTATTCTCTCAGGCGCCACACTGCTAGTCCGATAGGGGGCATATATTCCTGAGCGAGTGCTGTCACAGCTAAACACACAGTCAGACTAATTAGTCCCTTAATCTCATTATGGCAAAGGCAGTTCAGATCACCTGTGCCAGGGTGCTGTCCATTAGGAATGGACCTGTTACTGGGATTTTGTGCCTGCTAGACCTTCATTTCTCTTGGAGAAACTCTTGGATGTTATTAAAACCAGACGGGTCCAGACAGGATCAGGGTATTACCAGATGTAGTCACACCTGTAAATCTGCCCAGTCATCAAATTGGAGGACATGTTCCTCACATTTCTTCTAAAAAACATGTGACTCCTGGATATGTTATTAAAATGTGGAAAATAAGAAAATAATTACCGTGCATTTAAAGAATCAACATGGGGAAATAATCTTTTCTGTTGAAATTAAAGGGAAATATACATGGTAGAGTAAATCTATCCAAACACTCGGGCAGCCATTGCTGCAACCTAACAAAGACACACTGTGAAATGAATATTAATGGCCAATCACCTACCTAATCTAGCAGAACAGCAGCCGTTACACATTGAGCCACCAGCACGGCTAGTGTCTCCGTCACTGATGACGCGAGCCATTCTGGGATTCTTCTGTTGGGCAGACATTTAAAGAGACACAGCGAGGAGGCAGCAGGGACCTGTCTTTCTCATTTTCTCCTCACAGGTCCTCTGATATGATATAGATTGATTTTCCATCACACATGGCACTGATGACTGGCACTGACAGCAGCTGATAGTTCATTTCTGAAGCGCCATTCACCACCTCCTTAGAGAGCCTGGCGTCTTTACAGAGGATGAATCAGATTTAACCACTCTGATTTCGTCCTGAACCTGTTACCAAAACCCACACATCCCTTAGCAGCTCACCATTACTATCTGCCTCCTTTTGTTTCCTTTTTATAGACTGATGATTTTGTATTTTTATCATATTTTCTCAGTTCAAGACCCATACTGCTGACAGGCTAAATGTTTTGTTTTTTTTAGCATTTGCTTTTTTTGTGTTCCTTGGCTTTGCTTATTTTCCAGCTTAACCCATTGTTAGGGGTTTTTTTTTTTTAGCTTAGAGATTGTTCAGAAGGCAGAAACAAGAGCAGACTAGCTGTCAGCTGGGGCTCTGTTGGTGTTGCAGCAGGCCTGCTTGGCACAGCGAGAGCTGCAACCCACTGAGGAGGCCTGGATTAGAAACAGGCTTTGGCATTTTCAAGGCAGGCCTGCCGCCCACGCACACACACCCACACAGAGAGGACAAACAGACAAACACATACAGTACATTTGGCTCTGACACACACACACATGCACAAGCACACACAAGCACACACACACACACACACACACACACACACACACACACACACACACACACACACACACACACACACACACACACACACACACTTACCTCCCCCCCTCCATTCTAACAAACACCCAGTGGGAAGTTTGATGTACACGAGAACAGGAGCACAGAAGAACATGTCTAGTACAGGTTATATGGTACCACACTAATTCACACCCCTGGTAAAGATATGTGAAAAGTCTTACAATAAATTCATATTTTGTTGAAGTTGCATATTCTCAAACTGAAAACTTTAGACTAATCTAACTTGTAATTTGAGTACATTTATTCAATAGGGGAAAATCCAATGTTAGGAAATAATTGTTTACAACAAAATCAGCAGTGGCACAATTACTGTTACCCTTTGTGTCAATACTTGGTACAACTCCATTCTACAAATTGGACAGTAGCTAGTCTTTCACTACAACATTTCATAAGATCAAAGTACCCAGATAAAGAGAGATCCATCCATCCGTCCGTCCGTCCGTCCGTCCGTCTGTCTATTAGCACATTCTTCTTTGTACAATCTTCCTAGATCATCCATATTTCTGGCTGCTCACTTATACCTGTGTTCTCTTTACCTTACCTCACATGTTTTCTATTTGATTTATGTGTGGGGGACTGAGATGACCATAGAAGATGGTTGATTTTGTGATGACCAATTTTCAGTTATCCATCAGAGTCCACCAGAGTTTTATTTTAATTATTTATTTCCTGACATGTGAAAGAGTTTTTGATGTCATCCACACCAATGTTCTCAAACCTTGGAAGAGAAACGGTGATACAGATCCTTCATCATACTTATCAGTGAGCATAAGGTGCTTTTCCACATGCTTCTAGTTAAAAACCATGTAAACTGCACATTTACGTTTTTGAGGGCCTTTCACCTGAACAATTGGTTGACAGGTATATTGTGTTTATGGTTTTTCAAAAGATAAGGATACCTCAAGGTGCAACTCTGAGAGGGAAATCTTAAACAATGATCTTTGGAAATTTTTCTACCTCCATTACCATGAGAAAAAGTGTCACAGATTACTAATTAGAACTTGATGTCATGAAATTTGCAGCAAAAGTCAATAGGAGCACTATTTTTATTCACCACGAGTGTGTATTACGCTACATGCATGCACTAAATGTCCCATATGTGCACAATTCAGTGATTACGAACGCATTGAACGTTCCATGTGTGCACAATTCAGTGACCACAAGCGCTACTCTTTACTGCAGGTGCAAAACTCAACATACGCACCCATGAGTTGCAGATGTCTGTGCTCTTAATGTATCAATCTGCTCACTTGTGGATCTACTCCTGCACGCTCATGTGAAACATTGTACCAAGTATAGAAGAAAAATCATAGAAACCTTAAACTGTTTATGATGGGCCACGTTTCCACTATCCCTACGGTAGCCCCAAGTTTAACTGACCAACAGGTTTGCATACCATCTTTTTTGCTGAGACCACAGTACAGTATTATTTTACAACTCAACCCTCCAGTTTTATATGTCAATTTATAAATAATTACCCCAAAATTTGCCAACATTTTAAGACTAGGAAATGAAAGCTTTAAAAGTTTTTTTACCTGCAGTAAAGAGTAGTGCTTGTGGTCACTGAATTGCGTGCACATGGAATGTTCAGTGCGCTTGTGGAGTGAAATACACTCTTGTGGTGAATGAAAATAGTGATCCATTGACTTTTGGCATAAATATGATGCCATAGAGTTCCTTTAAATTTTATAAAGTACATACATATTCATTATATGTATGTCTGAAAAAGAATAGGTAAAAGCATAATGCTAAGGTAATTAATCAATTAACAGAGATAATCAGTTGTCCTCTTTAAATAATACATTGGTCTTAACATGCATCTTATTTGTACATATATATTAACATGCATCTTATTTGTAAGTGAGTTTACATACGTGTGTGTATGTGTATATATATATATATATATATATATATATATATATATATATATATATATATATATATATAGATACACACACACACACACACACACACGTATGTAAACTCACTTACACTCAGAAAAATATTGCCTGTCAACAGACACCTACCATGTGTATTGCATGTGTGTACTTGTTAGTCTATGTGTGTGAGCGGTCAGCCGCATAGGCTTTGTTGTAGAGTTTGACAGTGGTTGGAAGGAAAGAGCGTCTAAATCTCTAATTCCCAACTTGTGGATGCAGCAACCTGCCACTGAAGGAGGTGCTCAGTGCCGTCAGAGTCCCCTGCAACTCTACAAATGTCTGTAAACATGCATGGTTAATTTGTCTATCTAAATGCACCTTAGGAATGATTGAGAGTATGTGGATCTTTCAGTTTTTTTTTTTGTTTTTTGTTTTGTTTTTTTTTTTTGATAAAATGACAACCTGTCCAGGTTGTACAAATGGGCGCTTGAGATAGGCATACCCAATCCCCCAGTGACCCAGCTAAGATAAGTGGTTATAGGCAATAGATGGACATTACTGGTATCAATAATTATAAAAAATATTGGTTACCTTCAAATACATATAAAAAATCTGAAATTTGGTTTGTTGTATTTTTTTGTGAGATTATCCTATTGCAGTAAAATAAATATTGATTTTAGAGCTTTTTACAGGCATCCTGATGAATGTGGCCAGCACTGTACTGTATATTTGACACATGCTGGGTTCACATTTATTCACTGGATTTAATTTTTTGTTTTTATTTTTACCAGGCATGTGTTCAATATTGCAGTGTTGTGTTTGATTGTAAGTTTGAGTGTACCAAATAAACAATGGCCAGATTTGCTCCAGATCACTGAGATGTGATGAAACAAAGAAGAGGAGAACCTCAGCGAGAGATGAAAGTGTGAGATTGAGTGAGCAGAGCTTCAACCACTGTTACTATTGTGTGCTAAGGTTTTGATACCAAACTTGTCTTATGAAAACACAAAGCATAGTTTATGTATTAAACATCAGCAGTGTTCCTCTGTTTTGTTTTCTGCTAAAAAGGCAAGCTTTTCGTGTCAGGGCAGCTCGGTAATGAACCAAGCAGGAAGGCCTGTAAGCTCTACTGATCCCCTTTAGAAAAGTCAGGAGGAATAAAACAAGAGAGTTAGTTAGAGGGAAGGGAATGAGCAGAGGAAAGGGGAATGGCAAGAGTAAAGAGGTGAGGGAAGGGAATACATCTGGAGGAGATAGAGATAAAGAACAAGTGCAAAATAAACAGAGAAATGTCTGGATAAACCAGTGAGAGGGAGGAATGTATATCTTCTCTCTTTGGAGAGGAGAGAACTATAGATTACTGGCCACAATGTGCTTGGCTGGGCATAAATGGAGAGATCTTGAAATAGTAGGGAGCATGTTCAGAGGTAGTGGGGATCAGGGTGAACTAATCCAATGCTGAGGCCACCTCTGGGTCTTACATTCAGAGCTTGCACGTCTTGTCCAAATCCCCTATAGTGGAGCTCTTACCCAAACAGTACAGATACACGAGCATTCGCTCGCCAAGAGTTCAGACAGCTAACTCTACAGAGCCAGCCGAGGTGTTCAGGTCACTCTGCCTGCAAACATTTACCCTCACATCAGCATGAAGTAGCATCTTTTAAAGAGGAGGGGTGAGGGGAATTAGGTTTTATGGATGAGAGACACGGAGTAAGAGATGATGAAATAATTTCTTTAGGGATACGCTTTGCTCCTCTGGGTCAAATTGTGCTGAGGCTGAAGCAGTTTTGCAGAGTCAGTGGAAGAAGTAGATCACAACATTTCAGTAATATGCAGGGTAGGTGGAGATCAATTAGTCTTATCTAACAAACGACTAATGATAATACCAACACCAAGCATGCTGACAAGGCAAAGAACAAGAGGAGAGCTCAGACTAATGATGTAGTGAATTTAGCTAGCTGGAAAATGCATAATCTCTACAAACATGGTGTCTAGAAATCTTTTTTAAATTATTTTTGCTACTAGCAAAGATGCTACAGCAGCTTCTGTGCTACTATCAGCATATATGCTGACAGCTAAGAGCAAGAAAACAGTCTTAAATCCAATCCTCAACCAAAGACAAATCTGTAAAACTTCACAGATTTAACAGATTATTCTGCTACATTTTATCACTAGAGGTTGTATGCTCATAAAGTTTGATCAGCCATAGAACAAACAATGTTGAAAAAGCTGATGTTGGTAACATAAGCGGTTCCCCATATTTCTTAGTTGATGAAATACTTTTGACATTTTAGTCTATGTCACTTGTATTTGCTTTAAATGGGTGGTGACATCACTGTATAAACTATTTTATGTACTTGATATTGCTGATATGTCAATTCTCCAAAGAATTTAATTTAAAAAATAACGTTACCTTTTCCTTAGGGGTTGTTTTGGCTGGCCAGATTTCCTTCTTTGGTAAAATGGTTGGGTATGGTAATGATATGTAGCTATACCTAGTTGACTTCACTCTGATTGGCTACAACCATATTTGGGAAACTCTTCAGTAAAATGCGCTGAACATCGTCTCAAATTGGGGTTATAATTGTGTGGTATTTCCACATAAATTAACTTCAGCCACTCTTCTCTGATTCTCTCATCCTTCGGGACCAAGTGGAAACTTCCATCTGTTTTTGAGCTCCCTCAGACATAACAGCTCCGCTTTTTAGTAGCCATCCTCTTCTCAAGTGGAGTAGCCAGACATGCTAGCATGACTTAGCCCTTAAATTAGCTGGTGTATCAACTGGGGGCAGGAGGGAAGGGGAGGGGGAGGGCTGTATGCTTGATGGCGTGCTCTAATTGGAGAGTATTAATTACGTAGAAAGATAACCTACGTAGAAAGATAAACTGTTCTCTGATTCGTCCGTTTTTGAGCAAAGAAACAAAGCTCACCGTCTATGAGCAGGGCTTTTGATACCAACTCTTGACATTCACATGGCCTCATCGGTGCACAGCAGGTCATATTATACCCCCAAAATCACAGAAAAAGGAAATTTGTTGTCATGACCCCTTTAACAAAAGTTGTGCAATTTTGACTTAAGCATAAGATTCAACCTCCTATTAGAAGTCCATCAACACAACCATCTCTATCTGCAGCCGGGACTTCAACATGTTTTCTTAAAGATTGCACTCTGTCAACATGAACACTGTGTGTGTGTGTGTGTGTGTGTGTGTGTGTGTGTGTGTGTGTGTGTGTGTGTGTGTGTGTGTGTGTTGAATTCAGTGCTGTCAAGATGAAGAAGTAGCACTGATTCATCCAATAAATTAGGGTTTTCTGAATCTTTCTATTTCCGTTTAGTATACCTAAAGTTACACCAAAATCCCTAAGCAGCATGCAGTTTGCTGATTAAGAGTGTAGCCTAAAACAAAATCATCCATCCATCTGTTCTACCTGCTTCTTGGTTGCAGGGTTGTGGAGGAACTTTTGCTCATAAACAGTGGCTGAAAGGCTGGGTACACTTTAGACAGATCCATCACAGGGCAACATAGAACCTTGAATGCACACACTCACACCTCAGGGCAATTTAGATTGGCTAATTAACCTAACAGGCAGATTTTTGAACTGTGGGAGGAAGTACCTGGAGAAAAACACTCTCAGAGTAACACAAAAAGGTCCCGGATGGGATCTAAAGTCAGACATAAATCCATGGAAAAAACACCAACTCCATGAAAAAAACATCAGTCTGATCTGAGACTAAATTTTAAACCTGTCGAGGTTTTAAATGTTTCTTATGTTTCTTCTCTCTCATCGATTTCCATATTTATGTAGTGGTCATCCTGAGTAATAATGTCTTTTTTAACCTCCAAGGAAGTATTTACTGTGGTGTTTGGTTGTTACAAATGTTTAAGTTATTTCCTCAGTAGTCACCCATAAATATACATGCACATATTCATCTACACACACATTTATCTTGAGTAGCATTTAAAGAAGCGCACACACACACACACACACACACACCCTTTTCCCGCTCCGTCCCCTCACTCGTTGCAGTGGTCTCATGGCGTAGGCGGATCAGCAAAGGTTATTGTTGAACACAGAAAGGAAAGGTCAGAAATCATGTTTAGTTTTCCTGGGGCTGCGAGGTAATTCCAGCCAGCAGATTGTGTTCAGACAAGCAAGCAGGCAGGGCAGGCCAGTGGTGGAGATCATGCAGAAGGAAGTGAGGCGGGGATGGGGACAAGGTTATCCAGTCAGCCGGTGCCTCTCAGCCCCTTCGCTGTCACCCTTAATAACACCCTCTCCCTTATCACCGCAACAATCACCTTGAGAAACAAACTTGTCTTCTTTGAGAGAGGGATGGAGATGGGGAAGAGGTGGCCTTTTGTATGTATCTGCTATGCCATTGTCATTATAGTGACTGCAACTCTAAGGGGGAGAGATTCACTGTAGATCAGTTTAGTGTTTAGATTTGTATGTGATTCATACAACTTTTTTTTTGCGCTCTCTTTGCCTCTTCTTCATCCTCAGTGTTATTTAAAATTATATAAGCACAACTGATAAGCAGTCCACCGTGAATAATAATTTTAGGCATGAAACAAATTATACAAAGAATATGTAAGAAACAGAAATAGAATCCAGCTAATAGCATGGGATTTTAGTGGAAGAATTTTCCAAGATTCTTTATGTCCATCAAGAAGAAACATCAAGGCAGTGAGTATGCTTGCGGGAGACTTTATGAGAATAATTAAGCCAATCATGGGCAGATCTTCAAAGTTATTAGAATTTACGGAGAAGAAATTCTTATACACATGCAAAATGTAATTTGTGTGAACAATCCTCCTTACTGTGTTAATATGTATTTGGGTCATACGTTATACCAGTAACATATGACCCATATATATATATATATATATATATATGTAATTAATATAACTAATATTCTATCTTTATGTTGTTTTGCAATACTTTGCCTAAAACCATCTCAGTACTGGCCTCCTTCAGTCAAACAGTGCTTAAGCAGTTGAAATTGGTTGCAGCGGTACAGCTGCTACACGATGTCATACGACGTCACATCCGGTTTGGGTATAAAAGCATCTCACTCACACACAACCCCAGCTGGTGGTGAGTCAGAAGGTGGAATAGCGAGCCAAGCGTGACCACAGCGAGCATTGATTGATAACGTTACTCAGCTTAGCAAATGTATGATTTATTTGCAATGTGGCCACGGAATGGAATGGGTCTCCTCTGCTCTGACTACTGGTGATGGTATGGTGTTGAACGGACGGCTATGTCAGACTGACTGCAAGTGCTTAGGAAGTAGGTAGCACTCGTTGCTGCTCAGGACAGAACGGAGCTCCCGAGCATTGTCACCATAAAAGTCTTCAACAACATAGAAAAAGTTGCTCGATTTATCACTTGTTGGTTTTTTGAGAAAAAGTCACTAGAGAGGTCTGAAAAGTCGATAAATATAGTGACAAAGTGGATAAGTTGACAACAGTGCTTCTTTCATCCTGATCACAGTCCCGCTTACCTCCTCTGCTCATCCCCACACTTGGCCGTGTCTCTTGGCTCCGCCCACTTTGGTGGAATTTTTCAAAATTTGCCAGGGGCAGAGTTAGACTTTCACAGGGGGGTTAGTTACCTTTTAAGGCCCCATACAATCTTGACCACATTTCAAAGTAAAATAAATTAACAAAAACATGACCTAAAATGGACATTGATAAATATTTTTATGATTAACTAAATATTCTTAGGGTACAAAATTCAAGTATTACTTGTATTGAGTTTTCTTTGTTTAGTTATGTCTGATTTGATTTGCTGGTTGTGATTGGTTTTTATTTATCCAAGCGAATGTAGTATTTTCAAAGTATACATGGAAAGCTTTTCTTCTGGGGTTAATATGGTCATTTCACAGCAAAACAAGTTAGTCTCTGGAATACAGACCATTGTCTTAACTGAACAGTGTGATGGCTGAAAATTTCTAAAGAGTTTATGCTTTCATGTTGATGTTCAGACAGATGAATGTGGCTCCTTCAGTCACCTGGAAATTGTACCCAGTGATGAATTAGACATGAAAATTCAAAATTCCCCATCGATTCCTCTTGATTTTATCATGATGTTACACAAATAGAGTGTTTGAGGTTTTGTATTAAAATAAATAAACTGGTGTGCCTCCATTTAACTCAAATATTGTAACTTCACTAATCTAAAGGATACAAAAACATGTGCTCCTAATCTGGGATTTACCAAATTCTTAAAATATGCAATCGTAGTGTATATAAATTTCAGACTTTGAAGAAAATCTGAAAAAAAAAAAAAAAACTAAAAAATTCTCTCCATATTTTGCCATTTAGCAAATGTAGATAATTTTGGTAACAGCTGACCTAAAAAGTGTATATTTATAAAGTGAATACAAATATAAATATATGTTTTTGACTGTATGCAAACATGGTGATTTCTGAAAAAAATAATGGTCTTGTATCTTTTTCCACAGCTATCAGTTTTTGTTTTTATTACTTGCAGAAAATTATTTGGGAAAAAGATAATGTTGTAGATCTGTAACTGATTCAAAAATGAACATACAATGAAAGTGATGATCATGAATTTATTTTTGTTTGAACTTTATTGGACTTTTCTATGTATTAAAAATTCCAATGAATTTGGTTATTTAGTCCATTCTCTAAGAAGCTTTTCATTTCAGTGATAATTCACAGCTACTTATTTAATAGAACGTGCAAGTATTAGGAGAAGAGCAGCTCCAGTTAAGAGTTGTTTTATACCTAACAATTACTCGTGTGTGTGGGAGGGAGAGGGTGGAACTCCTTGGGTCTTTAAATGTTGCTCAAATGGAAGAAGTATTGTTACAATAATTTGATGTTATTGATTCGTGCCTTTTCTCTGCTCAGATTATTTTATTTGACAAGCTTATTTATGTGATGTGAATATGGTCCCACAGCTTTTGCAAAAAAGGCCAAGCTCATACCTTAGGCTGATAAGCTATAACAGGGTTTGTGTGTGTGTGTGTGTGTGTGTGTGTGTGTGTGTGTGTGTGTGTGTGTGTGTGTGTGTGTGTGTGTGTGTGTGCGCGTGGATGTGTGTCTGCCCAAGTTATGCACACTCTCGTCAGACTCTGCTCTCTGTGATTGCAGTGGAGCTGAAGGGGCCAGGCAAGGACTCTGATTGGAGGACAGATTCTTTGCAACCTTTGCCAAATCACTGCAATCACCCGTTTGCTTCTTCTTTTTGCTTTAATGACACCACTTCAAGAGGAACAGGGCTCATCAAGCAACCCACACACAAACTTGGGCACACACACTCCCTCCGACTCGCACACAGCGAGGTCAGGCTTGGCAGATTGGGTGGTGCACCACAAGCCTCTGAACAGGGAGAGAAGGTCCACCAGCAGATGGGAGGAGATTAACACAAACTGAAGTACATGTACACACGAAAATGTGTATACTCTCACATAAATATAACACTCATCAATAATCAGTGAAATCTCTGCTGTCCACTTCAGCTTGAATAAGTGTAGCCTATAATTACACTGTTTATAGAGTTACTGTAAGGTACAACATTGTATTAACTCCTTCTGGTAAGATTACAAAAGACACACATCTGGGGGTTTGATCATTTTCTCCTCTCTGTCTGGTTTCTCCCCAGTACTGAATCGTGTGTCCTAGTTTTGTGAGACTGTTGCTCCACAAAGTCCATGTAGACAGAAAACACCCTTTTTTGTTCAATAATAGGCCAAAGACTATAAGTAACTTTGGAGTGAATAAAATATAACAAGAGAAAAGCAAAGTCTTGATAAATGAAATAGACCTCTAGACAACACACAAATATGAAGTAAATATGCAGTTTTTTTTAGTCAGATGTGCATTCATTGGAGCTATCCATAACAAATAGAAAAAGACAGAATGGGAGTCGTTGATGCTTTTCAATTTATGTGTGTATTTCAGTGTTTGGTTTGCAAAAACATGCCAGGCAGTCGGACATTACCAATGTAAAATAATATTATCCAATGAAAAACTTAAAATCATTGTTGACGTGCTTCTCCTCAAAACTTGCAAATATATTACCATTAAGAAAAATTCTTGAAAGCCACAGGGTGGTACTGTGTGACAAATGTTGCATTTGTGATGAAATAAGCTGTCTGTGAGATGTAGTGTGCTGATGTTGTACATGTCTGACAACATTGTGACCAAAGTCTGCAGTGGTTGTGTTGGTCTTGGAGCAGAGACTTTTGATGACAGATGGGAGCTGAACCATTTAGGATTTAAATTTGTTTCCAAGATACAGCTTTCCTCAACAAGTTTCTGTATTTCTATCAGCTGCAAGACTTCACATCATGGTGCACTTTGTGGTGCATCTGAGCGGATTGTGGCAAAGAGATGGAAGCGAAGCAGAACAAGTAAGAATTTGAATTAATAACGATATTTATTAATGTGCATCAGACCTGCTGTGTTTAACCTTTAAGTGAGTTTTAAATTAGCACATTATATTCAAAATATTTCAAGATAACAATGCTTTAATATTACTGTTTATATTAAATTCCTCCTTAAAACTGCTGAACAGGGGTGAATCCAGGAAGTTTTTAAAGAAGGTGGGGTGTCACACCAAAATAAAAACCCAGGCAGAGCCAGGGCTGTAATAAACTTTAGAA
The DNA here is from genome assembly GCA_014839685.1 of Anableps anableps. Classification (NCBI taxonomy): domain Eukaryota; kingdom Metazoa; phylum Chordata; class Actinopteri; order Cyprinodontiformes; family Anablepidae; genus Anableps; species Anableps anableps. The sequence continues at coordinate 13,855,636 of CM026070.1, read as the reverse complement.
AAGTGAGTCACTCACAACATGAAGGTCAAAGATTGACATGCAAATAAATACATAAACCATATACATGAGTCTGACTAATTGAAACTTTTTTCTTTCTGAAAGCTGCATCATGTAACTTTTGCAAAAATATGTTTTTTACATATTTATATTCACAGCAAGACAAATTATGGCGTTAGCATTTTATATGTGATTAGCACAGTTAACATTGTTGACATTATTAAAACAACAGTCTGCACATATTCTAAGGAGTGTATACTCTTACCTTAACTCCAAGACTTTGAGAAGGCTTCCATTTCCATATCCAGAATGTCCTAATACAATGACAGGTTGACAGCTTAAAAGAACTGACAGAGCAATGTCCCTGTATTTTGTTTAGCCTTCCTATCATCTGCTTTATCTCACTCCCTCAGCCAGAACTGACATGTGTTACAAAATGTACTCCTGGGCAAGTTCCTCCTAAATAGCTTTTTTAACGGTTTGTGCATCCTCTATTGTCATTTTCAAACAAAAATCTATGTTTGAGTCTTACTTACTCAGCAATAGCATTCACATACAAGAAACATAGAAGAATTACCTCACCAATTGAATTAGATCAGGTTTTTTATTTACTGACTGGGTAATCTTGTCAGTCTTAAGATGAAAAATAATGTTAGTCACAAGTTGATTTGTGTTCTTTTTTCTCTTACTAGTAGGCTATAATAACTTCAGTGGTTATTTTCTGGGACATTCACCATGCCTCTCCTATGATTGGTTACAGGAATAATTATCACAGAAAACAGCATTTCAAATGGGAGACTGTAATGTCAAACAGTGATAATGAATAAGAGAAATCTAATTTGACAGGAAACAAAACACTTTATACTGCAGGATGTAGTTAGAAAAAAAATACAGTATCTATAAAGAAAACATCAAACCGATGCTGTTCTATAACTTTAATTCTGTATCATAACAGTTTTCTGATGAAAATGTCAACTCATAAATATATAAATTTGTATTTTTAATATATACACATTAAATGCATATACAATTGTTGTAATGTATTTTTAATGACAATTATGCTAGATAAGTATAAAGCAAACTCAGCAGATGAAATTTATAAAAACACAAAAACAATATTTCTTAGAAAACAATAACCTGTAAAATTAGATCTATATTCATTACAGTTCCTGTAACTGGTTGCTCTCCATGTCTCCCCCTCCAATCTCTCTTTACCTTTTATCTACATCTCAGGATATTAACTCCATTAGCCTCTAATATCACCCTCTGTCTCTCTCACTGTCAGTTACTTCTCTTAAATCACTGCACCACTGGACTGGAAAGGACACTTGTTCCAACCAGATGATTCAAGAGCAGATATGGAAGCAGCAGATTAAAGAGAGATTAGCACTCCTACAGGATTAAGAAATATTGCATGATTGCTCCTCCAGTATGTACTGAATATGATTTAAGCTGTTTAGCGATTAAAAGAATGACAGCAGACAATGACACTGGACATACTGAAAGAAAAGAAAATCATGAAATGACATGCTTCTGATGGATAATTTGGGAATGCCACTATTGGTTCAGTGGGCTTTGTAAAGAGCCTTTTAAATTAAATCTGTCCACGTCTCACCTGCCTTTTCCATCCCACCTGCTGAAAAGACAAATAGTACCACAAGCATGCACACACTGTGACACAAAATCCCATGATTACCCATCCACCCACCCTCTATAGCCACCCTATTTACACCCAAGTGCCAATCAAAGGAGTGTAGAGGTAATGGGGAGAGAAGCAGTCATTCCGGAGCTGTAAAACCAGTGCAGCCGAAACAATGATTGGGGTAACCTTTGCTTTGGTGCATGAAGGAAGAACAGGTTTTTAATGTTATTCAGAAGCATCATTTCTGACTGCTTTATTTTAAAGGTACTGCTGCCTACAAGTGTTGATGTGAGTTTGGTCAGTCTGCCCTGGCTTTCCAATAGATCATATACCTCTTGTTAGCAATTGTATTTCCTTTAACTCTTTCCATTACATGTAGTGCATTTATCATTTTCTCTGGATAATTCTTCCTTGATGTCCTTGATGTTCTGACTCTCCCACTGTCCTCATCTCACTGACAATCTGATCAGTTCATGATAGTCTCGGATGACTTGCAAATGTGACTCAGTAGTAGAGATGTAACTATATAGTACATCTGTATAGATGTACTATATAAACAAAAATTACAAGCACCGCCTCATGTGGCTGAAGTGTGTCAGCAGTTCCTGCATGATGAGGGCAATGCTTCAATGAGGGCATCAGCTTCTTCTGTAACTTATGTTACAGAATGCTGTCAGTCAGAAGTCTTTCTGTTCCTGTAACTGGAAGTGGTCTTTATTAGTCAACTATAACACAACAGGGCAACTTGTATATTTGACTGATATTAATAGCTTAAAATTCACCAAAGTAACATGCTGACCGGAGGATTTAAGTGAAACACAGTGTTTCATTATTACAAGATGTTGTTCCATTATTACAAGATGTTGTTTCATGAGAAGTCTTCACATGCTGACTTTATATAAAGAACTTTCAAGAGCATAATCTTGAGCAGGGAACCAAGTTTGTGTAAAGAACATCACATTCCTCTTATTGCCTCTAAATTCAAAGAAAACTCCTGATAAAATATATAGGCCAAAAGTTTTCATCAGGTTAAGAGAACAAAGTTGAGCATTCCTTTACTCAAAGGCTGTACATTGCCTTTTAAACTCTGACCTGACACTCAAATCTCTTTTATAAAACATGAACTTCAAAGAGCACTTTGATAACAGAGGGAATTATAAGATGAGATTTGAGAACTCAAACTGTCTTTCCATACTAGTGTACCTACTGAGTTTGACTTAGACTAATGATAGAAGTAGAGCCCTGGTGAGATAAGGAGATCCCCATCTGGAACAAATGTTTGCTGCAGAATGACAAGAACGGATAGAGATCCAAAGATATGTGTCATTTTTTTCATTATAATACCCCAAATATTCTTTCTCTTATACCCCATATGCCCCACAACAATAAAGTTGTCACAAAAGGCAAAACATGACACATTGCTTGAAATATGAATAAACCCATTCGTTACCTATTGATTTTCCTACCATTAGGGATGGGAATAGCTTGGGTGTTGTTGATGTGGAAGATATTGTGGGTCAATATTAGGCTGCTCTTAAAAGTCATGGGGGACTTTCAAGAAATTCGACAAGGACTGAGAAAAAGTGTCCAGTCGTCAGCTCTAATATTAAGAAAATGTCTGGAGTAGTTCAGGAACATCTGCCTAGCATTAATGTCATCAGAGAATCGAAGAGCAGTGCTGGCGCAGTGTGCTTCAGGGAAAGGTACAGCTCTGGACAGCTGCTTGCCTGGGCTGCTGGCACAGATCAACCTAATATGCTGGATTGGAAGCAGGGATTGATTCCTGAATGTTAAAGTGAAACCTTGAAGCACCACTGTGACCGTCCTACTTTTGCTGTTCAGGGGAAAGTGTGCTTTTGGTGATTTGGCATGTGTAATGTGAAATTGCCTTTTTAGTCTATGATAGGAAAGACATGCTTAAGCAAGACATAAGACAAGAAGACATCAACTTTACGGCATATGGTAGGAATAATGATGGCTATAGTATAGCAATAATATTAAGAGAGATGCAAGGAGAGACTGGAGATTGAGGTGCTTTGGGATGCCAAAGTCCCTGGCTTGCTGGCTGTCAGCCACTTTGGATAGTTACCTCACAATATTCTGGTACCCTCTTTCTTCCATCCCTCCTCCCTCTTGTTATTTTAGGAATCTATTCTCGGCCTGCCAGCATGTACAATCTGAATTATTTATCTTGAGAAATGGGATCTCTGCATGACTATGAAACAGGACTTTATTTGTAGCTTTTTATTTCATTACGGTAAACAAAGTGACCCTGCCGACAAGATTTGCCACACACAAACTGACAGTGCAGATTTGCAATGATGTAATTGTATTAAATCTGTTGTTTCACCCAAATCATACCTTGACTGGGCTTTATTGTTGTAGTTTTGTAATTGTTTTATGCCGGATTTAAGAATTAGAAATACAGACAAGTTTTCTATCACATATGAACTTGCATTTTATAAATATAACTCTATCAGGCATAACATTATGACCACTTGGGTAATATTGTGTTGAACACAATTTGGGTGTTAAAACAGCCCTAATCCAGTGAGTCATGGACTGCACTAGCTCCCTAAAGGTGTGTTGTGATATCTGGAACCAAGATCTTTGCAGCAGATCCTTCAAGTTGCGTAGGCCGTGTGATAGGGCTTCCAAGGATTAAAGTTATTAGTACAGCACAAGCCACAAATGCTTGATTGGATTGAGATCTGGGGAAGTTGAAGGCCAACTCAGCACTTTAAACTTATTGTGCTCCTCAAGCCACTCATGAACTATGGTTGTCTTGTGACAGTGTATGACCTTACTATAAGAATCCATGGCCACCATGCAATATTACATATATTAAAAAATGTACATGATCTACAGCAGTGCTTAGGTAAGTAGAACATGTCAGAGTAACATCCACACTAATTGCATTGACCCCAGGTTTACCAGCAGAGCATTGGTCAAAGCATTATGCTGCCTCTGCTGGATTGCCTTCTTCCCACATTGTATTTTGGTGCCATCTGTATCCCAGGTAAGCAAGGCACATACACCACATGATCCACAGGATACAAAGAAAACATGATCGATCAAACCAGGCCACAGTCTTCCTTTTCAATATTATCCAGTTCTGATGCTCATGTACGAAGTGTTTTGGTGTTGGACAGGGTTCAGGGGCTCCCTGACTGGACTGCAGTGATGATGCCCAATACCTAGCAAGCTCAGATACACTGTGTATTCCAACACTTTGCTTGCAGAACCAGCATTAACTTCTTTAGTAATTCGAGCTACATTTGCTAGGTTGTTGTTTCGGACTACAAGGTCCTGGCTTCACTTCACGTGTTTATCTTTGAGCCTTGCCTGCCTATGACCGTGTTGCTGGTTCCCCACTCCTTGCACATTTGACAGATACTTACTACTGCAGACTTGGAACCCCAGGAGCTCTGACCAATTAATCTTTCCATCACAATTTAGCTGTTATTAAACTGACTCAAATCTTTACTCTTGCCTTGTTTTACTTCTCCCCTACTCAGCAATTTTAAGGACAAGGTGTCCCCTTGCTGCCTAATATTTCCCACCCCTAACAGATGCAATGGTAAAGAGATAAGCAGTTTTATTAACTTCACCTGGTCATAATGTTATGTCTGATCAATGCATATCAGTTTAAGAAATTATTCTTGTGTATTAGTGTTTTTTGGCTAAATGAAACTTTTATGCATGAATTTGTTTGCAAGAGCACATTTTCATGTAACATACTTTTTAATGCCCATGTAATCTTTATTGCGCATGATAGGCGAAAATTGCCTATTTTCATTCTTATCACATGGGTCCACAAAAGAAGCACATTAAATGGTGAAAACAGCCAGCTGAGAGCTGTATCTCAGTATGAAATGAGTGTGACCTACAACTGCATAGAGGCAATGTGCAGCAATAAGACAGAGGAAACAAAGGGTTCTGTCAAAAACCTGTGCTATCTCACTAGCGTTGTCTGTGAAATCCCTTGTTCGCTCATGTGGACATGTCAAGCTGCCTTGCCTTCTATCTGGGTGACATTAATGAAAGGTGAAAGAGAGAATAATCAAAGATCACAATATTAAAACTTGATACAGATGCATATTTGTACGCTGTTGGCAGGAGAGATTGCCTCAGCATTCAGCTCAGCACTGATCTGACATTAGGATTCGATTCAATATTCTGCCTCCTGCTCACTCATCTAGCTTCTCTCTGTCATTCCCTCATTGCCTTTTACACCCTCTCCTACCTATGTCCATCCAGCACGCTCTGCTTGACTACAGCTAAAGGGTAAATGTAGCTCAGGGGAAGTGTGCTACCTCAAGCGCAAGGTCTTGAGTCGTGCCATGTGACCTGGACCCCCCAACATCTTGCTCTTGCTCTTGCTCTTCTCCTCTCTCCTCTTTGCCTTTGCTGCAGAACACATCTCTTTATCTTCACCCACCTCGATGACCTCCTCCAAAAGAGCCTGATGGAACGAATCTCTGGGAGCAAATGGCTTCTCTGCCAAACACGGCCCAAGCTCAAATGTTCATGGATTTTGCAGAATACCAATGTTGACAATACAATGTGACAATGGAGCATTTTTCTGTACACAAGCACATGTTTGAATAATGAAACAGAGAGCAACAAACATCGCAATTACAAATACTCTGACCTAATGACATTTGTAAGAGGGGAACGAAAACAATGGCTGTTGCTTACTTTTTCTGGTCTCTTTGCTAAGTTTAATGCTAAAACTAAGCGTGTAAAGCTGTCCACTTAAAGCCTTATTTATTTTTTGGTCTTCACCAGAGATGTCCCAGTCCTTCTATGTGTTGTTTCCTTAATCACTAGGTTTTTACACCATAAAAGCCATCATCTGAAGTAAAATGTGATGAACTACTGCTGTTAACATGTCTGTGGATGTACTTTTAAAACATAATAAAAAAAAAGTTCAGATGGCACTTACAAACTTAGCAGTTTAGGTATTTCCTGAGACAGCTTAAAAAAAAAGATAGAAGGTTGAATACAATGATATCACCCAACAAACGCTAAAAGTAAGCTAGGTGAAGCAAAGACACTTCAGCAGAAACCCTTAAATCTGCAGTAGGTAACTTTTGTAAGAATGTTTTTTTTTCACATATTTGTTAAAATTGTCACTATGTCCTGAAAGTATAGTATGAGACAGGTAATCTGTGAAAAACTCGAGCTCCTCTGCCTCCTCCCTGTGGTCCTTGTGCCATCTGCAGAAATACAGAGCCAGGAGGAATGTATTAGCACTGTCAATCACACTCCTGTATGCGTTGCCCATACCCTCCCCCGCACAGCGTGTACAAGCTTGCCAGTTTGCTGCAGCTGTGCTAATGGCGGAGAAACAATCTGACGGTACAAGAAAACTGTTTAACCGCCGTCATCGGTGGCCATGCTTACTAGCCTGCGCATTCACGGCAGGCTCCGCTCGTGGGGGTGGGGAGCTGAATCTAAGCAGAGATCAAGGGAGAGGGTGTGAGCTGCGTGTACATGAGTGTGATTCACAGTGCTGAGACATTCCTCTTGGCTCTGATTGGTTGTTTCTGACCGGGAGCGGTATATTTCTACAGCTGGCAGTAGGACCACAGGGAGGAGGCGGAGGCTATTGAATTGTTCAGATTATCTGTCTCATGTTACTCTGACAGGACAGAGTGACAGTTTAAAAAAAATATATTTAAAAAAATATTTTTTATGAAAGTTACCTACGACAGCTTTAAGAGAGTAGATATGTTTCCAAAAGGCAACAATAATTCCAGGATGGATGACCAACCCTTTGGTAAGTAATGTGACAAAAAACAGTCGCCAAATAATCTTTATTTGATCAAAAATGTGCTGTGCTGCATGCACAGGAGTTTCATGGCAGAGGATAGAATAAAGCAATCAAGGAAATAAAGAAAGACAAAGCGATATATGATAGGAGGACTGTAAGTATGTGCTGCTTTTTGTAAATGCTTCTACTGGGTTATGCATGAGTGAATCTTCTCATAGCGCAGCATCACACGATCAGCAGCACCAAGAAGATAGTCGGCCATTTTAAGCATTGGTTTAGAGCAAGTGAAATGTCATATACATGGTATTAATTGTATCAGCTTTATTGTACTTGGAATGCAAGTGGGGGCTGGTCATTTTATCTCTTCCTCACTTTGTGCCTCTGTACATACCACATTTTTTCAGGTATGGAATGGACCCCCCTGCCACAGGACTTCTTGTGTCAATTCATAGCCACCAGTTTTGTATACACTTTGACAACCAATGATTAAAAATAATTATTTGATTCCACCTCACTATTTTCTGTAAGAAAATTTGCTTTTATCGCTCCAAAACAATACGTCAGCAGTAAGCCATTCAGAAATAATGGGAAATATGGTTTAACAAAAAGTTTTGAAAAATTAAGATACGGTCAAATTACTTTTGTGAGTTGAGCATATTTGTGAATATTTATCTAAATAATTAGGACAATAATGAGCTACTAGGAAAAATATGTGATGATTTAAGTAGATAATTATGAATGGATTTGTGTGGAGATATGAATTGGGAAAGGGGCAAAACAGCAATGCATGAGTAAAACATTGGGGTATGAATTAGCAAAGTGTCTGCACAGATGCAGGCCTGTGCTTGAAAAAAATTAAGGGATCAGATTGAAACCCAAAACCATAAAACAAGTAGTCTTAAATTGTTCTGGTGGCAAAAAAATCTTGATCTGAAGCATCACTCGTCTATACTCCATACTTTTGTTGGATTTTACTAAACAAAACAGTAAACATGATGTTTGCTTTCTTGGCCTATATTAAATTTAATTATTACTCAAAAACAAGTAAAACAAACCATTAGGTTATAAATATTATTCAAGACAAATCAATATAGGAGGATGGGATCAATATCTAGAGGAATATTTGGCATCAGTGACCCTTGGCTGCCCATCATTCAGTCCCTAGTTTACAACTGCAGACCAGGAACTTTCTACGAGCTGCAGTTTTGGAGATTAACTGACCCAGTCATCTTACTATCACATCTGACCCTTGCTCAAACCTTTATGCCATTTTTTTCTGTTTCTATCATATCAATTTTGAGGACAAAATATTCTCTTGCTGACTAATATATGTTACCTACTGACAGGTAGGTAGGATGTATACTGTGTCTTTGTTTTGTTGATGTTCAGTATATTTTCTGTACTTTCAAACATGTTTTTCTACTTGTTCTTAAAATGGAATTATAAATCGGTTCTGGAGTCAAACAGATGAAGTTACTTTGTGTAAAAAGCAAACTGGACTCTAGAATGCTGGCATTTTAGGGCTAGATTGTATGTGTGTGTATAAGTGTTTTGCATGTGTATATTTGTTTCCATGTCTAGCTGGGTGAGTCTGAATGGCACCTTTCAGAGTGGGGTGAGACCATGTGCTCTGTTCTGACTGGTTTGGGAGCCAAGAGGGCCCAGCTGGTTCACACAGGCTTTAGTCAAGACAGACTCACCGCCTGCCAACCAAGCTGACACAATCGCACACACACAACCACAGTCACATTGGGCTGGGGGAAATTTTAGGAAGTGCTCTGCTCACAATTAATAAGGTTTATCTTACAGCCGGTGTAGTGTGTTTATGAGCTCTTCGAGATGTAGTTCGTCAGAACATCCCAGCAGAGCCTGTGCACAGATGTAAACATAACAAGCATAGAAGCATAGAAGCATGAAGTACTCACTCAGGCCTCCTGTTTACACAAGGACAGTGCTGTGTACACCCACAGAGCTTACCGAGATTCAATCATTTGGGCTGACCCGGAGCCAGGATTTGGTGAAAATACCCGCCTACCTCCAACAAAATTGTTCAATATCCTTGAAACCAACAAGAAGGGGGAAAAAAAAAAATCTTTATTTGTTAGTAGCTAGGTGCTGGCCTTGCAAATTATATATGTGCACAGCTTCTATTGATTCTCTCTTGTTTTTCTCTGTCTGATAACACATTGTTAGAGGAAAGTTGGTGCGGTGGACTTTCACAAATTGTTTTGTAAACACAGAGGGGAAAGGGAGCAGCAGAGAAGTCGTCACATGTACTGAAATAAATATCGTCAGGCCTGTAATTCCCTTTTTCTCTTTGATGCAATTTGTTCATATTGCATTTTATAAATGCCAGTGAAATCAGTCATTTTTGTAATATTAAATGAAAGAGCTTAATTACATGTAATTTTGGTGTTGTGTTCTTGCACAGAAAACTAATTCCAATTTAATGTTTATCCAAAGCTGCCACATAGCATTTCCAATATCACTTCTGCTGATTGCTGCTTCAGCAGCTCTGACAGAGAACAACAGTTGCTGGAACAATATGGTATTTAAAATTATTTCTCCTGGGTTGTTGCAGCTCTTTTGATTTTGACCACTGTGCCACCTCACGGTCTGTCGGCTCCTGAGCTAAATTCTAAGTGTATCTCTAAATGGTGTGCAACTACTGCACAACTTGCACAAATTAGCTGTAATAAAGGGTATGTGTGTGTGTGTGTGTGTGTGTGGTACGGTTGGAGGAAAGGCTCACTGGAGGCACTGTGCTGCTTATCGGAACAGTATGAACGTGGACAGAATGATTAGGCACCTTAACTATAGGCATTCACCCTCACTCAGCTTTGCTATTTTCACTACTTTTTTTTATACAACATTTTCTCTTTTTGCAAGTAGTCTAAAGGGTAAGCTGAACCAGAGGCTATGTGAGAGCAGATGGAAGAAATTTGTCATTTTAAATGAATTAGTTTCAAGAGAAGTTAACTGAAGTCTTTTTTTCCCTATTTATTCTTATTGCCAGAATTGACAGAAAATGCCTGATTGGAGGTTTAGTACTGCCCACCTTTAAACCTGCAAGAGGACCCAGCAGTGTGTGGTCCCCAGTTTCTTTATTAGATGGCTTGCTTGGAATTCAGAAGGAGTAATTGGCTGGATAGGGTTTCGGCAGGCTTAGCCACCCTGCTGGCACAACAAGCGTTCCTGTCCCCATCCCAGAGTTGCTGCTCTGCTTGGCAGGAGTGTAGCCAACTCAGCTACCATCCTCTTTAAAACCCACTGCGAAGCTCTGGATAGCAGCAGCTGTTGTCCCAGGGGGACCTGGGTGGATTCAGGGGGCCCTGGTCATTAGTGGGAACCAGAGTGTTGAGACAAAACTCAACCTTAAACAGCTGAGAGAAGTACATCAATCCTTATCCCTTCATTTCTCTATCTATGCTTGCCTGTTTTGTTGCAAAAAGGACCAGGTAGTTCCAGCCTCTATCTCACACAAACAATTGTCCAATGTGGGTGGGTATGTGTTAAAGAGAAACCCAGGGGAAAACTGTTTAGACTGTGACTGTAGAAAACAAATTTGAATTAGGTTGTTTTAACTGGACTACTGATGGTTTGATGGTTATATTATCGACATGATTTAGTATTGAATAAATTTGGGCTACTCCTTGCAAAATAACAACATGGCTTGACCTATTTCATATTTTATCATGTAACAACCACAAATTTACTTGTCTTTTGTACTGATGTTATGTGATAGACTAATACAAAGCAGTGAATAAATTTGATGTGAAAGAAAAATTATGCATGATTTCAAAACATTTTACAATTTAAAAATCTTAATTGTGATATGCCACTTTTTTCAATCCTCTTTCCTCTTATACTCTGGAAAACATCCAGTGCTACCAATTGTCTTCAGAAGTCACCTATTTAGTGAACAAAGTATGTCTGTATATGAATTAATTTGATGCTGGTTGTCTAACAACAACGAAACTCTGAGGAATTTTAAAAAAGTTAAGATTTAAAGCTATTTCCCAAAGTCTGAACATCTTACAATTCAATTGTTCAGACCATCATTTGAAAATAGAAAGAGTGTGGGACAGCTGCAAACCTACAACGTATAGTGTTTTACAGTAAATTAAACTAAAGGTTAGGAGAGTTTTAATCAGATAGGCTAACTGAAAACTAACTGCACATCTGTCATAATGTTGGCTGCATCTGGCTGTAAAGATGTTTTTTTTGTTTGTTTTTTAAAGTTTCTTGTCACAGTTGAAGGGAAGGTGAATGGAGCTAATTAAAGTGCAATTCCAGATGAAAACCTGATAGAAGGTGCAAAATACTTGAGACTGGGCCTGAGGCTAATCTTCCAGCATGGGAACTACACTAAACATACAAAAAAAAAAGTGACACTGAAAACACTTTAGAATGAAGTCTAGACCTAAACCAATTGAAAATCAGTTGCAAAACTTAAAAATTGATATTCAGTCTTTTTATAGGAAATTGGGCATAAATTTTAATCTCCATATTTCAAAATCTGCTCAAGACTTACCACAAAAGACTTGCAGATGGAGTTCCAGTGAAAGGTGGTTTTCTAAAGTATTTGCTTGAGGAATAAATGTAAATGCATGGTTTTAAAAACCGTTCTTCCTTTTCTTACTTCAGATTTTTCCCCAACTTAGTGAAGGTTTATTAAATAAATCCTGATAAAATATATTAAAATGAGTCCCCCCCTCCCCCCCAAAAAAAAAAAAAAAAAAAAAAAAAAAAAATATGTGTAAGGGGTATAAACTTCTGAAAGGTAGACTGTGATGAGAGGTGGAGCCATAGCCAAAATCAGTCTGATTTGTGATTTACAGATTTGAAGCCTCAAGTGTAATATTTAGTGTTTTATCTTAAGAGAAAGGGTGTTTAAGGTTGGATGATATTTAACCTTGGAGCTCTCAGCGACATTTCACATTAAAGTACTCATGCATCAGCTTAGTCTTTGCAAAATGCAGGACATGCGATTACAATATTTTACTCTTTTGCACAAAGATTTTGCACTTTGTTTTAACAGTAAGTATGGCCTTGCTGGAGCCTTCCTAAATCAAGCAGATGATTCACATCAATCAGGACTCTGTGTTTTGAATATTTTCCTGAATGGACATTTTGTGAACTAATCAAAATGGTAGAAATGTAAATACAGTATTGAATACACTAAAGAGAAATGGAATTATGAAAAATATCTAGTAATCTAGTAATAAAATTATCTAGTAATCAGGGTTGTGTGTTTGAGTGTTCTGAGCATTTTGCAGTACCATTGGATTGATGAGTCACTGACTTTTGGTCTGTACCCAGGCATGAGTGCCTTCTGAGTGGAGGGAGCCTTCCTGTGTCTCTGTGATACAGTATGCGAACATCTGGAGGGGCCCCAGCATCATGTAGCTGTGAACCACTGTCAGAGCTCATGATATTTTGTGCTTGCTTTTTATGATTGCACATGACAGAACATGCATAATACATAATTCCTCATCACTGTTTATGAAAGGGGTAAAAAGATAGACTGAATACATTCCATACACTGAGTTGTTGAAGACTTCTATAAAATGTCATAAAAATGAGCGGAAACTCCAGTATTACACTAAAAACAATGACAGGATAGTAAAAAATATTTTTTTTGAGAAATCATAATTCTGCATGATATTGTCAAGCTCCTGTTGAATAGCACATACTTTAAGTATCTTGAAATATTTG